>OU744319.1:70922247-71455083 GCA_916610145.1 Eristalis arbustorum
TGAATCACACTCATAAGCCCCTCATAGGCAATTTCGCAGCAAACTGGGGGTGGCGCTGTTACACTCGTATGAAGTAATTTTTCCAAGAGCTTTTGCCAAACTTCCAGTCCATGCATCGTTACAAGCTCAGCACCCCAATCCCAACCGGCGTTTGTTGTTTTTTCTCGTAAAAAAGCTTTGTGAGATTGATGCGTAGCAGGAAATACTCGAATTTTTGATGTATTTTATGTCTGTCTTATCATAACAACTTTTTTTTCAATATATTCACCAACATATTTCCATAGATAACACATCAATTTTGAGTAAGCAACAACTCGACCAGAACCGAAGCTTTCGAGGTTTGCTCTCTCGAATTGGGTGCGTTGTGTGCGTTTGATTTATCTGTATTACCACGCGCACACCTCAATGTTCGGTGGTATGAGTGGATTATTTTGTTGTTTACTTAACCTAAGACTCAAATATAGTATAAGCAACAAATTCATACAAAAAACTGAAAAATATGCTAGTAGTTAAGTATGCAAAACAGGCTGTGGCTGGTGTTCTTAATTTTCTGTGGAATAGGTTAGGAATGCGTATGAACAACTGTATTTTAATGAGAAGTTGAGAGAAAAAAAATACAAACAGCGAAAGAAGCAACGAACTGAAGAAGAAAGAAACCTACATCACCTCCGCCAACCAAGCAAGCAACAACAACAACAACGCCAACAATAACGTCGAAATAAAAACAGTATACCGACGCTTGTTTGATTTTATGTTGAGGCGGGTCGGGTCGTGCGTCTGATCTGACAGCAAAGAGACGAGGATGGCAGGCAGTTTGGTGGGACAATGTCGTTTGTGCCGTGGGTCAATATTGATGATTTGGTTGACGTCGTTAAAGGATGTAGATGGGATTCATGTTGAGAACGAAGGATTTGATGGTTAGTCTCGCACAATTCTTATTTCGAATGTTTGTAGGCTTTAATCGATGTTTTCTAGTATTTTGGGGAGTATGCTGTTTGGAGAAGCGAGGTCGCAAAGTTTGGTTGGTTAAATACAGCCAAATACAGAACCCATCGTTTGGTATAAGACATAGTTTCTCAGCCTTTGAGACTGTCCGGAGCCCGAGTAAAGTATTCATCTCACGGCGAAGCACTCCCAACGTACAACTGAAGTCGAATGATTATAAAGAAGTATTTTTTGTTTCATTGCCGTGGCCGTCGCAGACCCCTGAAAGTGACCCAAAGGGGTGCCCGGACCACAAGTTGAAAATGGTTGTTCCAAGGGGTGCCTATTATGAAGATATGGTTACACGTATGCACCTGTACAACGCCCTTCCATGGAGGATTCTATGTTAACTGCAGAAGTTGTGTTCAGCTTACGTCTTCCATCCGGTTTTCGGACACTTCTTCGTGTGCCAAAATCAGAGAATCGCGCCTTCGAATATAAGGCAATTAAAACCCATGCCATCGCTTACCTCTCCGTGAATGCTTGTCACCTCTGACACCCGTTTTCATCGTGCCAAGTGCAGGCCATTTATTCCACTTCACAGAATCGAGAATGAAAGGCACGAGCAATTAATCCTGCAAACTAAACTCAAATGAAGCCATTAACATAAAATCTAAAATGCTAAATTAAAAGAAAAAATACTCTCTCCATTCGTATGAGTATGAACGTAAACAACAATTAGTTAGCAAATCACCCACCTCGCACAAAGTTTTGTTATTTCACAAACCAGAGAGAAAAAAAACACAACATTCGTTATATAATTTCTAAGAAGAATTCCTTTGGTCGATAAAAAAAAAAACCCCAACTGAGTGTCAAGGGCGATCGCATTTGCGACACGTGTTCAAAAGTGTTAACAACAAATGAAATAAAATGTAATACAGACTAGAGTGGTGGCAAGCTACCCACTAATTGCTATCATCGTTTATTCCATACTCAGTGGGCGCGTGTAACAAGTTAATCTTTTGTTTGTTGAGCATGTCGAGCGGCTGGGTTTAACTAACTTATCTTCACACATTTTATTTGCAGTGTGCAAGTTTGTCTCACACCCGTTGAACGGTGCCAGAGCAGTGTGACTGTGACGAACGTTGATGCTGATTAAGTGATTTATGACAAAATCATGTACCTTTTGAATGAGAAAAAATAAACTGCACTCGTGACAATCAGATACCAGAAACGATCGACGACTGCGATTAGATATTCTTGTTTCATTGAATTTTATGGCACAACGATACAAAGTGCACAGGCACAGCACATACATACGATATTACCTCGAAATTATATTTTTCTTCTGTTCATTTATTTCTTCATTTTGCAGAGATTAGATGTTTAACTGACGCAAAACTTTGCTATGCGTACGTGAGTGAAATTTTGTTGAGGTTTACCTTTTTCAAGGACGCACCGATTATGGCTGGTTGAACCGGGTTATGATTGGGCTTTATCTCAACGGAAGAGAGTCATACAACTATGCACTTTGAATCTACACAATTTGGCAATCGAAAAAGTACATATTCTCGGAAGAGATAAGGGGGTGTTTGTTTATGAATTGTTATCTAATGTCGTAAGGAAAATAAGCTGACGACTGTCAATAAGAGGTCTTTTGCATATTGATCGCTTAAATTTGACCAAGAATTGGGCCGTGTTCGCTAAGGAGGATTGAATAGATCAGGGGGACGATGCGATTGCGACAGTAGACAGAGTTCAGAATGAGCACCATATTGAATACGATAACCCTATACTGCTTGGACATAATTCCTGCTGTTTTTCAGTTGTAGCGTCTCCCAGTCCGAAATCATAGCGATCAACGAATCTCTATCCTGGCTAAAAACAAAACAATGGTAGATCAAGAACAGGTATTGTCATCTGTTCCTATAGCCAGACACCAATCGAATCTCTGTGCTCAGTCACTCCAAGACTTCCCGTATTTGGCACTTGTCTCTTAGCGAGGTGGCCAAGTATTTAACCATCCTAATTATGTGGTGGCCCGTGGCGTTGTGCGTTGACCCCAACCTCGACGTCGTAGGTTCGATTCCAGCTCTGAGCGACAGAAATAATGTTCACGGCCCCACCTCTTTCGAGTCACTGACAATGCTCAAAGAGTATTTCCTGTCTAGAGAAAGCTTCTCAAACTTGGCCGTTCGGAGTCGGCATTAAACTGTAGGTCCCTTCCACTCGTGAGAGAACAATAGCACGCACAACACGAGCGGTTGCTGAGAAGCTAGGCCCTGGCCCTCTATGGGCTGTAGCGCCACCCATATTATTATTATTATTATTATTATGTGGTTACTTAAACACTGTAACGTTCCAGACAAGGCTATAATAATGTGGATTGCGCTACCGATCGTAGAGCGCCAGGGCAAAGCGTCTCACCAATCACTCGTCTTGTGCATGCTACTGGTCTTTCACGAGTAGAAAGCACCTACAGTTTTATGCCTAGTCCGAACGGCCAAGTTCCAGAAGTACTCTTTGAGCATTACCAGTGACAGGAAAGAGGTGAGGCCGTGAAAAGTATTTTTGGTCGGGACCGAACCTAGCCACGTAGGTCCAGTTTGGAGTCGATGCACATACCCACAGCGCCACGGGACAAAGAAGGCTACAAACTATGTACTCTTTCGAAATGGCGACACACCATCGACGTCTATTCCTACTGTAAAGCATTTACTGAAGTTGGACGCGCTTGCTTAAGCAAATCGCAGATGGCCAACTGCCACAGGATGCCTGAATAGATAACTAAACAACTCTGGCCTATGCTAGATCTCAAACGATCACTTATCCTGATCAAATTTCTGATGTCGCAAAATGCTTTCCATTGCATCAGGATCGATTAATACACGTAAGAAAACATGGAAACAGGTGTGCGCGAGTCATTGGTAGGCCTACCAGGGCCGTTGTGGCAGTTCGAAGATGAGGCAGTAAGGCCATCCGAAAGGCCTTACTAACCACTGCCTGGATTTTGGGGTCAATGTTACATACACCAGAACATGCAAAACGATGTGCGCAAGGCATTTATTGCCCCAATAGGGCCGCTATGGCAGTTGGAAGATGAGACGTGAAATCCATCAGAAATGCCTTACTAACCACTGCTTAGATTTTGGGGTCAAAATCTCAATGTTCCCGGATGCACTCCAAACTCTCAGGATCTGTTAATACACACACCAGAACATGCAAAACGGTGTGCGCAAGTCGCTGGCAGCCCTAATAGGGCCGCTGTGGCAGTAGAAGGATGAGACGTGAAATCCATCAGAAATGCCTTACTACTGCTTAGATTTTGGGATCAAAATCTCAATGTTCTCGGATGCGTCCCAAACTCTCAGAATCGGTTAATACACACACCAGAAGCAGGGCAGGGAGCAGGGCTAATCTTAGACCCACACAGAGTATTCAGCCATTGGTACTCATGCCCCTAGGACAGGTGTTCCTTGCAGGAACTGCAGAGAGAAGGACGACGAAGAAGCCAGTGTACTGTAATGCTCTCTCTAACCCGTAGGCACAGAGCTTTGGAAGCTTCAATGACCTGGCCGAACTAAGCAACGTGAAAGTCGGTCATCTTCTCCGCTTCATCAAAAGTACACAAATGTTTTCGGAGTAGGCACTGATCCGCGTGGTGGCGCAATGAGCCTGGCTTAGGGTAGGTAGGTAAAATTGGTGGTCCGGCAAGAACCCAGCTAGCACTTATGTGCACACTGTATAGCACTCAGTCACATCAACCTAACCTAACCTAACCTAACCTTAGACATAATTCAGATGTAGCTCCAAAAGATCCCATGATTTGGTCAGCCCAAAGCCCAAATGCTCTTTTCAATGCAGTCACCCATATACTTATTCATCACAACAACAGATACCCACCCAATTGGAGAAAAAAACGCCGCACATCTGCCCACTCAAGTGTCTACGTGTCGCTGTACATTCAACATTGTAGTCTACTCCAAATTTATCTACACAAACTACAAGACAATAAAAGTTACCATGACTAGAGCGTCTTTAACTTATTCAAACTAAATCATTCCCCCCACACCACCCGCCCCAATCATCTTCACACTGTACACTGCAATGCACACGACAGCATTAGCGGCCAGAGCTCGTGCAACTCTGGGTGTCGTGCTCTTCACCCCGGGTAATGTGATCAGTGTGTTAGTGTTTGTTTGGAACACACGAAATGCATATAGTGGAGCCAGGGGAGTGCACCATGACGACGACGACGGCAACGTCGACAGCGGCTATTCGTATTTAGAGAAAGACACACAGTTCGTTGACCGCATTTCAGATACACGTGCCGGTCGACATTGTCGAAAACCGCATCGGTGCCTCATGCGCCCGCCGTTCGGAGCTACGAAGGAGGCGCCTCTGTCGAAAACTGCCGGGGCATTTTATTGCATGCACATGCAACAATAAAATTTTCGTTGCCTCTCCCCTATGCCGTTCGTTGATCTTCTTCTTTTTTTTTTTTTTTGTGGATGTTTCTTTTACGTTGTTTTGTTGGCTGTGTCGGGCCTGGTGTATGGGTGATTATAAGTTTGTTGTTTTTTTTTTTTTAAGAGACTGTCTTGGAAGTTCATCTGTTTTTTTTCGTTAATTTATATACCTACGTGCACACATATTGAGGTCTGGGTGGAACGAAAGCAAATTTAATCGTTTGGATGAATAGGTATAACTTCACATGTGGGTTGCTGGAGAAGGATGGGGTTGAGGGTGCACTCGTGGTGCTGTTTCAAATTTCAAGTGGACTGTAGAATGCAAGTCTGCTATAGCTTGTGGCTATAAACTTAATGGTGGCCCATCGAAAACGAGTCTGAAATGTTATAATCGCTCAGTCTTGTCGCTTGTAATAATGTTACGTGTAATCTATTGACTGATGATCGGAGTAGGTATACGTATCATTTTATACTGGCATTTAATTGAGGCAATAAAGCGCATTTTGTTGTTCGCATTAATTCAGACTACAAGACTTGATTTCTGTGTCTCAGCTATTCGTATGAATCAGAGGCGAGTCTTATCTGTGAATAGGCAGCAGAACGCGTTAGCCCTTGCTGTCCAATTAAAGGTTGGAGGTCAGTAAAAAATCTATTTTTGTGGTTAATCAAGTGGCATCCGCTGTAAGCTCGGTTGCTGAACACTAATCACCAGCCCTTGAACTGCAAATGTGAGATAATCTCCCTGCACCGAGAAATCTCCACTAGACAAACACTAGTCAACCAACCACCACCCTGCACGAGGGCAAGTTTGCCAGCCACCCGCTCCCTCCACAAGTCCGCTCGCCCTACACAACCTATTGCAACAAAATTGCATTCGCATACAAAGTTCGCGGCAACTGCGCGTGCATTGGGGCAGGGAATCAATATCCCAACCGACGTGACTCTCTCACATCCGCCTCAACCAAGCGATGCTCGTGCTGCTGAAACAATGTTGCTGGGGCAGTGCATGTCAATGGCGGCGCAAAAAAAGGGTTTAAGTACGAAATTTATATCATCAATTAACGAGTAAATATCAACTCGAAATGAGTACAAGCGTTAAGACAGCACTTCAGAATACAATGAAACTGTTTCGATTTTCATTCATTCGTCAAGCCCTATTGGTTGGTCTCAATCTCTGAGCGGCAGCCCGTGGACAAACCGACGTCTGATGTATGAAATCCAATCTAGATGCGATCAGGTGGTGTGAATGAGTCTATTCGAAAGTTTTGTTTTTGTTGATAGATTCCGCTTTTATTTTGTCTCACTTATAAATACCCGTGTGGGGCAAGCAAGCAACCAAGCAGGCAAACTGCACACATGCTCTCGTCGAGAGATAAAAATGTATCTACAGTCATTGAACTCATTATCATTTTCGGTTAAATATTGTTAAGTGTGAGTGTGGGGCTGTGCGGCTGTGTGCTTGTGTGTGGACATGTTTGCCTTTGTATTTTGAGTCATGTTCAAAGAAAGTGTAGCGAAATATATTTATCGCTTAAGAAAACACAGCAAACCTAAAAAAAGAAGAAGACGAGGACGAGGCATAATAATACAAATAAAGCGAGAAAGAGGGAACAAATAATAAAAAGAAAGAAATCTGAAATCGCAAACACTGATGTCAGTGGCACTTGCAGCACCTCACTTGCATTGGGTGGAATTTCGGCAAAAAACAAGAGAAGAAGAACAGTCTTAGCAGTCAGTGTTGCCGGAGTTTGACAAGACGACTGTTTGCTGAAAGAATTGAGCTCATTATCTTTCTGGGGGAGGATGCATGTGGCAGCGTTAAATTGTACTCTTGCTGGTCAAGCGGATACGTCAGCTACGACTTGTGCGACAATAGAAATGGGGGCATCCCCTTCTAGCATGCGCAAGTTTTCGGACAATTTGTCACGATAAGACGATAAGAAGCCAAATTGTTGGCATTGCCTGCAGTGACAGGTTAAATTAGATGTGTTCCACTGCAGCTGAAACTTCTACTTCATCATCATCCCAAAGATCCACAAAAGACGTCGCGGCGTTAAAGCACGCACCATCGACTCTCATTAGGATTCATGCCCAGGCGCAACCAAGAGAGTTTTAGAACTTGGTCCAACCATCTCGTCCTGGGTTAGCCAAGGAGCCGCTTTCCTGGTGGAGCCGCATTTACGGCACGCCTCAGAAGATCTGATGATGGCGGCCCCAAAGGCCTACATTTAAGCACGCACTAGCCTCTCTATCCTCTGCCATCGACTCTCATCAGGATTCATGCCCAGGCGCAACCAAGAGAGTTTTAGGACTTGGTCCAACCATCTCGTCCTGGGTTAGCCAAGGAGCCGCTTTCCTGGTGGAGCCGCATTTACGGCACGCCTCAGAAGATCTGATGATGGCGGCCCCAAAGGCCTACATTTAAGCACGCACTAGCCTCTCTATCCTCTGCCATCGACTCTCATCAGGATGCATGCCCAGGCGCAACCAAGAGAGTTAGTGGACTTGGTTTAACCATTTCGACGTGGGTTTGCCAAGAGGACGCCATCCTGATGGAGTCGCATTTACGGCACGCCTCGGAAGACGTGATGCAAGGCCTTCCACATCTTACCTCCAAAGCCACTGCATTTTTTGCTGTAAAGTCGAACTATGCACCTTGATCAACGCTCAAACCTGTCCCTTTGCAATTTTCGAAAGGGCTGCTACCAATCGCAATGAAACTCGTACTCGTACACAGCAACAATGTATCTCATACTATCTAATGGTAACACTGCTCTGGCAGAGAATTTTCAACGCCGACCGAAACGTCAATGTGTTGGTACGCGCGTGTGTGTGTGTGTGTTTCTGTGAGAACAGTCATCCAATGGTTTCTGTCGAAAACCGATTCATTGCCTCCCCTGTATGGATGTCGGAAACTTTCTCATCGCCGCCACGTGGATCTTGAAACGACGGCTACACACCACCGCCTCGCCGTTGGAAGCTTATAGCATGCACACTTCCACTCATACACTCGCATTCGCCAGTTCGTTCTAAAGCTCAACATTCTATAGAACCTTTCATACTCATTGATGATCGGCTGGTAAATTTTCGTAAAAAAAAAAATGTAATATACACACATTCGTACCGACTGGGCTCTGGTTCGATTGTAGTTGTGAACTTCGTCGTCGTCGTCGACGTTAGCTGAAAACCTGCGAAAACCGACGAAACGAGACGACAAACGTTCTGACTTCGTCGTTTATCAACATTACTCGGGTCTCCAGAAACATTATAAAGGTTCCAAACGTACGTTGGGCCTCGACTTGCAATCGTGCTGAACGATTTTAATTTCATTTATATTTTAAACATATTCATCTTCTTCGTGCTGTTTCGGGTTTAATTTGTGTTGTTTTTCCTTCTTTGTGTCTAAGAGTGTATTTGTGTATGCGAGCAATGCTACTAAGCGCTAGTGTGTACTTTTTTTTGTTGCTCTTGATGTTATTTTTGCAAAAGTATCTGTTTTAGAAAATACAAAGCTTTGAGTAAAGTTCTCACTAACAATCTAACAATTGGTCGCGTCGCCAGCAGCATTAAACATAGGCTCGCGGTACGGTTCGACATGAGCGGTGTTTTGTGAGAGAACAGATACTTCACGGGATCGGGCGTCAAAAGGACTAGACGCATTTTGTTTTGCTACGACGGAATTGCAAGAGGAACTCTACCGGTTTTTTGGTTGTTGTTTTTCTTTTTTTCAAAAGCCAACATCATCCACCCAGCAAAGCCCAATATTGATTCGATATTTGAAATCACTTGGATTGGCTAAACGTCGCCGCGGTAATCAGCGCCATTAAAGGATATTCTGAGAACATAAAGTAATCATATGTGTACCTACCTACCTACGTAAGGGAAAAGTAATAAACGCATATACGCAGCGCGTATTCAGTGTGTGAAACAAGACGAAGCAGAGGCAAGACAACAGCGAAAAAAAGTTGTTTCGTATTATTAGATACTCAGCTAAATGATAGAAGAAAAAAAAAAACCTAAACCTAGGTCAATATTGTTTATAGTGATACATCAAGTTTGTTTTTTTATTACACTTTTTTTTTATTGCTGAATACCAGATACTGTTCGCGTTTGTTCTGCATTTGAAATATGAGCGTGAAAGCAAATTAAAATACAAAAAAAAGAGGAATAAAGAAAATAATTGAAAAAATAAAACAAGAGAGAAGAAGTTTAAATGAATTGTTTTGAATAACTCTTGTGCTTGTGTGTGATCGTGATGACGACGATTAAACGCTGCTAATTGTCGATTAGATATTTTAGAGATTTGATTTGATTCTTTCTGTTGTGGGATCTGAATAAAATATCGTACTATTATTTTGAAAATACGTTCTGTTTTGTGTATTTCTCAAAACATTGCATTAATCATCGGACGAAGGGGTGAGTTAAACAGAAATTTATGCATATTTGTAAGCTGATAAGAATTTTATAATATTTATATATATGTATTACGTGCCTCTATGTTTGCTTAAATAAATGAATCATTCGATGAGACAGGGCAAAATCACGTTAATTCTTTGTCACTGACTACTATTAATTAACGACGATAATGGGTTTATAGTTCAACTGAAGTTAAGTATTGTGAGGTCCGTTGATTACGCTTCGCCTAATCACGTGAAATTATTCGTTTTCGATTTTGCACACCTGAAATTGTACACAAGTGTGTCTGGCACAAATTGAGTGCTAACTTGATGTGCTAACATGCTTTTCAGAACAGCAAAAACAGATCATGATCAATATTTTAACAGGGGACCATTTCGTGTTGTAATATTGTGGGTTCTAACTAAGTCGAACTGTCACGTGAAAACCCAAATTAGTTCGACTTAGAGAGAGTCCATTGCACCTACATACAGCAATTTTGTTGAGCGAGATGGTACATAATTTATAGCCTGTATTCTTACTAGAAGAAACTAAGATTGTTTCTCTAACGAAAACCACAATATGAATGACTTCACGAGAGCCTCTAATTTTACATTAAATGCAGTGGACTCTCGCTAAGTCGAACTCTCCCGAGGTTAGGTTAGGTGGACTCTCGCTAAGTCGAACTCTCCCTAGGTTAGGTTAGGTGGACTCTCGTTAAGTCGAACTCTCCCTAGGTTAGGTTAGGTTAGGTTATTGCCAGCGCACTTAAACCATTGTTGTTCCATTGTGATACCTGTAGTCAGACTACTACCCCTGATCGACATCGGTGAATGGTGACTGGACCAGATTTGAATTAACTATGCTTCCACTGAAATTCGAACTGTTGACCCCTTTAACCAAGAACAGGCACTCAATTAACAGCGACATCCAGTCGTTTACGAACTCTTCCTAAGTTGTTGCCCATACTTTGGCATTCTCCTCAACTTCCCATACAGGAAACCGTCCTCTAAGTCGAAATACTTTAGATAGCCCGTGAAAATTCAACGCAGGAGAGGTCTGTCTGTCTGCATGTACAGTCGTGAACGGATAAGACCAAATTTCCCATAAACTTTTCAAAACCCCTCATTCAGTCTTGGATTGTTTTTAGAAGGGATAAGTGCACGAGAGATTGATGCCTCAACGTTGTGCACTTATCAGTTCTCGACTGTTTTGAGGACGATTGACAGAAATCTAACGATCAATACTAACTCACAATCATTAGCTCATAGCTCCAGTGCTCAACAATCCTCTTAAACTAACCCCCAACTTGTACACAAACTGTTGCTGTTGCTATTCAAGTAGTCTGGTCATGATTTATGCCATAATCTCAACCAGAAAACTGGTTTTCAGAACCTCATCAATTAACTTCTCTTGCCCTCAGCAGTGACGTTAAAGGAGCTGTCGATTGGGATCTCCATTTGCAAACGTGCAAATTACAATCACTGTGCAATTCTGCTTACCGCAACGTGCCTTCTAGATGAAATGATTACTTCTCTATGCAGATGAAGTCTTTTAATTACACTCTGTTCCAAGAATTATTAATCACATCGCCGGGGGATGTGGAAAACATCACACGTTCAACAATGTCGGCGATTTACTCCAGGAAGTTGTAAGGGATTCCGACAAGTAATCACGCAGAGGATTGGTCAAGTTGTAGGCAGATCGTTAAGGGCTACATTTGAGTTTGGTCAAACTAAGGTTAGTCTCCATTCACCTGCAATAAAATGGCGTTCTTACCACACGAAATGCACACCAAATCAGGTGCCCCTCTTACTCTTGTGGCAAAAAGAAGAAAAACAAAACAAAATTCAAATGCCTCTCGCATCGTTTTACGTACCTACCCCATTAAATTTTCAGTTTTTGATATCAGGGCCAAGCGCTGTGTAATAATTCTGATATAAGCGACAGCCACATACAGAGCAGAGCATACATCCATCAGAGCATGGTTGTAAATGCCCATCGGTACATGCAGCAGCATTCATCGCGTCTGTATCGTGCACACCAACATAGCCACATAATGTACATACCTACCAAAAC
The DNA here is from genome assembly GCA_916610145.1 of Eristalis arbustorum. Classification (NCBI taxonomy): domain Eukaryota; kingdom Metazoa; phylum Arthropoda; class Insecta; order Diptera; family Syrphidae; genus Eristalis; species Eristalis arbustorum. The sequence continues at coordinate 70,934,115 of OU744319.1, forward strand.
TCCATTCTTTCCGGCTGGCTCAAGAGAACCGAACCTGGTATAACAATTTGTTGATGTCTACCCGTCTGTCCTAGCGAAAGTCCCTTCACTCCCGTCGTACGATACCAGTACATTAGTCCTGTCTGTTAGGCCAGCCAGCAACATAAGCATCTCGGGGATCCAAGGCGAGATTGCATGTGATACGATTACACACATGCTCAACATCTGAGGCTCTGTGCACAAGGGCACCTTTTTGCATTTATAGCCGTCGTCATCGGTCCTTTTGAATCCTGTTCTGCTCGCCAGGCTTGTACATGCTGTGATCGTGTATTGTTCTAATGGCGTGTACACTCACTCATTCACTCGCCCAACCACACAGCCGAACATCGGGTTGTGTATAAGTGCTGGCAGAGAAAAAAAAAAAAAAAAGAGTGCAAAAAAGACGCAGCCAACAATCACATTGGAGGTCATTCAAAGTCATTTGAATTTCATTGCCAAATGCCATTTTTTGCTTCTTGTGTTTTTGGTAAGCACTTCGCTCGCTCGCTGCTCAACACATAAACGCATTTCTCTTGTGGCTGGTGAATTCTGTAGGCTTTCGCTGTGGTAGAGAGAGAGAGAGTGGTCGTACCTCACAGAAGCACAAAAAAGGAGGAATTGACGAACAAAAAAAAAAACGCAATTCGTATTTGTCGTTGTCAACGATGACGTTCAACGCACACAATTAAGACGGGGGTTTTTTTTTGTTGATTTTTTTGGGTGGTGGGCATTTTGCTTATCGTCTGCCGGTGCGCTGGTGTGTGTATTCTCTTTTTTGGCATCTGCTATATTTTATTTTGACTAATGAGCGTTTGGTTAAGATTGGTCAGTTCTTTTTTTTGCCAATTCAAACGACTTTCGTGCTGATGCCGGTTTGGGTAGCGCCTGCCTGTGGCGGAGGGCGACGCGGGCTGTTGAAGCTGACGATTCGGGGAATATTTACAACAGCGGCTTAAGGTGTGTTGTTTACCAATGTTATTTTCAGCTTGAAGCCAGTTTCGTTTTGCGGGTATTTGATTTGGTTCTTTCTTTTTTCGTTGCATTTGATATGGGTACAGGTGCACGGTGGGATTGGTATGTGAAGAAGGCACAGGAATAGCACAAGTCTTTGACAAATGTATGTGAAGCTGGACGAAGAGACTTGTTTGTTGTTTGTGGACTCCCCTAAGTGTTAAAGACGAGGACTGAGGTGGGAGCCTAGTGGTATTCCATGAGTCTTGATGTCTCTACGTCGTTTTTTCGAGTTGTGTCCTTCTTAGCTCCTTAGTCAGTCACAAACAACTGACCTCCCATCGACTTAGATTACAGTTTTATGTATGAAAAACTGAGAAGAATGTCAAAATATGGGAAGGAAATTCTACTTAGGAAGAGTCCACTGTACCTACTAATATAATAATAATAATATGCATGGCGCTACAGCCCATAGAGGGCCAGGGCCCAGCTTCTTAGCAACCACTCCTGTTGTGCGTGCTCTTGTTCTTTCACGAATGGAAGGGACCAACAGTTTTATGCCGACTCCGAACGGCCAAGTTTGAGAAGCTTTTTCTAGACAGGAAATACTCTTTGAGCATTGTCAGTGTCTCGAAAGAGGTGGGGTCGTGAACATTATTTTTGTCGCTCAGAGCTGGAATCGAACCGACGACTTCGAGGTTGGTGTCGACGCACATACCCACAACGCCACGGGCCACCACCCTGTACCTAGTAGTTTGTTGACATCGTGACGTACACACCTTCAGTCGTAAGAAGCAACCAAATTCCCTACATCCCTTTAATAGACTACAGTGCACCTTCTACGTTCACACATTACCACCTCCTCAACGGCTAAACCCTCCACTTTCCGCGACAACCTTTCCATAATCACGAGGATTACGGATCGTCCAATTAATCGCGTACACTTATTAAATGCGTTGTCTAGGTTTGCCTTAGCCTCTTGACTGCGTTCTAAGTGGCACATTGTACAGCCCGCACTGCTTAACGACCCCGTCAACAACTTGCGTTGACGCAAATCATGTCTATCTAATGACTTCCGCAATGTTAGTAAATATCAAACACATTGCACCTTTTGAAGAGCACCTACCAATCTGCTTCAGAAAAAAACAACAACATTTTATTGCATCGCACATGACGTCCCTCCCTCCAAGACTACCTGCAAAACTTCTCGCAACGATGACTAAAATACGATTTTTCCCTTCAAATTACTTTATAGGTAGTCTATTAACTTAGAACCAGGAAGTCTGCGTTTGCTATCTCAAGTGCCTAGAAAAAATAATCTCCTCCCATATTCAGATAATTACAATAGTAAATATTTTGCAGTTCAATTGAAGAAAGGTGTCCCATTCCGTAATTTGTCACCCGGCCACACACAGGCAGACGTTTGAGTGGTTAATTGCACAAATGCTAATAAAGACTACCATCTACAGAGTCAGCAATGCACTCTGGAACCACCAGCCCCTCTGTCCGTTCACCTGCCACGCTCACAACTGAACAACTAAAATTCACCATAACCCTTTCGGTTGCTCGAAAACCATCCCCGGATGAGACGACCACGGCCATCACATCAAAGTGACTTCGACCAAAAGGGGTGTGTGTGTAAGACGTCAACCATGAACGCGCTCTATTGCCAATTGTTAGAATAGCATTCGTTTTCGTTTTTTTTTTCTTGTGTCATTCGTTTTGTGCTTGCAACTGTCTGCTGCTGGATATCGAATTCAATTCTCAGTTGCAAAGAAAGCCACCGCACACCGACACAACCCCACACCCGTGCACTTGGCATTCAACTACACCTTGGTCGTCCTTCTTGCACATGCAACCCACACATTCACGTTTCTCGTTCAAAAGCAGTGCTCGTGTAGTACGTGTGAGTACAACGCACTCATAACAGCAGCAGCACATCGGTTGTAGAGTGCAAACAACGGCCGCGACGATAGCGGAGAGGGCTTGAACTTGAACTACACGTGGAGGCGCTGCACTCATCGCCGACAGAGGCGATGCATTCGCTTTCGACAGCGCGCTTCCTATGGCTTACGTTCGTGCGCACTTCATGGTCGATGAAGGCACCACCACCACCACCGCCGCACCGCACCGCATCGGTTTTCGACAGAACTTTCATCGCTGCTTGTTCAGTGTTCTCTGCCCTGTGTGTGTACACAGACGTGTGCGGCTGTGTTGGTGAGTGAGAGAATACATTGTTTTTTTGCGCATACAAACATATTTCTATGTATGACTGAATTTGCAGCATCAGACACTTGTCTCGAGCTTTTGCATCAAAAAATTGAATCAAGTCGAGATGTGGTAAAAGTTCGGTCGGTTCCTCTCTGTCTGGCGCACGCATCTAATGTGGGCCTCACACACAGGAAACAACGAACACACAAAAGAAATAAAAAGCGACTTCTCATGCCTAACCACATCATCCAAGCACAACTCAAGAGACCGTCGAGAGATTGTCTGGGCGCGGGGGGCGGGGGAGGAGTGCGGTGGTGGAAGGGACCCATTGTGAATTGGAATTCGTGTAACGACCTACACCAACGAATCTAGATATGACTTTGCACCAAGCTCTTTACACACAGAAAACCGACGAATGCCGCCCACTTCGGTGGTGCGCGGCTCTCTGTGGTATGATTCACGTGTCCACGCACCGTTGTTAACGTCAGCGTTAGATGCGTTAAACTTGTTTTCTAATCAAAGACGACGCTGGTGGTGGGTCGCTTTTTCGGCACTATTTCGACGGTATACAGTTAAATAATCCACGCGTATGTGTGTGGGTCAATGTGTAGTCGGTAATCAATTCGAGAACTACGGAGCAATGTGGGCAACCGGAGAAGAAATGAAAGCGGGAAACAAAAAGCACTCACTCGCGATAGAGAAGATTTGAAGATTTTGTGCGTATAGAGGGCCGCGGTGTACGTTGACCCCAAGACAAGAAATGGTGTTATGGCATTAACATTCGTGTATATTTGTTGATGTTTGATGTTTAGTAATTGAAGATTGTTTTTTTTTCTGTATCTGTGACAGGGTTTGGCGGCGGGGCGAATGGTTGTGTATTTGACGGCGGAAAGGGGGAGGATGAACTTTTGTAGATAAAAAACGTTCAACATAGTAAATTGCTGGATTCGTGATAAGTTTTTTTCTTCAATTTTTCCGTTGAGTAGGCATGCTTTGAAGCTTTTCGAGTTTCCAGATAGGTATGATTTACGTGACTGGGAGATTTTGGGGGAACACATCGCTGTTGATGCGTTTAAAAATGGATTGGGGCGGGCGTGTAATATGTACCTAGTGAGTATGTATCCCTCCCTGATTTGGATATTTTCGAAATGTTTTTATGTAACAAAAACACCCGTTCGACTGGGAAGCTTTGCCGGTGTTTTCAGAAGTGCGTCACCGGCAGAAAGCACCGCTGTGGTGCGTGGGATTTGATGGAGAGCATGTGGGTAGGTACCAATCAATCAATCATTGGCACCTGAATTCAACATGTGCCCTACATTGGTACCTACACCTCTTAGTTTGATCTCCAACACACAGTCCCGCCGATCCTACCTCATACCAAAATCTAGATGCCTACAACCTTGAGAGGGACAATCGCTTAACGTTGATTTGCTCTTGTCCCCTCTTCCGATCGCTTTTTATTAACAACTTTGAATATTAATAAACCGTCTTCGGCGCCTCATTCGTTGTGCCCATGTAACAAAGATGGGCTAAGCCCTCGAAACACGACTCGATATTCAATTCAAAGAAGCAACCGATCAAAAGAAACAGCAAAACCGCATCCTAGGGGGAATTCTCGTAAGTCAACAGTCTGTGACAACAATTTTCCTTTTCTTCACCGCTTTTGTTCCCATATTTTGGGAATTTTTTTTTCTTTCGTGGGATATTCTTCGTTTTCCCCTCTCCCATTCCACCCGAAAATTTCTATCGAATTCTAACACCACTATGTACAAATGAAATGCGTTCCCCGTCTCCGGACAACAAAAAAAACCCACCATTCCCAGCCCAGTCCTGGTTCCCCGCCATGCCCATTATGTACTGTCGAATACGCACTGTGCGTAGATAGTGTATTCGAGAGGAGGAATTTTTTTTTTGTTCTTCTTCTGTTTGTCCCTTCTTCCCGACTACTCGTTGTCGGCGTGCGGGGTGAAGAGGAAGAGGATGAGGGTTTCGATTCTAGAGAGTGAGGCAGAAATTTTGGGTGAACTCACCCACCAGTTCAGTGGATTCCCTCGTTCGGCAAACTTATCAAAATTTATACTCTTGAGCTCCCGTTCCTCCTCTGTTTCTGTTCTATTTCCCATTTATTTATTTTTTTTCTCGGTTAAGACTGATTTACAAAAAAAAATAAGAGACGTTCAATTTCGGGTACGCGGACGAAAAAAAAAATATACTTAGAAACCAAAGAGCTGTAATACGCGTTGTAATTAATTCGAAATTTAATTCAAATGTTCTTGTGTGTTTTTTTTTCGGTGACGTTTTTTAGTTAAGTTGTTTTTGAGAAGTGCTCGTGCGTAAATCTACCTCAAGACCTGATGCAATACGGAATGTACAAACTAGAATAAGTTAGTCAGTAATAAGAAGGCGAAAAATGGAGTAAACAAGACAAGATTGGTTTTGCCTCTCAACGAACCCGAATAACAAGGACTAAAGACTTTTTTGCTGAAAACAAAACCCCACGGACTGAAGTTAGAAGACTGTTTCGTAGATTTTTAAGGACCCCACACTACGAGGATCAATTAATTAAATATAAGTTGGAAAAACAAAAAATGACTGAAGGTGATAATTGGCGCAACAAACAGGACTGGATTAAGGACGTGCTCTCGAAGTCCGGCACGGACTTGATGGAAATAAAGTCCGGCTCAAAGATCAAAAAAGGTTCGTAAGCTCGAGAGGAAACGGCAAATATAACCAATTTCAGCGATGTTAATGCGTCTCCACCCATCGCATTACCACCACCCCACCACCCACGGAAGTTTAGGGGTGGAAAATGGTATCCCCCCCCACCGAAACCCAACCACCCCTGGTTCATGTGCAGTTCCGGTATACTCGTACATAGAGAGCGAAGCACTGCTATTCGGTGTGACGCACAAGAGGAAGGAACTTTTACTTTCGCCTCGAATTCGCTTGGGGTGGTGTGGTGCGCAGATTCTTTTGCGTATATCAATAGGGTTACAAGTATGAAAGCTAACACTGTCACTCTCAATCTGAATTTGAAGATTTTTCCTCTTTTTCTTTGTTTTCTGTGTGTGTGCTTCGGGGGTTGGTGAGGAGGACTGGGTGGTGTAAAAAAGCATTCGAAAGTAAAAGCGAGTTTTTCTTGTTTTGTTTCGTAGGGGGTTGCTTTTCTTTCCATCGTATGTGCGTAGTTGTTTTGAATTTTCGTTACAATTGTGCCAGAAAGGTGGCAGTAGGGGGAGGCGGTGGTGTTTGTTGTTGTGTACTTCTTGGAGAGGCTCTGTGAAATACAATTGCGTACAAGCTGGTGTTAATGCCGGTAAATGAGTTTTGTTCTCTCGATGTGACGTAACTGCGCTGAATGTAGGCGATGTTGAATGCTAATAAAGGTCAGGTTTTGAATAAGCAATTAAAGCAGACTTAGAATAATGATGATGATAGTAGATTATAAAAGCTAAACCCTTGGCAGTTAGTTACAACCCCTTTCTCTTTTCAAATTTCAGAACCAAAGACAATGGTTTACTATCCATCGATGCCACTAATAATGAAAACAGAACCGGCAACACAAACGCAATTCTGCTCTCCCTTGACAAATCCAAGCGGCAGCGGTGAGCAACAAATCTACCATCAATCCAACATGGTCGTTCAACAACCCATCACTGGCATTACAAGTAGAATGGTCAGCGTTGGCGGTGCTGGTCCTTCGTCATCATCGCCATCATCATCATCAGCGTCACTAGTGAACGGTGAGACGATTCTCAACTATCAAGTGCACGAGGGACAAAATATTACCATCTTCACAACGACGACGCAAAGCAACACGCCCAGTGCAGTTCCCAGCAGCGGGCGCAAGGCTTCCGGGTTGTCTTCGACAAAATCCACATCATCTCCATCCAAGCCGCAATTCAAATGTGATCAGTGCGGCATGACGTTCGGCAGTAAGAGTGCCCATACGAGTCACACGAAGTCCCATGCCAAGATTGAAGGTGCCGGTGGGGTGGCCATGGTGTCGCCCATTAACGAGATCCCAGCGGGAATTCCGAAGACGCCACAAATCAAGGCGAGCGGCAGTGGGAGCGATCCATACCAATGTAATGTGTGTCAAAAGACTTTTGCAGTGCCTGCTAGACTGGTAAGTTTGCCAGTCCACTGTTTCAAAGGACAGACGTCAATGTGTTGCTTTCTCTTTTTCTTCTTAGATCCGCCACTATCGTACGCATACGGGTGAACGGCCATTTGAGTGTGAATTTTGCCATAAACTCTTCAGCGTGAAGGAAAATCTTCAAGTTCATCGGCGCATTCACACCAAGGAGCGTCCGTACAAGTGTGACGTTTGTGGACGTGCCTTCGAACACAGTGGCAAGCTGCATCGCCACATGCGCATTCATACCGGCGAAAGACCGCACAAGTGCTCGGTCTGTGGCAAGACCTTCATTCAGTCGGGGCAGCTTGTGATCCACATGCGCACACATACCGGGGAAAAACCGTACAAATGCCCGGTGGAAGGTTGCGGCAAGGGCTTCACTTGCTCGAAACAACTGAAAGTCCACTCGCGCACCCATACGGGCGAGAAACCGTATCATTGTGATATATGCTTCCGCGACTTCGGCTACAATCACGTACTCAAACTGCACCGTGTGCAGCATTACGGCTCCAAGTGCTACAAGTGCACGATATGCGATGAGACGTTCAAGAGCAAGAAGGAAATGGAAGCACACATAAAGGGGCACGCCAACGAAATTCCAGACGATGAAGAGAATCCCAATGGCAGCAATCAGCAGGCGCCCGGCTCTCCCAGTGCAATGACGATCAAACAGGGAGCTCTGTCTCCTGGCTCCCCATCCTCTTCATCCATTATTCTAGAGACTGATCAAAGTCGCGACAGTGGCGTCGCAATCTCCACCAGCAGTAGTGTGAACAACACTGGCAGCAGCAGCACTTCACTGGACGAAATGCCCGCCGAGATTCAGGCGGATATTCAACAGCAGCGTCAGACCAAGCGACACCAAAAGCAGCAGCAGCTGCATCAACTGCTCGAGGACCAACAGCCTCGTGAGAAGGAAATGATCTCGTTTAGCAATGTCTACCATAGATACCAAGCACGCTCGGCATCGCCAAGAGGCGGTGAACACGAGCAGACGTCGCAGCATTTGGGGGCGCATTTGGGAGCGCAGTCATTTGCCACAAGGACAACGATCAACCCGGCACTGTTGGAGGCCGCTTCGTTGGCAAGTCGTCGTGTCCTCGAGGAGGACAGTCTTCACTCGCCCAAGGGAATCCGAATAATCGAAGTGAATTCGAGCACGTTGGACATCGAGACAGAGGACGCATTAAACAAGACCGCACGGCAGAGCTACTTCGCCCCGGCTCCAGTCGCTGAATACAGGTAAGTTATTGCATTGATCTGTATGTGCGTCATGTAATTTGTGTCCATTTAAGCAGATCTTCCCTTCCTGACAACGATATCGTCCGTCAGGTTGAGGCGGCAATTGCTGGAGCGATGTCGCCGCTTCGCTCTGTCTCAACCGAATCACCGGAACGCTCCTCATCACCAGAAAGCGATTCCATGATGATGGCCGATCGGGATGTCATGACGTTACCACTTCGCAAACGAAAACTTTACCTAAACGATAATCAATCGTCGAAAGTTGACGTTCCAAAGGTCATGCGAATGAGTTCGGTTATTCAATTTGCTAAAGCGTCGTAAGAACGGATTGGATCTAGAGGACAGCAGAGATTTGCAATATAATTAAGTTAACAGTCATGAAGTCGCGCGAAATGAGAATGCGGTTTTATTTTGAACGAAATTCTTTCTATTTTTGAATGGATAACAATTTGTGTTTGCATGTGTAATGAGCTGAGTGTGGAACGTCCGTGTGGGTTGTGGGAAGGGGAATGTGAAGGGACTGGCAGTTGACGTCGTTGTAGGGGCGTTAAGTGCATGAAAGGCAACCCACTCGCAGAGTACACCCCCCTCAGTTGTCGTTCAGTCAAATCTTATTGTGTAAACTTCTCCCGTAATACAAGACTTGATAAAAATTACACAAGATAATATATATGAGCATCTTAGAATTGGAAAACTAACTACCACCACATTTTTTAAGAAACAAAACAAGAAGAACTAAACGTTAAGGAATCCAACATAAAAAAATACATTTTCTACTTTTGTAAGAATATTTAAGAAACAAAAAAAAAACGCAAGAAGAATACATCTAAAATGAAACCAAATGCCATAAATTATATTTAGTCAATACATATTTATATAATATATACACAATTTTTTTGTCTAGCTATTAAGAGAGTAAACATTGAAAGCAGAGGAACGATATTAGCTTGATCGCTCCCCAAAAAGGGTGAGGGCGAGGGAGGGAACATATTTTTCTGTTTGTTTTCTTGGAGAAAGAAGAACACAACACAAAAAACAACAAAAACCGAATTGTTCTGGTAACAATTTGAAAAAAATCAAAACAAGCACCAGCTTTTCTTTCTGTCTTAAAACGAAGCCTTGAAGTGAACTTTAAACAAATGAAATAACAATTAGACAAAATAATTAATGAAATCGATTACAACAATAAAGAGATCTAAACCAATTGAAGTATAATAAAATAATTGTTCGTCTATTATTAGCAAAATTTTACCAATTATTATTGTGAGAGAGGAAGAAAAAGAAAAAGAAAAATGAAATAATAATAATAGTAGTGTTAGAATGAGAGGTTTTTTACGAGCGATTTACAGTAATATATATATATATACATATATTATATATAAATGAATTAAGAGACAAATGATATGAAAACACAAACATGTTTAAAATAATAACAATGAATATTGAGTGACGATAAAGAGAATGAAAACGCAATTCGAGAATTCGTAACTAATAGTGTAGAAGCTGCAAAGTACTGATTTAATTTCCGTTTCCTTCTTCCTTTGTAAAAATACAACAAGATCAAGATTCAAAGACTGTCCAGGAGTATGACCCGACTACCAAGAGGTTCTGTTCTCTTTTATTTTATACACATACCCAGACTAATTATTTTTTGTTTGCAAAAATTACGAATTATTATTTCTTTTCTGTTTATGGATGGATATACCATATTTCGGATCGAAAGTGTTGGAGAGAACAAAAAAAAAAACAAAAAACGTGTTAAAAACATTTTTATTTATGTAAAAACAACAGACATGTGTACCATATATTTTATGAATATTATTTTACATTTCATTTCGAGAGGTAATCTTCATTTTAGCGTAGGACGTACTGTAAGGTTATTGAATAGCCGCTTTTGTTTATGTGTTACGAATCATTAATTCATCCTGTAAGTATCATTTTTGTATTTCGTTTTTATTTTTTGTATGAATTCTGAGCTTGAGTTGTCTTGTCATACTTAAGGAGAAACTGAAGAAGATATATGCACACGTGTGTGCATTCATTTTTATTGTTTAGTCAATAAGTTATGTCGCATGTTAAGTTAATTTTATGTTGATAAATATTATTTTAAATCACACATAAGTCCGCATATAAAGAAAATATATGAAATCATTATTGTATAACATTTTTGCAGATTTTCTTTTGTTTTATTTGGTTTGCTTCTCTTTTGTTTGAACTTGTTCATCAGCCGGCCAGTGCGCTGTCTTGCTGCGAAGTCTGATATTCAGAATCACAGCAAGCACTCCCATGTGGATTGTGTTTAAAAAAAATCCACATCATATTCACTAACCAGAGCCGTCACCGAATAAGTTCCACACCACGTTTACCTTTTTCATTTGCATTTAATCCCACCTTAGTGCAATACATATGTATGTGAACTATAACATTACTCATTTACTGTCGCTCAGTAACTTATAACAAAAGAAGACGAATACTGACCGCACAGTGTGTGCGAATATTCAAACTAAATTTGAAAAAAAATAAAACACAGTTAAACAAACTGAATAACCTAATTTCATAGACTGCTAGGAATAAATGATTTAAAGACAACAAATGAGACACACAAAAATAACACTAAAATGTAAGCTAAAACCATTGCAAATCAGAAGTAAATTATTTTGTAAACTATTTTGAATCGATTGCAGACAGCATTAGCTGAACTACTCTCCAGCAGAGTCTGATTTCATTTTTTCTACATGTACATGGTTTGGGTTTTTTTCTACTCTTTATATGGCCAGTGTGAGGCACCAACAGAAAACATAAGACAAACAAAAATGAAGCTTTTTGTTAGTTTTCACATAAATGATAATAATAAATCTAATAATATATATACAAAATAAAAACTATGCGTTTTTCTCTCAGAATTAGTGGCCTTGGAGGCGTCAGTCGTGGGTTTTTGTTTTCGTGGTTTCTGAGTGTTGTTTGACACTACTATGCCCCATAAGTTCAATCAACAGAGAAACCCTAAGAACCATCACTGGACATTGAATCAATTTGCCAAGTAGTCAATACTGATTCACAGAATGAATGTTTGTACTAAGACCAGCGTGACCACAGGGACTCTATAGACTCAAAAGGACTCATTTTTTTAGCCTGACTCGGGGACTCGTAATTTTTTGATTTGACTCATTTTTTAAGAACAACATTTGAACTACGCTTTAATATTTCTTGGCTGGTCCGTGGCATTGTGGGTATGTGCGTCGACCCCAACCTCGACGTCGTAGGTTCGATTCCAGCTCTGAGCGACAAAAATAATGTTCACGGCCCCACCTCTTTCAAGTCACTGACAATGCTCAAAGAATATTTCCTGTCTAGAAAGAGCTTCTCAAACTTAGCCGTTCGGAGTCGGCATAAAACTGTAGGTCCCTTCCACTCGTGTGAGAACAATAGCACGTAAAACACGAGTGATTGATGAGAGGCTAGGCCCTGGCCCCCTACGGGCTGTAGCACCATTTTTTTAACTTCTTCTTCTTTGTGTGGCGTTACAGTCCGGGGTGGACCTGGGCCTCGACCAATATCCCTCTCCAACTAGCGCGATCTCTGGCTAGCTGTCTCCAGTTTCGCACACCAAGTTGGTTGGGGTCCTTCTCCACTTGGGTGCGCCACCTTAAACGCGGGCGTCCTCTGTTGCGTTGCCCGACAGGTTCGGATTCGAAGATTCTTCCGGCCGCAGCTATGGTGTCCATCCGCTCTACATGACCTAGCCACCGTAGGCGTTGGATTATCAGACGCCTAACTGGGCTCATGTCGCTGTACAGCCCGTACAGTTCGTGATTGAATCTTCTCCTCCAGAACCCGTCAACACAAACAGGACCAAAGATCGTGCGTAGAACTTTTATCTCAAAGAGACCAAGGAATTCTTCATCCGCTTTCGAGATTGTCCATGCCTCCGCGCCGTATAGCAGGACTTGGATGATCAGGGTCTTATATAGAGTCAACTTGGTTCTTCGAGTAGACCGTCCCGTCTGTTCAGCAGCTTTGTTAGACTTCAGTCTTGAAATTGCTACCTTGACCCCGTCTAAGTCCGGAGGACGGAATTCGCGTCTGTCATCGTCCAGATTGAGGGCAACATTCTTGAACGCTTTCAATTAAAATGCCTGAACACATACTAGTACTGCATCCAGGAATGGCTCTGGCCAGACTTTGAGTCAGGAAAGGAATGAAGTGATATCTTCACAGATGGCTCCAGAGCCTATGAAGGGTCCGCGGCTTTTTACTTTTAGGAAGACGAGGACATTAGACTGTACACCGATTAAAGTATCAAGCAACAAACTATATTGTGAAGGTGGAAGGGTGATGGTTGGACCTCTCGAGAGGACTATCGTAGAAGGCATGATTCAAGCATTTGCTCGCAAATCCTCGGCATTATTGTTGTCCCCTGACAGAAAAGACTGCAGACGACTTACCGGCGTAATAAATTGCCACTACACCTTCGCTAAGCACTTAAATTTGCTGGGTTTGAGCGAAGATACCCTCTGCGGTGCCTGTGGAGAGGACGAGGACGGATCAGGTGGCAGGTCTTCGGCGCGTAGTTAGAGCTGACTCTGTAGGCCCTTCACCACAGAAGCTCCTGTTGGTCTGCCGAAGGGATTGTAGGTTGCCACCTCTTATTACAATGGACCAGTCTTAAGTCTGAGTGCTAAGTGTAGTGTCAAAGCCTCACTGGCTTTTTGTGTTTTGTTTAACCTTTGTTGGGACTCATTTAGTTTCAAAATGACTCGTTTCCTAAGCTTCTGGGACTCATAAGTAATTTAACGTGGAGTAACACTTGGTATTCCTTTTTCTGTGAGTCACCCTTAGGTTAGGTTAGGTTATGTTGTAGTGGCTAACTGCTGCAGAGCAGTCACACTTAGGCCAGAGTAGGCCCATTGTGATACCACGCGGATTGACTTCTCCTAACGCTGGAACCAGTTGGTGCTGCTGATGAACCGATTTAGTTGGCCAATGCTGGCACTTTTAAGCTTGTTACGGCTGCTGAAGTAAGGTGATGAGTGTTCTCTTCCTCCTCTTCATCCATGCAGCTTCTGCAAAAATCATTAAATGGAGCACCCATCGTGCGAGCATGAGTGCCAATTGCACAGTGCCCGGTTATGACTCCAATGAGGGTCCTTAATGAGGGCTTGCTGAGTCCAAGTAGACTGAGTGACCGTTTTAGGTCAAGTGATGGCCAGATTTCTTTTGTTTTAAGGCAGATGGTGCCTTCTAGCCATTTGTCATTGGTGGTTTTAATTGTATGAATCTTTAAAAGATGACAGGCTGTAGCGGTCGGCATGGAAGGTGGCACCCCTTCTATCGATAGGGATGAGGTTGAACCACACCTAGCGAGTTCGTCGGCCTTGCAGTTTCCTGGTATGTCACAGTGTCCCGGCACCCACATGAGGTGAATGTTAAAATGCTCGGCCATCTCGTTAAGAGACAGCCTGCAATTAAGGGATGTTTTAGAGTAGAACATGACACTGTCCATGGCTTTTATGGCGGCCTGACTATCGAACAGATGGTGATATCCCTTTTTGATATTACATTGTTTTTAAGCCACGACAGCGCCTCTTTAATCGAGATGGTTTCTGCCTGAAAAACGCTACAGTGATCAGGGAGCTTCACGGAGTGAATAGACACCCGCACCCACCCCTTCTTTTGTCTTTGATCCAACTGTGAAGATGCGCGGAGGATCTTCCAGCGTTTGCATGTCAGTCATCCAGTCCGATCTGGAAGGAATACTGATTGAGAAATTTTCTGCAAATAATGCTGACACTGTGTTGTTAAAATATGCATGTCCCCATAGTCAACCGTGTGGAGCACTCTCAGAGTGTCCGCGACCGCCCTTCTCTAAATCAGTTAATGCGTCTACATATAGTATCTGTTGTTTGTCAGTCAGGGGTCCTCCAAGAGATAAATTCATTGCTGGCTGTGACCACAAGGCTCAAAAGTTGAGGAACTGCGATTGAAAAGAAATCTCTTCCCACTACCATCCATAAGAGGACAGATTTATTCAATCACAATAACCGTAACATCATTTCGTGAGCAACAATCCCCCTGGACGTATCTAAACCACATCAATTAATCGAAAATCCCTAATCCTGATCCTTGGCTAGCCACCCAATGCTCTAATCAGTTTAGTTGCACTAACAACATCATGCAGGTGAAATCAGTTAAGGATTATCACTAATGACTACACTTTCTCCGTCATCCACATTTTTCGATTGGGGAGTTTGATCTATCAACCCCTCTTAAGTCGCCCCACAATTTTGGAAAAGTTTTCCTTTGACACGTACCCACATACATAACTAAGAGGGGGACCAGTGGTTTATTTCAAGAAAACACCATAGCATTAAATAAATGGCAATAGCCTAACAGTGTCTACGGCGTTGACGGTCTTTTAGTTGCAATTTCCCAAGTAGCATTACAGTAGGAGTGGCAGGGTATATATAAGTATATACACTTTCCCCTCATTCTAGATGTTGGTTGAGTTTTCCGGGTTGTTTGAGGAATAAGAGTTCGTTGACCTCGCATTGAAACTTTACGTTCCTTTCGGATTTCTTTGTTGGCTCTTCTTTTGGGGGGTGTAAGCTCATTTTCGGTTGGGTGAGGAAAAGAACGGAAGTTGAAAGTGAAAGAAGGAAAATGAAAGTGAGTGAGATTTACGTGCTCTGTGTGCCGGACGGAGCGGCGATCCCTTAGGTATTCATTGGAGCAATATGGAATATGCAAACATTTTGGTTTACAAAAGGGTGGCACGCAATGTTGTGATATTTGATGGAGGGGGAGGCGTTAGCTGAGTAACATCAGTTGGGATAAGACTAACGATATTTCTGAATAAAGAAGGCATGAAAAATGTACATGCATGTGATGTGGAGGGTTGTGAGTTTAGTAAGTAATTAGTTTAGGGGGTGTAATACATAAGCTAATGTAGAAGATTGACACTTTGGGGCAGTAAAAGTAACGATTCAAGGATGTGAAAATGGAATCGTTTCTCTACGTACCTACCTACATACCTACACACGTCAAAAAGAATAAAAGAAGAAAATCTGAAGCGTTAAAAGGAATAGTCATCGTAATTCGTTGCAATTAAATATAATGGCAGATACTTTGAGAAAGAAATATGTTTAAGAAATTTCGACGGTCTGTGATTTTAAGAACATGCGCATATTTACATACCTGCTTACATATAAAATCAGGACGTTCTTGATGGATGAAATAGACCCTTGGGCCGCCTTTAAACCAGCTAAATCCTTCGCCTATTTTCCAATGTCATTGCCAAGGGAGGTGTGATAAGTATGATCTCAAGAAGGAAGCAACACAGATAATGAAGGAGTACTCTGTCGAAGAAGCTTTATTTAATACAATAACAGCGTCAGGGGCGTAAAACATATGTACATACCTTGCAACAGGTCACTCAAAAGAACTGCATTTATGCACCAAATTGTCATTGAACACAATCAAACGAATTCCGACAAACACCTGCTTCTCAAGTTATTGTAGTAACGACACGAACACGAGCGAAAACAAAATTTTCTTTGGTTCATGAAACTGCTTTAACACCTGCAAACAATTCCACTTGACTGTGTCAAATGTCACAACCAATTGACAGCACCGCCTCTATTTGTTTCATTCAGTTGTACTGACATTTTCACGAACATGTAACGCCATCTCTGAGTGGGATATAATAAGTTGGAATATGTCACTTGAGTTTGGGGTGTACATTTAAATAAATTAATTAAATCAATTTTAAGACTTATTTAGTGGTTTGTATGAACGTTTAAATGAGAAACAAAGCAAATACATGTTATATAATTAAAATTTGGCAAAAGAATGGTTCAGATGTGAAACACAAACATATCTTAAGAACTCACCCCAATTCGCTGTCCATTTTTTCACGGCGTCTTCGGCGAATTCATTTGCTGCCTTTTCACCGTTATATTTGTAAAATCGGCCATTCCTTTTGTCATTTTCACACAGCGCATGGGCTGGTTTCTCAAGCTCCTTGCTTTAATCCATACTCCTTGCTTCAGTCGATTCCAAAGTCGAGTTTCTTTTACGAGTTTAGCTTTGTGTTCTTTTCCAGGCTTGAATTAAGAATATTTAATTATTTTTTAATATCCATCCCTTCAACAACATTATTGGTAAGTGATTGGTAGCTAGTTAAGGCATATATTTTTTTGTTAACAAACCCTCTATTCCCCGTTATGAGGATTCGTTCAAACTTTAAAACGCTTGTATCATCTTCACTCCCAAAACACTTTTCATCTTTCGCATGGTTTTCTGCGAGTCGGTGCGACTTATTTAATATGCTTTAAATATTCACAAATTTTGCGATATTCCAAAAAATTAATTTCTAAGATTTTGTGCTTTCCCCAAATTAAATCGCATAAAGATTACCTAGTTAAAATAATTATTGCTTATAAAACATTAAAAATTCCGTAGAAATTGTATTTCCGAACGCAACCTTCCCGTCATGGCTTTGTTTTCATTATGTTATCTTAGACCGAATTGCTTTAAATTCGCATTGACAATTCGCGAATGAACACAATAAATATAAAGCCCGACAATAATTCGCACTTCCCTAAAAGCAGGCTAAAAACAAAAATAAAGGAAAAAAGATACAAAAAAAAAAAAAAAAAAAAACACCGCATATCACAACCGAAATCTCATGTTTCTGTCGGGCGATTGTGTGCCGGTGCACGGTGTTTAGTTTCTATGAAGCAAATCCTGGGGAACGGGGGATTGTCTTGAGATAAAATACGAGAATACATTTGTATGGTTGAGCGAACCGCGGTTGATTTGCTGACACAAGGCACAATGTTTTATTCTTCCGTAGGAATGGCTGACGAGTGGGACGAAGTGGAGCAAGTAAGTGTTAGCAAACTCATAGCAAGCAGCAGAACGCATGGCAATTTTGTTTCTGGAACAACATTCGATTTCTGCTTGATTTGAGTGGAACTTTAGTTAGAGTACACGAGATTAATTTAAATTGCTTTCGTAGGAGAGTACCGGTAAGGCTTTTGGTGGGAATGTGGACTATGCTTCCGATTACAACACGGGCGGACAGGAGCCTGGATGGGATGATAACTATTCGAATGGTAATGGAAATGATGGAGGATTTACTAGCGTCGACAATGACGAGCCGGTGAATATTTACGGCGGAGGCGGAGGAAGGGGACGAGGACGTGGTCGTGGTAATATTCTTTGACATCCAAAACGTACTGTGCGCGTTAAACGTTCATTTTAAGGGAGAGGAAGAGGATCTAGCCGTTTCAATGGAGACAGCAGACGAGACAATGACGAGAATGGCAACTGCTATGGCGGCGATGGTAACTGATTAAAGTTAGTCTCCAAAAGGAAAGGCGTCTAACTCTACTTTCAGACTACAGCAATGGTCACGGGGACGACGATCGTCGTGGCGGCGGACGTGGTCGTGGTGGTCGTGGACGCGGCCGCGGTGGTGGACGAGGAGGTGAAAACGGCTTTCACTCTAAATTCGATAGGGACGATACAAATGGAGACGGTAAATACATACATACACGATGTGGGAATGACTGAAAAACAAACGCGCTTCTTTCAGGTGAGCCACAGAAGGCAAGGGAATTCTATATTCCCCCCGAACCAACAGACAACGAAGACGAGATGTTTAACAGTGGTATATCGAGCGGCATAAACTTCGCCAAATATGCGAAGATTCCCGTGAAGGTAGACAGCATTTATGCAAACAAAAAGTTTGGTTTTGAATGTTTGCCCTTAGGTATCAGGAGAGAACGCTCCGCCAGCGTTCAATTCGTTCGAAGAATCCGGTCTTAGGGGATTAGTCTTGGACAACGTCCGAAAGTCTGGGTATACGGTTCCCACACCAATTCAGAAGACTGCTATTCCGATTATCCTCGCTACACGTGATCTCATGGCGTGCGCTCAAACTGGCTCCGGAAAAACGGTAAGAGATGAAAGAAAAATGTCTAACTCCCTTCTTCCTAATCTGTGGTTTGATCATAGGCCGCGTTTTTATTGCCAATTATCCACGGTCTGCTGACGGAAGGAGTGGATCTGTCTATTGGCAAACCACAAGCTCTGATTGTGTCGCCAACTAGGGAGCTGAGCATTCAGGTACGCAAAACGCGCTTGCCTGTGGAGCACTTTAAACGATGAACTCTCTTCAAATTTAGATTTTCCAAGAGGCGAGGAAATTCGCTTTGGGCTCGTATCTGAAGATAAGCATTGTTTACGGCGGAACTTCGTCCAAGTACCAAGGCGAGAATGTGGCGGTTAGTTTATCTCAGTGCCTTCAATGATTGCCGTTAGTAAACACACTCATTTTTTCAATCCCCCGCAGAAAGGTTGTCACATTCTCATAGCAACACCCGGTCGTCTTCTGGACTTCGTCGAAAAGGGCTTCATCACATTTGAGGACACCCGGTTTGTGGTCCTTGATGAGGCCGATCGAATGCTTGACATGGGTTTCATGGATTCGGTCACGAGGATTATGAATCACCCAACAATTCGTCCAATGGAAGAGCGTCAAACTTTGATGTTCTCCGCAACATTCCCCGAGGAAATCCAACGACTGGCTGGCCAGTTCTTGAACAACTACATCTTCGTAGCTGTTGGAGTCGTTGGCGGTGCTTGCGCCGACGTGAAGCAGAACATCTATAAAGTCTCTAAATTCCAGAAGAGGGCTAAATTGCTGGTATATTCTTGGAGTGATGTAAACTTGATGTGATGCATACTCAATTTGTGTGTTTTGCAGGAAATTCTGAGCGAGAATCCCGACGGCACGATTGTCTTCGTCGAGACAAAGCGGGGTGCTGACTTTCTGGCATCTCTCCTCTCTGAAACTGAGTTCCCCACGACTTCCATTCACGGAGACCGTTTGCAGAGTCAACGTGAGATGGCTCTGAGGGACTTCAAGACCGGCAAGATGAAGGTTCTTATTGCAACATCGGTTGCAGCCAGAGGACTTGGTAATTCCCCGAACGAAATGCTGCTCCTTTCTCCATTCACTCACTGACATCTTTGCTTGTCGATTTCAGACATCAGGAACGTCTCGCATGTCATCAATTACGACTTGCCGAAGAGCATCGATGAATACGTTCATCGCATTGGGCGTACGGGTCGTGTGGGAAACGACGGCAAGGCGACCAGTTTCTTTGATCCCGATCAAGATGCTGCCTTGGCTCCGGATTTAGTGAAGATCCTGAAGCAGGCTGAGCACGAAGTACCAACATTCTTGCAGAATGTCAGTGGAGGAAATGGCGGAGGAAACTTCAGCAACAGGTTCGGCGGCAAAGATTTCCGAAACATGAAGGTAAGGGCTTTCGATGATGGCCACATGAAGTCACTCTGATTGAACACATTTTCCACTTTGCAGGGAAGTGACAACTATGTTACAAACAGCGAGCCTGTTGCCTACGAAGAGGAGGAAGAATGGGCATAACTTAATCAACCAAAGCCTTAAAACAATAATCTCCTTTTTTTCTTTTGATTTGCTAAGAATTTAGGTTTGGTTTTTTTACTTTTATCGATCGATTTCAAGTTCCGAGGTCGGCTGAGTACTTTTTTTTTCTACAAATGGCTTGAAGCCACGATACGAATATGTTCTTTTTACTTAAAATACAATCATTTCGATAGTGATATGGGATTTGACAAAGCAATACTGGTCAATCCTCTAAAGATGGTTGCCTTATAGCTCTGTCACAGCAAACAGTATGTATTTATCTACTTGAATTTGAATAGTAGGCCGCGAATATTATCCAGTGTTTTTAAAGATCTTGGAATGATTGTTTCATAAGTTGACTATGAAGTATGAGTTACAAAAATAAAATCATTTCTGAAATGTTAAAACCGTGTTTTTTATGTGCGCGGCGAATGTTTAAACGTTGTACGCACTAGTAAGTATATGGCGTGACCTCCATGTGCCTCACGGCGCCAGTGATGGCTTGTACCTTCTGGCTATGCTCGACTGGCTGCCGATTGGGACAGGCTGGCAGGGCAGACGTTCGCATGCTACTGTTTCCTCCTTGTCATGCGGGGTGTTGTGCTTCGTTACCCAGGGTTCGTGCTGCTACTTATCAGGCCGGCGACTCTTGGCATGTCCGAGTCTGAGCAATGGTTGCCTTACATCGGTGATGGTCCTGCGCACGTTGCTTCCAGTCATCAAGATCAACTGTCTTACGTCCGCGATAACTTCCTCCCTCCTCGTATAAGGAGGCTCGTATTGGAGGACCTTAGCTGGAACGTACAAAGTACATGCTGTCATCACGAAAGGACGCACAACATCGACGTCTCGGACAGAGCGTCATATTGGGCAGCAGAAACCTTGAGGTAGTCAAGGACTTCGTCTACCTAGGCTCTGGAGTAAATAGGGACAACAACACCAGTACCGAGGTCAAGCGCAGAATTACTCTTGCCAATCGCTGCTTCTTTGGGCTCAAGAGGCAATTGAGTAACAGAGCCATTTCTCGAAACACCAAATTGACTTTGTATAAAACTCAGATCATCCCAGTCCTGCTCTATGGCAGACATGGACACTATTGAAAGCTGATGAAGAAGCTCTTGGTTGTTTTGAGAGAAAAGTTCTGCGTACGATCTTTGGTCCTGTTTGCGTTGATGGCGTTTGGAGAAGAAGGTTCAACCACGAACTGTACGGGATGTACAGCGGCATGCATCTAGTTAAGCGTCTTCGGATCCAACGCTTAAGATGGCTAGGTCATGTAGAGTGGATGGACACCACAGCTCCGGCCCGAAGAGTCTTCGACACCGAGCCATTGGGACAGTGCAACAGAGGACGTCCTCGCACTAGATGGCGTACACAAGTGGAAAAGGACCTCAACCAACTTGCTGTGCGCAACTGGAGGCAGCTGGCGGAAGATCGTGCTGGCTGGAGAGGCATGTTGATTGAGGCCCAGGTCCACCCCGGACTGTAGCGCCAATCAAAGAAGAAGAAGAAGCTGGAGCGTTGGTGCCCATGCTGTCGATGTGTAGTCGACGATTTTCGCCTTTCGGACTCCATGCATATCCTGACACAGCTAGTAGAGCTAGCAGTGGACTTCTTCTGCATTCACCAATTTTGAAGACGCGGCTGAATCAAACAATTTTTGGAACACCCCAAACCGAGGCGTGCCTTAAATGCGATTTCATAAGCGCCCGGTTGTGCCTGGGCATAAATCACGATGAGTTAGAGTCGATGGCAGATGATCAAGCGGTCAGGGGATCTCTAGTACGGGCTTTACCACTGCGACTCCTTTAGTGAATCACGAGGGTCAGAAAAGAAGAACATGTTGAAACGTATGTTCGAGTTTGGTCAGGTTAGATTTAGAGAAGCCAAGGACGCATTGAATATTCCTTCATTTGTGGAGTACACAATTCTTTCTATCCTGTAGTATCACGCTGAAAGCCCTCCGTGCTTTTTATGAATTTTAAAAGGTTCGATATATCTACATTCGATATGTGCGCAGTCTCTGCGAAGAATCTACGGAGCTCTTCAGTGGCAAAGCAATAGGTTTCAGGTTTTCATTGAATTCCTGGCTCCATTTCCGGAGCATTTTTCCGATCAGACAGTGTCTTGTGATCACTCTGAAGGGCATACGGAGTGACGCTAAAGCTTCTTTTTCTGCAGTTCTTTGTTCAGCTCTAGTTAAGCTAAAATGTCGTGTGATAGCTGTTCCTTGCGAGATGAGCGGGCTTCTTTTTTGTATAATGCACTGGTCGGTGGTTGAAGTGATGTGTCCTAGTCGCTGATGTCCATTTCGGATGCTTGTCTGGCCAATTTGTCCGCTCTTTCATTCCCAGCGATTGGGCTGTGGCACAGGGCCCAGCAGAGTTTGACCTTGTGGTATCTAATGGATCTCAGTGAGTCGTCAAATTTCTTGACAGACTTTCGATTTGACTTGACTTGATTTCGTTTTATTGACTTCAGTGTAGCCTAGCTGTCTACAAAGATGTTGTCATCCATTCGGCTCGGTTGCTTTTGCAGGGTATTTGCTTGGAAGATGCCGTACATATCGGGGTCCCTATCTGATGAAACGGTGGCCCGTGGCGTTGTGGGTATGTGCGGTGGCCCGGGGCGTTGTGGGTATGTGCGTCGCCCCAACCCCGACGTCGTAGGTTCGATTCCAGCTCTGAGCGACAAAAATAATGTTCACGGCCCCACCTCTTTCGAGTCACTTACAATGCTCAAAGAGTACTTCTGTCTAGAAAAAGCTTCTCAAACTTGGCCGTTCGGAGTCGGCATAAAACTGTAGGTTCCTTCCACTCGTGTGAGAACAATAGCACGCACAACACGAGTGGTTGATGAGAGGCTAGGCCCTGGCCCCCTACGGGCTGTAGCCGTTATTATTATTATTATTATCTGATGAAACAAAATGGAATCCGTCGAGGAGAGCGCAATCTTCTGGTCGTTGGATAGCTACTCGTCTCTGTCGGATAGGATTGGTACGACGAAGTGTGTATCATGCTCTTGCTGTTCTGATAAAATTCAAGTTCACTGCAGCCATGAACCTCGAGTCTAGGGAGCAAGCAGCAAATTTGTGTGTGGTGCAACACTACTAGGAACCCCAAGTCTCCGGCCAAAGAAACGAAAATCTCCCCTTCAGTACTCATCGAAGCAATTCAAATTGCAACCCCCGCAACTCTAGCTGGTACACAAACCACTTTCGTTGAATTCCCAATTTCAACCCCTCATTCACCAGGGGGTGGTAAGGGCAACGACGGAAAAATAATCAATACGCAATACACAACGTCTGACGGGGAGAACCTGTCAGTCTGACTTCATCACTCGAAATGTTAACTTCGTTCTACTCTAGTCGTCGGTCTCAGTACAACTATCTGTGTATCCCATCCCTGTCGACCACCCTCCCCTCTGTCCGTTTCTTCTCTAAAGGTTAAGTGCATTGTATCATTTTCTCCCCGTAAACTAAAACAAGACGGAGTGTATCCTTTCTCCCGCAACCACCAGAAGTATATAGTGAAAAACAAGCAGCCCTGCAGTGCGATAAAGGACATACGACGACAACGAACCCGTTTTTTTCCTCTTCTTCTTCTACTTTCTCTTCTTCTGTGTGATTTCCCTCTAAACATTTTCAAGACATCCATCGGCGAATAAATTTTTCTTTTAAGGACACCAAGTAATTAAATAAGAAGAAAATACTTGTGAGGTAAACAGAACACAAATCGGAAAACAAAATCGAATCCAATTGGAACAAACTGAGATCAAAAGTTCGTGAAACCCAGTGTCGTGCTTGAAACCCTTTACATAATAATTTGGTGAGCAGGCAGAAAACGAAATCTTTCCTTCCGCGAACGCTTGTTCTACGTGAGATGTGTTAAATGCGTATTGAGAGAACTAGAATATAAAACAAACAACAAACAACAAGAAAAAATGAATAAAAGTTCAGAAAATCTGATTCAGGGCAGTGGCGGTGGCAGTGGTTGTATCACAGCTACAGCTGCTGGCGAATTATCCTCCGAAAGGCAATCATCCGAAGACGTCCACGAATCCGATGCCGGCTTGGAAGACTTCACAGACGATACAAACAATTTCGAATCGAACCTCCGTAGGCGTAAGGGAAAAATAATATCGTGTGCCAAAGAGACGATTGAAAATGGTGAGTATCACGGGGGCAAACAATACGAAATGCGGGTGCGGGTAGTCGATGGCCAAAGGGGGATGGTTCCTGTCCAATGGGGTGAATAATTATATTTATCAAACGTGAGGGTCTCGCTTTTGGGGTTGGGTTTGTGTACAGCGTGAAGGCGTTCAAAAATCATAGTCAAAAGAGAAACGCCTAGGCGTTGGGAGAGAAGAGAACGAGGGGGTTTGGGAAATTGAAACTGGAATGATTATGCAATGGAATTTCCCTCTTCTAAAATGAGCATTGCACAGATAAGCATGCTCTCTAAATAGCGCTTTCGCAGATTCTTCCTGTCTTGCTGAGATTATCTGAGAAGCATGGCCGTGTTTGTAAATAGGATAAAGGATATTTTTCACATGAAACTGGTGTATTCACGAGCAACTGATGACGACCATGCGTATCGATTACACGTTTCAAGTGTGAAAGCAACACATACGACGAGTGGCAGCGGTTGCAATTCGGCCTACATCCCCCGACATGTGTGAAATCAATTAGCGGGCGTAGCACTTGACAAAGAAATTTCCAAAGGATCAAGTTCACCGTGAAATCGGGCTCTTAGAACATGAATGTCAAGCATTTTTATGGCGCTATGAAAACCGAGAAACTTCGACACATAAAAATCGGGAGCAGATATTTTGGGGGGAATTTCGCAGTGCGATCTAAGAGGAATCAATTCTGACTTATCCCGAATCAAAGCGAACACGAGTTTGGACCGGCAGTCAGTGGCGGGTACATCAACGCGAGGCTTTTATGAGCCTTTAAGGTTTATTACCTGAACGTACTCAGTCTAAATGAGGGCGGATTCTTAATTACAACAACCTATGGGGTGATGCGGTGTCCTGGCGCTGCCTAAGATTGAATTATTATGGCTGCGTTTACAGGGGATAAACGTGTTTGCGAAATCAGAACGAAATTACGTACAACACTTGACTACAATCGTCTATATTTAATTGGATAATCTTTTCATCTTTCCAACGGGAAATTACCCATATTCCCTCGCTAAGTAGCAGTTTTTATTACAACAATCAGTAGGATTCATGAATAATTAGGTGTCAATCGCGCGTGGGATAGGGATATCCGGATAATTTATTTACATCCCTCACACACCTCGTCCGACAGGCCCGTGAACAATTTTTATTGTCGCTCTCTTTATCGTCAAGCAATGACTGGGAAAGAAAATCAAATTCGCGGCGACGAAAATTTACGACAGATCGATCGGACGGAATGCTTCCACTTGACCTTTATCCATTCCAAGTGGTGAATGGAGGATAAACAAGCGAAGTGAAGAACCTCAATTACCTAGAGATTTCCGTTCTCTCTAAAGCTTAAATCCAGTCCTCTTGGTTGAGTGTTGACTGTGATGCGATAAGTCACTGCAAGAAGATTAATTACCACCCACTCACCCACACCTGTTTGTTGTTGATCGTCCTTGCAGGCTTATGGACTGTATTATTCACTAACAATTTTTTTGGCAAACATTCCAACCGCTGACAGGAGATAAAAGTCCCATTTCTTTTGTCGCAAGTGCAAACGGAATCAGTGACTTCCTTTTTTTTGCAGTAACAGTGGCGAGCTGAATAGCTCTTTGTGTGGGTAATGAGCTCTAGTTTTAGTGCAGAAAGTCATTTCGTGTAATTTGTCCCCACACTTAGCAAACAGACGAAGTAGGTAGCGCACGTTTCACCAACGAGAAGAGCTAAAAGGGATGTACATGCATGTCAGGAAATGCGGTGGTTAGTGCATGTCATGGACCGATAAGGAAACGTTTCTTCTGGCTTGTGTAGTATGTAGCTTATACTCCTTTACTCATTTAATTAGACAGAAACAGTGAACGAGGAGAGGTGAAGAAATGTGTGTTGTTGTCTCTGGCAATGGCAAGGGTTGTTGTTGGCTCTTGAGTGCATGTGAGTTGTTTGAATTGCACCTTGAGGAAGGGAATAAGCCCAGTGGCAATTCAACATCCTGGCTGATTGTTTTCCTTTCTCTTGCCCGCCTTGTCAGCTAGTCAGACCACAGATGGAATAGCTGATTTGACCTTGTGCTCTACAGCGGAGTCTTGTTCCATAAAGGGGAAGAATTCATTGTAATAGAGACGACATGCCTTCTTTAGAGGCACACTGTATCTGCTTTGTTGTCACAGATTGCCATCAAAATACCTGGAACTCAAATCAAGGTGCCCCCAACGAATGACTAAGCCACAGTGATTTGTGTACACCCCCTCTTGGGAAGCAAATCCGCCTAAGCACATGCATATTATCTGCACACACACGTCTGTGTAGCGTGACAAAGGGATGAAAATATCCCGGCGAGCTTTGCCAATATAAAATTCCATTTCAATGTTGATCTTTGTGAAAATCCGTTTTCCAAATATTTACATCTAAACCGGAGGAGCCTATGAAAACAACGGTCGGTGTGGCAAAAGAAAACAAAAAACGGAATAAATCTGAAATGCCCAAATCAATCATCATATTCTCGTATTTTTTTACTGAAATATTGATGGTGAAGCAGGTCAATCTGGCACATATCAGCCACGGCATCAACCCCCAAAAAGCCGGAGACTATTTTAGTATGGCAAAGAAACTCATCATTTTGTGATAATGATGCGACATGAACAACGACCGTACCCAAGATAAGGTTTCGTGTGTGAAGCAAAAACAATTCAGTGCTCCGCGAGAGCGTCTCTTCCTGGGCTGGGACTCATTTTTGGCTTTAGTCCAAGTTTTATGAAATTCCTATGTGCAGGCGGACGCACGAGAAGTTTCAAGATTATGTGCTGGTGGTGGTGGTGGAATACGGCACGAGCGCTGAGCCTCATCCGTTACGAAGCAATATATTACATGCGGGGATGTAGTTTATTTGGAAAGCACGAGGCCTCTGCTCCCGTCGAACGTTAGTTGCATACGATTTTCGGAAAATAAATCCACATTTTGCTAGCTCGCAGTTTGCCCGATAATCGAAAAGTGTACCGTTGGGTTGATGATGGGGGTGGTGGAAGGAAAATCAATAGTTAATTTAATGAAATCTAAGCGAGGGAAACTTATTGAATCGGAGTGAACGAGGTTAACTGAGTTATGGCGGCGGTTTCAAGGACAATAATTATGTGGCCTAACGTAGATGAAAATCAAAAGAATTCCTTATTTTTTTTTCTCGAATATTTGATTTCGTCAGATCCTTACCAAAGTCTCTGAATCGATAAATACTCATTCGAAAACACGAAATTAGGTGTTCACAGGTCATAGGTAGGCCTAATAGGGCTGCTGTGGCAGTTGGAAGATGAGGCATGAAATCCATCAGAAAAGCCTTACTAACCACTGCTTGGATTTTGGGGTCAAAATCTGAAAGTTGCCGGATGCACTCCAAACTCTCAGGATCGATTGATACACTCACCAGAACATGCAGAAAGGTGTGCGCAAGTCGCTGGTAGCCCTAATAGGGCCGCTGTGGCAGTTGGAAGATGAGACGTGAAGTCCATCAGAAAAGCCTTACTAACCACTGCTTGGATTTTGGGGTCAAAATCTGAAAGTTGCCGGATGCACTCCAAACTCTCAGGATCGATTGATACACTCACCAGAACATGAAGAAAGGTGTGCGCAAGTCGCTGGTAGCCCTAAGAGGGCCGCTGTGGCAGTTGGAAGATGAGACGTGAAATCCATCAGAAAAGCCTTACTAACCACTGCTTGGATTTTGGGGTCAAAATCTCAAAGTTGCCGGATGCACTCCAAACTCTCGGGATCTGTTAATACACTCACCAGAACATGCAAAACGGTGTGCGCAAGTCGCTGGTAGCCCTAAGAGGGCCGCTGTGGCAGTTGGAAGATGAGACGTGAAATCCATCAGAAAAGCCTTACTAACCACTGCTTGGATTTTGGGGTCAAAATCTCAAAGTTGCCGGATGCACTCCAAACTCTCGGGATCTGTTAATACACTCACCAGAACATGCAAAACGGTGTGCGCAAGTCGCTGGTAGCCCTAAGAGGGCCGCTGTGGCAGTTGGAAGATGATACGTGAAATCCATCAAAAAAGCCTTACTAACCACTGCTTGGATTTTGGGGTCAAAATCTGAAAGTTGCCGGATGCACTCCAAACTCTCAGGATCGATTGATACACTCACCAGAACAAGCAGAAAGGTGTGCGCAAGTCGCTGGTAGCCCTAATAGGGCCGATGTGGCAGTTGGAAGATGAGACGTGAAATCCATCAGAAAAGCCTTACTAACCACTGCTTGGATTTTGGGGTCAAAATCTGAAAGTTGCCGGATGCACTCCAAAGTCTCAGGATCTGTTAATACACACACCAGAACATGCAAAACGGTGTGCGCACGTCGCTGGTAGCCCTAATAGGGCCGCTGTGGCAGTTGGAAGATGAGACGTGAAATCCACCAGAAAAGCCTTACTAACCACTGCTTGGATTTTGGGGTCAAAATCTGAAAGTTGCCGGATGCACTCCAAACTCTCAGGATCGATTAATACACTCACCAGAACATGCACAACGGTGTGCGCAAGTCGCTGGTAGCCCTAATAGGGCCGCTGTGGCAGTTGGAAGATGAGACGTGAAATCCACCAGAAAAGCCTTACTAACCACTGCTTGGATTTTGGGGTCAAAATCTCAAAGTTTCCGGATGCACTGCAAACTCTCAGGATCGATTAATACACTCACCAGAACATGCAAAACGGTGTGCGCAAGTCGCTGGCAGCCCTAATAGGGCCGCTGTGGCAGTAGAAGGATGAGACGTGAAATCCATCAGAAAAGCGTTAGTAATTGATTGTCCATTTCTATTGGGATCGATAACACGTTTGCATTTCATTTGTTCTTAAAAACATGAGTTATAGTCGCTTTTTACGGCAGGCATGTCATACCTCGGGTGTACTCTAACCCCAGTCCTAAGGGTGCGTTCAAACACGCTCACTTCAACCAAAATCAAAGACATTCGTGTTGCTCACTCTATTTGGCAATGTCCTTGTTATTATACCGCAACATATCTGCAATAAAATATGTGCTGTTCTCCTGAGGACAAGTTTATAAACTCGCAATCATGTTATTTCGTAATGACATGACACGTTTCCCTTATTAGCCACGTGGGGCTGGATACTCCACATTTCCCGCAGCAGAATATCCTTATTAATGTGACCTCTTACATCAGAAATAAGCATTATTTATTTTATTGAGCTCACTAGAGGCACATTGCCATTTCGTAACGCACAATTCATTACCGAGGATATAAATAAATAATTGTTGATTTATTGAGATGTTCCTCGGGCTTCAGCAGGTAAAGTGCAGACATCCGCTGTGGTGGTTCTTATTTATAGATCTGCGAGGAGCCTAGACCTCATGGAGAACACTAGTGCAATGAAACGAATACAAATGAGTACTCTATATTCAAAGTTGCCCTCCTCAGTCCTTCGAAAACGATGAACGGAGAATATTTTCTCAGACCATTCCGAAACACAAATTGAATTTAAAATCTTCAAATGCTATCAGGTATTGTTCTGAGACTGAATAAAAATAAAGCAACACCAGCAAATACCCCATCTGGTGCTTGTTTACTCGGCTCCCCGCAGACAGCAACACTCCGGCTGACACGAAAGCATGAGAATCAAAAGGAAGGCATATTGCTGGCTCAACTAGATAAAAATCATTTAAGTGTGTTTACCTTCTCGTGTCTGTGAAGTTTTCCATTATTAAAATCGATTTTCTGAATTTGATGAACTTTTCGTTTTCCCCTCCTCTAGATGCAGTACAATCGAACCGGAAACTGCTGGGTGAGGGACAGCGTGTTGCTCTAGAATTAACGTTGAATTGTGCACGAAGGTTTTCGTTGATAAGGGGAATAGTATATAAATCCAATTTACATGTTTAATCCCGACACGCATGCAAATGGACACACCATTGCGTTCGTGTTCACCTTCGGAAACCTTCTGAGACACCCTCAGACCCAGTGTGTGCTGCAATTATTGGTAATCCTGGTGTGAATCACACATTATTATGTCGTGTCATTAACACTTAAGACTTCACGAGACTAAACACGCATTTGCGGAGGACCCCACGCAAGGTACGTCCATCCCACCTCATTCGTCAACATCATTATGGATTTCGAAGAGGACAGCAACTCGCAAAGCTCGCCCTGACTGAATTACCAAATTGATCCAATTTCGTGAGGCACGTTTGGGTTATTTTTTCCCGTCACTCACAGGTCACACGGGATGACACTTGATTGTGTGCGGCGGAGATTCGCATGCGAATTGATTTCGCTTGATCCTGCTTTTCAGCAAACAAATCATTGCGACTGTCCCATGGCTATTTAAATGGCTATTATTCTTCTAACGTTCTCCGAAAAATGGAGCGCCGAACAAAGGAGGGGGTGTGTGGCGTCTCAAGTTGTCTGTCGAAAACAAGTATTCTGCGTCTTTTCTCGTTGGTTTTTTTTTTTGCACTGGATATGGCGTCATTCTCTTGTCAAACAGGAAGGAGAACCACCATCAGTGGGGGACAAAGAAAATGAAAGCATTATTCTTAGCTGGAAGGGGTAAAGGAATGACAACAGACACTATGTCGGAATGAATACAGTCATTAGAGTGGTGTTTTTGGAGCAACAACCATTTGCGTTTGACGCACATTCGAATGCATTCCAATGAGCGTCCTTGTTCGCTGGATGTTTTTGCATTCAACGATTGTTTCGGGATGATTGTTCCGTTGGGAGATGTCAGATGTCATTACATGTAATTGGATAGCAGCAATTGCGGTTGCACATAACATACAAAGAGGACATTGACAAGATTGTCAATAGAAGGGAGGAAGAAAAAATGGATGTTTCCGTTTGAGAACGAGTCATAGTCTAATTGGGTGGAATGTGATTGGGGTTGCGATTGCAAGAACTCGTTGAAACCATCCCCCCCAACGAGAGTCCAATCAAATGAGCGTCAGTCTTCGGAAAATGTCAACAACTTTGGCTCGTTTTCAAGAAAAATTCACACAGTAAGGATTAAAGTGTTTCCATTATCGCTTCAAACACGTACAATGAAGCAAAGGGCGCAAAAAAAAAAAAATAAATAAAATCAGAGCGCGCCATTTAACATAATCACGTGTCCTAATGGCAGCATTGTGATCCTTTTAAGCGATTATTTGGGCCCGCGTAAGCGAGTTTGCTTTTGAATACTCTTGAATTTTGCATCAGGGTTCGGTGTTCCTTGGAGTGGAAAAGAATAACAAGTTCACCTTGCCTAAGGGTGCCGTCTGACAGGATGAATCTGCCGGGAAGATGGATGTTTATGCTTGTCTCCCCCAGCGGAGTCTATTTGAAATTCAGATTGTTTAGAGCCGGTGACCTGTTTCAGTGTGTGAAGGGGTGTTGAGTCGAGTGTTGAAAAAGCAGACAAGACTGACTGGCAAACTATTAGCTCAAGTCATTGGGTCTGTGGAAGTACAACAGGGGAGCAGTCCCCCCTTTTCTTCTTGTTCCGTCCAAGTGGTGGAGGCATTGCACTCAGACAATGGATTAGCTTATTTTTGAGGAGACAAATCGAAGCACGAATCGGGTTTCTCATTGTTTTAAAAGAAATTTATAAAATTAAGGAGAAGTGCTCCACAAATGAAACAAACACACAACCTGTGTACTGATTAGTAAGCCGAATGCTCTTTTACCATCTGCAAGTATAAACCACGCAATAATTCGCTTTCGTTTAATTTATTTTATGATGTTTTTCCTTGATTAATTGCCTAGGCGTTGAAGCAAGTGGAGAATGGGTATTTTTATGCTCAAGGACATTCACGAAAAAGTAGGAGAAAAGCGCAAATCAGGACATTTACATAAACCCTCACATAACCACCCCACTGCACGTGGTCTAGATTGCGAACGAACGAGTAGAAAGAACGATGTCTTTGTATCGGCGGTTCTTGTGAACCTTCCTGTGGCTGTGACATTATCTCACGGACCAAGGGGATTTTCTTTCGTTATTTAATCTCAACACAGCGCTGAATGCATTTGCTCCACTGAAGTTCCATCAAAGCCATTGCAAAAGGACAAAAATGACATGAGCGTATAATTAGCACAGAGATTCGCGTCTGTGGCTTGCCTTCTCATCTGCCGTGCAATTTTCTTCTTTTTTTTTGAAGCATGATGGCGTGGTGGCTACAGAAAAGATCCTTTTTAGTCCTATCAATTAATCTTCAGCGGATGAGTGGGTGGGTGGGGAAAAAGACTTGTTGGCTCGTTATGAACCGGGTCTTAAAGGTTGAAGGTGCCAATAGTAGAGAGCCCCCGCCTGAGATGAGGGGATTATTATTCATCAAAGGATGGATCACTTCAATCAGGATGAGGGTGCTAAAGCCGTTTCATAGATTTCCTCTATCAACTTTGATCCAATATGCGAGTGATTTCTCGAGGCAACATATTTCCTTCGCCATCATTTCCTCGCACCTCCTCTTCCGGATGCTCATATACTCGGAGCACTCAAAGTGAAATGAAATGATAATCACGCTTGGATGGAAATCACTTTCTCGTCTATTCTGTGGCACGGTATTTGTGTGGGCGGATAATATCCTGGGTGAAGTATGTTTTCGCTTGATTACACCCCGAGGGTGACGAAGACGACGAGAGATTCGGATGACAATTATGAGATGAAACTGTCACTAAATAGTGATTGAAATGGCAAGGACTCAATGTCTTAATTTGATGCCATGGGCTCGTCACACGGACTTAACCAAATGTCGGTGAGTGAGCGTGTGCGCAATCAAATTGTGTGCTATTTTCGGGAACACCCTTAAGCTTCTCATTGCATCGTTACCTTGCGATAGCTGTCAAGAGTTTTATGGCCAATTGCTGTGGAAAATCTCAAGGTGTGATGCGTGACAAAAGGGTCCACTACCTTGCATTGCAAAAAAATGTTGTATCCTTCATCCCTCGGTCAATAAAAATTCGTGTTGTCCTAATTTTATTGGTTTTTGGTTTTCTTTTTTCTTTCAGCTTCAAGACAGTTGCGTCGCAAGGTCCCTTATGCTGGACATTTAATGACACCACGTAGATTGTGGCTGAATAAAATCCCGACACAATGCGACGTTGTAATTGAGTTTCCAGGTAATTAAACCAGCGGGTTGCTTAATTTTTATTAGTTTTTTTCTTCTTACGTGACCTCCACCACCCCCAACCCCATCCAATTTCGCACGTAACCAATTTCTCTTGAAACACAGAAGATGCTCCCGATGAGGCACTTCGCTGGTTGCTCGCACGAATCCGATCACAGCCACCGTCCGGCTTGGGGCTGATAGCACAAGTGAAAGCACACGAGAGTACAAAACGTAATGCGTTCTATATCAGCGCACCGACAAATATGTGAGTACACATCAGCTGAGTTTGATTTTGATAAACATTTGTTTTTCTCTTTGCTGTTTGATTTGTTTAGACTTTACAAAGCCGCCGAAGATGCCCGCCTTCCAAAGCGTTTGCGAACCGATCTAGGAGGTGCCTTACGAGAATTCACTACACGCGAATCGCACTGTTTTTCACAAATAAAGACCGAAGAGGGCAGCACAACGCTG
Source organism: Eristalis arbustorum (assembly GCA_916610145.1). Lineage (NCBI taxonomy): Eukaryota > Metazoa > Arthropoda > Insecta > Diptera > Syrphidae > Eristalis > Eristalis arbustorum. The sequence continues at coordinate 70,967,860 of OU744319.1, forward strand.
TTCACCTCGCAGGAGCGACAATGGCTGGTCCTGCAGGTGTTGCAGGGTCTGAGAGCGGGCCAAAGTGACCTGGACGCTCTGCAGGGTAGAGCATCCGTCGAGGAGGGACAGAGTATTGGTGAGTACACAAAGAACTGACAACTAGCCGAAGACACTGACACACTGCTGGTGCGTGCGTGTTTCAGTTGCTGCCTGGCAAGAATTAGGTCTGATCACTCAGGTATTCCCGTTGCACGAAACAATTGCTTTAACAAATCTACAATCGAGTTGGGTGAGGCAAATATTTGCCCCACAGCCTTTAGGTAAGCTTGAGTTTCAAAAAGAACCGACAGCCTTACCGTCAATTGTGATTCACAGATGACATTGCTGAATATTTTGGAGTCAAGGTGGCACTATATTTCGCCTGGCTTGGTCATTATACATGTGCTCTGGGAGTGCCTGCTGTATTTGGAACGATACTTTATGCCATTTTATGGGGCAAGGGACAGACCGCTCAGGACATGGGACATGTCCTGTTCTCGTTGTTCAACGTTGCCTGGGCATCGCTGTATTTGGAAGCCTGGAAGCGTTACTCCGTTGAGTTGGCGTTCCGCTGGGGAACATTATCAACGCCGCCGGAGCTCCTCGAACCGCCGAGGCCGCTGTATAAGGTGAGGTCGACACAAAGGTCGCAGCAATAATGTGTTCATTTTGATTGTGTCCTCTGAAAAGGGTCCACTTGTCGAGAGCAATGTCACCGGGCGGCTGGAACCGAAGGAGGCTCCCGCGTGGAAACGTCGTGCATTCCGGTATTTGGTCAGCTTCCCCATCATCGGACTGTGCTTGTTTCTTGTGTTTGTCGTCATGTTCCTCATGCTGCGATTTCAGGTGAGTGTTCACCCACCGAACTGCTTGTATATATCATCTCCTCGCTATGCGTGGGCGCGTGTGAATGGTAGTTTGTTATGAGTCAATTTGGTTGTAGTAGAATTAGTGTGCTGTCGGCAAATGGTGCCACATTACTTGCGTGTCATGAAACTTTAATTTGCATTGGCGGCAATTGGTGGTTTATTTCGTTTCGTTTCGTTTTTTTCTGTTAACGTCATCGCGGCATGAAATGGTTGCTTTTGCATGTGAATCAGAGGCTTGCGCGTAAACTACACACACCTAATTGGCATAATGACATTTTGATTTGTATTTGCACATTGTTTTCTGCTTACTTTTTCTGATTATAATTTATGCCAATTTCGCACACACATAGAGCAAGGAAAAACAACATATTCTCTCTCATCTTTTTTTAGGATTGGCTGGACACAAACATATTCTCTGAAAGAGGACTCGTTCATTGCATGAACACTATGCAAAAGGTTCATATTCATCATATTTAGTCTGTACTGTACACACAAATCCATTTGTTTTGTTACTTACATGCTTTCATTCATATACGATATCTGTGTTAGTTTATGCTTTACATTCCAGCTTTGATTGCCGAGTAGATTGCTAGAGGTTTAATTATAAGTGCGATTCAAACGAAACGCAAACACAATCATTTCTGAAGTGTTGTCTTGTTTGTGTTGTACGTTGTACGTTGTACCCGTATCCGTAACGAAAAAAAAACTGAATAAATTAAGAGAAAAAAAAGGGATACTTAAAGAGCCTACACGAAATGCTGCAGTGAAACCACGAGGAAAAGTCTCGTTAATCTTCGTCTAAGCGGGCGCGCTAAGGTACTTATCGCAATTTACACTTCAAGGCGGGTTTTATGTTAATTCGTATTTGTGTGCCGCATCAGCCGGTAAATGTGTGCGCGCGTGTGTGGGAGGGTCCCTTGGTGCCTCAGCAGATTGCTTGGTTACCGATTGAGTTTTCCTTGCACGTGTCTCCCCATCGAAACTTTACGAGTGCTCATTTCTTGCCCGGTGCCTGGCAACGTGAACAAGCTCTTCCGAGAAGTTGTCCTTATTAGTTATTGTTTCGAGTGAACTGTTGTTCAAATTCAAAAATCAATTAATCGACGTACTAATTAGTAACCACCTCGAGCGTCAGCTCTAATGCGACCTAATGAACGCTCTTGGAGGGAAAAACCCACCCCCGTTGGGCTTGTGCTTACGTGAAATGTATCCTAAACTCCGAAACCACATAAAATCGCCGCATAAAATCACTCATGCGGCAGGATCATGAGACATCACGGCGAATACGTAACAAAACCCAAACCAAAAAAAGAAACGTGAACATTTCACACTGCTGCGCGTAAACACTTTCAAATTGAAATCCATCCCCCCACACACACACACACACTATTCCCCGCGGTTAGACAAGGTGCTTGGCTCGACCCACATTAACCCCCGTTTTAATTTGTATTAATGCCAACTGCTGCACCCACTGCTGCCGTCGTAATAATAGTGTTTTAGCCGCCCCCTTCGTCATCGCGCGGCAGGACGACATACAGCCACGGTGCTCCTTGCAGACGCAAACAAAGAGAAATTAAAAATCCAGGTCGGCGGACGATTATTGGACTATGTGCGCCCACTGTCTACCGCATACGTGGTGGGCTAGAAATTAATTACACGAACGAGGGTAGTGAACTGAACCTCATCAATCGATTTGCAGTCCGACAGAGTGCTGGCATTCACGCGACCGAAACGAAACCGAAACCCCCATCCGCTCAAGGGAAAGTAGGCGAAAAAAAATCAGTGTGCTGCGGCATGCCCCAAAAATGTCGTTCCATCAAAGAGGAGGCCTCTTGTCTAAAATGACTTTCCCACTGAATTCGCATAATGAAGGCAATGAATGCATTCAGTATCCCATTCATTTAAAATGACACTTCTGTGTGTGGGGCGGGTGTGTACTGTGCGCTTCTGTGCCAAAATAATCCTTGAGGTATGGCTGGGAGGCTGATGAATACGGACGCATTTACTGTGTGTCTGTGTGTGGAACGAGGAGTGGTGTATATTGCGGCAGACCACGACGCCATGACGAGGCGCGCTGTCGTATGCGGTGTTATCCAGCCGGAGGCGATGAAGAGAATTCCTTTTTCAAATTCCTTGCCACAGGCATAATGTGCAAAAGGGGACGACGACGACGACGACGACGAGCGGACGGAGAAGATGATGTGTTTTGAAAAGACATTGAATGTCAATGGCACTTGAAGGCAGTATTTAAATATTATTCGAGAGAACATTTAAAGTATTTCGAAAGATGAAGGATAAGACGACACAGGCAGCGGGCACAAGTAACCCACGTGAAGTGGGTTAAATAAATAGAATTTAAATTTAATGTGCTATTTGTGTACCTTTCGTGTGGGTGTGCAAAGATATTGATATTAGAAGTGTTTGAATGTGAAGAGTAAATAGCAGGCTGGCTCGGTGGGAGAGACAAGACACTCCTGGTGGATGCCACAGATAAGCGGTTGCCTCTTATGAAAAAATTTGTTTGCACTGAATGCGGGGGGGGAGGCGCTTTTCTGGGAAATTGCTCAATCGAGGGCAGCCGGAAAAAGGTTGCAATCGTGCGCGTCTAATAAGACGTGCAGTGGTGTGGATTAGTGGCTTCTGATTGAATTCAAATTTGACTGCTCTTCCATGAACACACACGATCCGAATGCAGGCCACGCCTCAGTGTGTCCAGAACAAAATCTCTCTCTAAACACAATTAAGATTCAATTTCTCGTTAAGTTTCAAAAACACGCGCGCACTTGTTGAAAAAGAAAATGATTTCCGTTTCGACCCAATTAAGGTTCAAATCTAATTAAAACTTCTGACATCATTCCCGCCTGTGAACCTGCACTGAAACCTCTCTCATCTTCGCCCAGCAACCTTCTTCGCTTTTAAAGGTCATCACTTGTTGGCATCGCATAAGAGCCCTTCACTTTAAATCAATTATCTAGATGCTTACGCTTTAATGGAGCGCACACATATTTCTGCCACATCTCCTCGCGACCTTCGCAAATTTCAATTAAAATAATCCACTCGTCCGGTGATGGAAATGTCCTCATCGCTTACACATTCGTAAATAAACATCTACAAACAGCTCCTTGGTCTATTCTCTGTCTCTCCCTCTCTCTTGCTATCACAGGAATGGTGGGATGAAAAGCTGCCCGAGGAAAGTGTCCTCTGCTGTCTGAGTGTGATACCGAAAGTTCTGCTGGCCGGCGCCATCACTCTCATGGACGAGGCATACTACAAACTGGCAGTCTGGCTGAACGACAGGGGTAGGTGTGGTGTCCATGCTCTTTTCAGCAGCAATTTATCATTTGTTTGTTTTCGCAGAAAATTATCGCCTGCAGTCGAAGTACGAGAACCATCTTATCGCAAAAGTAGCACTCTTCCAGTTCGTGAACTCGTTTCTATCACTGTTCTACATTGCATTCTATCTGCGTGACGAGGAGAAGCTGAAGGAGGTGAAGTGAAGTGGAAAACAGAAATCCAACGGATGGTCTTATTTGTATTCTATTTCCCAACAGCAACTGGCCGGCTTGTTGATTTCACGCCAAATAATCGGCAATCTAAGGGAATCCGCTTTGCCGTATCTGGTCGAACAATGGAAGTTGGCACGTCTCAGTTTTACCATGTGGGGTGCACTCAGCCCCACACAGGACGTTAATCGAACTATACTTGACACACAGCAACAGTCGGCACAGCTGCAGTCCGGCTCGGTGGCGGCAAAGAAGAATTCTAATGAGTCTGTGGACAGACAAGATATGGGACCTGTGACAGCTCCGACGTCGTCCTCTGCCACAAAACGAAATATTGGCCAGGCGGAAATCGAAAGCTCCCTGTACAAGGTAGAGTATGCTCGTGCTTTCGGGGACTAATTGGCGTCTCTGGTGACCATAACATCCCATTCGCATTGCAGTATGACGGCACGTTCTCGGATCACCTAGAGATGCTGGTGCAAATGGGCTACGTTGTGCTATTCTCGGCCGCCTTTCCCCTGGCCGGGGTGTGTGCTCTAGTTAATAATTTAATGGAGATTCGGTCGGACGCATTTAAACTGGCACACGTCCATCAGAGACCTTTCGGCCAGAGGGTGGCAAACATTGGGACATGGCAGAATGCGTTAAGCATTCTCAGTTTGGCAGCTGTGATTGTGAATTGTGCACTGATTGGCTTATCGGGACAGGTGTCAAGGCTGTGGCCCGGCTTGACAACGACGCAAACAATCATTTTGATTGTTACCTTAGAGGTGAGGAGCGAGTCGAAACTATCGTGTGGAATACATTGCATTCTCTATATTTTGACAGCATATTATGCTTGGTCTGCGGTCAGCTTTAACGTGGCTCCTGCCAGAACTTCCCTCGTGGCTTGCGGCTGAAATCGCCCGGGCAGAGCACTGCCGCCGAGAGATGCAATGCAAAGGTACATCACCCCGACCGACTCCCCCAACACCACCATCGACTACATCCCTTTCACAGCCAGATCACGAGCAAATGACACCGATAGACGCGGCCACGACCAACGACCAGTCTCTGGAGAGTCAACTGGCCGAGGATATACTGTATCAATCGCCGGAGCAGCATCGAAGCTCATTACTTCAATTCGAAGAGATACCATTTGTCGTTGGTCGGAGTAACCGTGACATCGACGGAGATGCGAATATTTTCGACAACAGGGGAGATTCGTCACCGGATTCACCGCCGTCACAGGTAAGGATGTGATTATCTGATCTGATCAGCTTCTCTGAGCTAGTCCTTTGCAGCTGTCAACGAAGACTAGTACAATTCACATTCGTCCATTGCACGAGACTACGCCGCCGAATAGCGGAGTGTCAATGCTGAGCCTGCAACAGGAATTGGCAGCCGCTGGAGCTGGGTAAGAGTGTTACGTTGCAAATGTTAGCTTCGGTGCTTCTTCAAAGCTAAGGCTAAGCTATTTTCTTACTTCTTATTTCTTATTTCGATTTTTTCCTCTTGGGACATTCTTAATTTTTATACACTTGATTACAGATCATTTTTTGTTCGTTTTTTGAGATTCTATTTGAAATACATTCTTAAGTCGTTTAAGTACTCTTTGCACATGGTACTGCGGGACGTTTTGGTTTTATTCTCACTATTTTAACCGCAGCTGAAATACTACTCGTCGAGATGTGGTCAAGTCGCCAAAATAAACCACCTCAGGTCACGCTTTCGACACTTTTTCGAACCTATTTACCCATCGCTGGTGTAGTCATGAGTAAGGGCTTAAAAGACCCGTCTTGTGCACATGCTGAATATATTGGCTTAAAATGCGAAGTGTTTTTAAGACATGGCCAAGTTGGCTAAAACAAGCTACCTCTGGTTATCTCTCTGGTACGCCTTCCTTAACCACCTCCTAATCATTGGTCGTACTGCAGCGGCAGTAATGAGGGCCTAACAGAAGCGTTGTGGCCCGTGGCGTTGTGGGTATGTGCGTCGACCCCAACCTCGACGTCGTAGGTTCGATTCCAGCTCTGAGGGACGAAAACAATTTTCACGACCCCACCTCTTTCGAGTTGCTGAAAGTGCTCAAAGAGTATTTCCTGTCTAGAAAAAGCTTCTCAAACTTGGCCGTTCGGAGTCGGCATAAAACTGTAGGTCCCTTCCACTCGTGAGAGAACAATAGCACGCACAACACGAGTGGTTGCTGAGAAGTTGGGCCCTGGCTCTTAATCCCCTGTAGCACCACTCATATTCTTCTTCTTTGAGTGGCGCTACAGTCCGGAGTGGACCTGGGCCTCAACCAACATGCCTCTCCAGCCAGCACTGTCTTTCGCCAGCTGCCTCCAGTTGCGCACACCAAGTTGGTTGAGGTCCTTTTCCACTTGTGTGCGCCATCTAGGCGAGGACGTCCTCTGTTGCGCTGTCCCAATGGCTCGGTGTCGAAGACTCTTCGGGCCGGAGCTGTGGTGTCCATCCGCTCTACATGACCTAGCCATCTTAAGCGTTGGATCGGAAGACGCTTAACTAGGTACATGCCGCTGTACAGCCCGTTCGTGATTGAACCTTCTCCTCCAAACGCCATCAACGCAAACAGGACCAAAGATCGTAACCAGAACTTTTCTCTCAGAACAACCAAGAAGTTCTTCATCCGCTTTCAATAGCGTCCGTGTCTCTGCGCCATAGAGCAGGACTGGGATGATCAGGGTTTTATACAAGGTCAATTTGGTGTTTCGAGAGATGGCTCTGTTACTCAATTGCCTCTTGAGCCCAAAGAAGCAGCAATTGGCAAGAGTAATTCTGCGCTTGATCTCGGCACTGGTGTTGTTGTCCCTATTTACTCCAGAGCCTAGGTAGACGAAGTCCTTGACTACCTCAAAGTTTCTGCTGCCCAATATGACGCTCTGTCCGAGACGTCGATGTTGTGCGTCCTTCCGTGAAGACAGCATGTACTTTGTTTTGCCCTGGTTTACCGCTAGACCCATTTTAGCCGCTTCCGCTTCAATACCAGCAAACGCTTCATTGACGGCTCGCTGTGTTCGTCCAATCACGTCAATGTCGTCCGCGTAAGCAAGCAGTTGAACGGACTTTTGGAAGATCGTGCCTCGGGTGTTTACGTTTGAGTTTCGCACGATCTTCTCAATTATGATGTTTAAGAAGTCACATGACAGCGTGTCGCCTTGCCTAAAACCTTTTTTGACATTGATGGTCTCGGTGAGTTCGTTACCGACCTTGATGGAGCAGCGAGAGTTCTCCATCGTCATCCTGCACAGCCTGACGAGTTTGGCAGGAATGTCAAAACTAGACATGGCGCTGTATAGCTCGTCTCTATGCACGCTGTCATATGCGGCCTTGAAATCGACAAATAGGTGATGGGTGTCGATCTGCATCTCTTGAGTCTTTTCCAGGATATGCCGGAGTGTAAATATTTGGTCTATTGTGGACTTTCCTGGCCTGAAACCGCACTGATAAGGACCTATCAGGTTGTTGACAAAGGGTTTCAGGCGTTCACACAGAATGGCAGAGAGTATCTTGTAAGCGATATTAAGGAGGCTGATCCCTCTATAGTTGGCGCAGTCAAAGGGGTCTCCTTTCTTGTGGACCGGACAAACGACGCTGAGATTCCACTCATCGGGCATGCTTTCCTCCGACCATATCTTACAGATGAGCTGGTGCATGCGCCCAACCAGGTCGTCTCCAGCTGCCTTAAACAATCCGTCCGCTCCAGCAGCTTTGTTCGACTTCAGTCTCGATATCGCTGTCTTGACTTCGTCTAAATCGGGGGGACGGAAAACGATGATGACATCGTCCAAATTGAGTGAAACATTCTGCCTGACAGCGGAATTTGTGTCGTCATCGCCGTTTAACAGTCTACAGAAATGATTTTTCCAAATTCTCAGCATCGACTGCCACCCATATTATTATATTATATTATATAACAAAAGCGTCTTTGCATGTCACAGAATTCATAGCGAGAAACCGAAAATCAAACAAACGGGCCGTCACCGATTTAACAAAGAAAACTACTTCAGGTCACCGTTTCCAAGGCCCATTTACCCATCTACTGGAACCCCATCCTCTGTCTGACTGATCGTAGGGAAGGTCGAGGGTGGATGGATAAGGCCTTAAAAGACGCACCCATGATGCGTGGATATATTAGTCTTTTACATCACCTAAGCCAAACAAACCGTTCTTGAGATCTGGCCGATTTAACAAAATAAAACTGCAGGTCAGCTTTTTGGGAGACTTTTGCTACCAACCACTGGTCTTAGTGCTGCGGCATGAGTGAGGGTTTAAAAGGAGCGTGTTCGCATGGTGAATCCATCGCAAGAAACCACAATAAAAGAACAAAGGAGCCCTCTTCAAGATGTGACCGATACTAAACCAATTCAGGTCACCTTCTCCGACACCTTTCCTTCCATGTGACCTACTGGTCGTAGCGATATGTTTGAGGGCTCTAAAGATGTGTCTTTTCCTGATTTTCGAAACATTCCTGATCCCAAAATTGTACTTATTGAGTCTTTCTTTATTATTTTACACACACAACATTTTTAACCTCTTTCATAATGTAATTATTTAATTTTCCTTAAACTTTGTAAATCTAAGCAAAAAAAAGAATAATCATTTTATTGATGAGTATATCATTTCTTATTTTAAATTTGAAAAAAAAAAAATTACACATCTTAGCGCATGTAAAAGTTGTAAGCAGAAAATGAAAATTCCGGAAATCCCTTCGTTTAGAGGATATTCGGTGCGAAATTTAAGCTCAATTCAAAATCAAAGAATGCACGCTTTTTCAGGGTAATTTATACTAAACGTCTGTGTGTGTGTCTGTATGGGTGTCTAGATGTATTCATTTTATTTTCGTTTTTGAATTTAATCTTTTTTTTCGTAATTTGTGAACGTATTAGATGTTTGTGTAGCAAAGCGAATGATTTAATAAGAAAATTTACATTAAATTCATATGATTTCGATTAAATACATATTTGAAAATAAAATTGGCACACAAAATTTGCTTCCGAAAAAATATATGTGTTGAGCACAATTTAAAACATAAAATTTTGCCACAAAATGCGTTCGTCATTAAAACAATTGATTTCTTTTTTCTTTTCCCAAAAACCAAATGAAATTACAAATTACAATCGATAATCGAACATTTTGTTGAATGAACACGAAATAGTCCAACGTCTGGAAGTGCTGGCATGTTGGCCATATCTTCGAAACCTATACAAATCCCAGAAATTCCACCATTTAGGAAAAAATCAAGTGATTCAGCCGATTGTACGAGTACGAGCAGTAGTCCCAGATCGACACCGTCACGCTTTCTGCTGCAATCGACACCACCGAAAATACAAGAGATTCCACCATATAAGGCCCGAAAGACATCGGCTGAAAGTACATCACATTTGCCGATAAGTGTAAGGCACTGAACATGCATACAAGAAACAAATTCCTTTTCGTACTTAGTTTTAGTTTTAGTTTTAGTTGTGTGAATTAGATTTTTTTGTTTTGTAAATTGGTTTACCATATACACAATAATTGGTTTGTTGTTGCCCTTAGTTCTCGTTCATTTTTTGTATACTTCTGGTATTTTCAATACAGTCTTCCCTAAGCAAGATCCTTGAAGATATCTGAGTAGTTTAGAACTTAGATGTAGATGAGTACACACGTAAACATGTTACACGGTCCACGGTTTTAGACATTTATTTTGAACAAAATTTTCGACTCGACTTACTTTTGATTTGTGATCAGATTTTGATAAAAAAAAAATCAATTAAATTGTTAAGGATAAAGCAGCAGCAATGCATCATCATCACGTACCCGAGTGGATGTCACGTTTAAAAGTCAACGACTCGATAAATATTCATCGGAGTATTGACTGCATAGCAACAAAGGTATTTTAACTAACAACACCAAATGGAAACAATTTCAAAGGAATGTTGCAATACTGTCACCGAATCTGTTGACGGTCATTATTGCGACATTCTCTTGTTGAACATTTCAAAATAAAAATCACATTCTTTACATTAGCCCCGAAATGAGGGGACTGTCTCTCAAGCTCGGTGAATATGTATTTTTTGGTTCATTTCTACGCGAACTCTTCTGTTTGCTTGGAAGGAGATCAATGTGAGGTACTTAAGAAGACGCTGAGAAACTCCCTAGAACTCCTTGTAAGAACTCCGACCAAATGATACCTAGGGAAACCCGTCACTCTACCAGTGTTGTAATTTGTCCACGTGTCAGTGTGTAACCTCAGTAGAACCTCCTCGAATGGTGTGATTGTGTGACGCACGCGATTTTGTTTTCATATATTTCCATTTCTTTTTATTTTCTCATAAACGTAGCAAAGCACGGTTTGATTATATGGTTGGCTGTAAGCAAATCCGATACAAGACCCATTTCAGTCCACCTCTAAAGAATGTGAATTTTGTAAATGAATTCTTGTTTTTCTTACTCTCATTTGTAAACATTTTCAACACTTACGCATACTTTCTTGCTCTTTTCCCTTAAAAACAACCACACACACAAAAAAAAAAAAAAACAACCAAAATAAAACCCTTACCACACTTTGCCTCAATTATGCCTACTTTTGCACAAAAAAACACGCGCACTCTTACTGTACATATAACACTTGAATGATGAAAAAAAAAGGAATTAGCAAACAACTCAGAATCGGATATTTTAAAGCCTGCCCCTTCGTGGAGCAATGTGGCCAGCAGCAAGCCAATACCAATAGCTGGCGCTGGTACTGGAACCGCAGCTGCAATGCCAATGACAACGCAACCCTCAGCAGCACCGCCATCCTCATCAGCGCAACCATCGAGACCGAGTGTAAGCGGGACATCATCCTCATCCTCGTCATCGCATCAAATGGAGAAGGAACAGAATCATCAGCAGCAAGCGAAGGAGTCTAAGACCGAGAAAGCCGAGGCACGATCATCGACCACCGATGATGAAGCTAAGGGTAAGCAGTTTGTTGTGGGAAGACTGTTCTTCTTTTTCACTCACAAGTCTATCCATTTCAGCCGCAGCAGAGTTGGCAGCGAAGAAGTCTCGTTTGAAGCAGAAGCTGGTTAAGAGCGCGCGGTCAGTGGCTATATTCTCACTGAAACTGAAGGAACGGCGGCAGAGAGAGGCTGAGAAAGCTGCGAACATTGCGATCGAGCATGCCAAAGTAAGATTCGTGCAGATGTCCCCTTAATCAATTCTGATGGTTTATCCCCTCGCAGGCTCTAGCAAAACTTCCACCAATTCCACCACCCGGTGGGGAACTCTCCCTCATACCCATAGAAAAGCTCATCCAAGTCGAAGACATTCGGCCATCGCCTAGGTCGCCTCCATCCGGGGGCCCAGCTGCGGGATCATTCTAAGAGAACCTCACGTCCTCAAACTCAACAGCATTGTAAATACGTTCCATCCATTTAAACACACACACACACACAAGGAAAAACCTGCACAAAAATAAAGGAAAACAAACATTTTCATCCGAACACCGAAGAGAGCCACTGAGAGCATCTAACGAAGAATGAGACTCATCCACTTCCGAGGGAAACAAAAAGGCATTCGTTCTTTTTTAGAAATTTAGCATTTAGAATGCATTTAGAGAAACAAAAGCAATTACTTTGTTAGTTTTATGAGAAACAAAAAAAAAAAAAAACTGTTAAAAACATCAAACTACGAGTAAAATGGAGATTATTGCAAGAATTAGATGCAGAAAAAAAAAACAACCTAAACACTATTGTAGTTCTCTAAAAAAAAACAAAACAACAACAGCAATAGAACAAAGAAACAAAAAATAAGAGTAAAATGAACAACCAATTAGAGATCTTATCGTCTTCAAAACGGGGCTACAGGTTACACCACATTCTTCACACAACTGAGTTGAGACAAATTTAAGAGCTCATCTGAGCCAGTGACGGTGACTAGAGATACAAACAAATAAACACTTCACAAGCATCTGGACATTTTTAGCATTTTTATCTGTAACAACTGATATTTTATCGAAAAGAATATAGGATACAGCTGAGTTGAAGTTAAACCTTTTCTTTTTGTTCGTTCATCTTTTCTTTATGTGGTGTCCGTGGCGCCGTGGGTATGTGCGTCGACCCCAACCTCAACGTCGTTGGTTTGATTCCTGCTCTGAGCGACAAAAATAATTTTCACAACCCCACCTCTTTCGAGTCACTGACAATGCTCAAAGAGTACTTCCTGTCTAGAAAAAGCTTCTCAAACTTGGCCGTTCGGAGTCGGCATAAAACTGTGGGTCCCTTCCACTCGTGTGAGAACAATAGCACGCACAACACGAGTGGTTGCTGAGTAGCTGGGCGGTGACCCTTTATGGGCTGTAGCGCCACCCTTACATTCATACAGATGTGACCAATTTGGCAAAATGAACCACCTCATGTAACGCTTTCGACACTTTTTCAAACCTATTTATCCACCCATGGTATATCACAGAGTCATGAATGAGGGCTTAAAAGACCCGTCTTGTGCACATGCTGAATATATTGGCTTGAAATGCGAAGTCTTTTTAAGACAAGGCCAAGTTGGCTAAAACAAGTTACCTCAGGTTATCTCTCTGGTACACCTTCCTTACCCACCTCCTAATCATTCGTCGTAGTCCAGCGGCAGTAACGAGGGCCTAACAGAAGCGTTGTGGCCCGTGGCGTTGTGTGTATGTGCATCGACCCCAACCTCACCGTCGTTGGTTCGATTCCAGCTCTGAGCGACACAAATAATTCTCACGACCCCAGCTCTTTCGAGTCACTGACAATGCTCAAAGAGTATTTCCTGTCTAGAAAAAGCTTCTCAAACTTGGCCGTTCGGAGTCGGCATTAAACTGTAGGCCATGGGAAAGGTGTTGTCCAAAACATTTCACGTTCATAAATGCAAATGTTCAATCACAGTCCACAGTGTTAGTCCTTGACATATTTTTCGGGGCGGGTACAACAAGCAAAAGTGTCGAAAAGCAAATCTTTTCGAATACCTGCTTTAGTTTAGAGTCAATTCCCCTCCTGAAGGTCAACAAATCTTCAAATAGAGTAGAACTGCATTGTTAAACATATTCAGTCTAGTTTTGTTTTTTTGTTTTTTAGTTAATTACTGCAATTAACTTAAACATGACAAACAACACATCTACGATGATCGTTGGAATTGAAAAGAAGGAAACAGCAAAACCACCGAATGGACTGTGATATTTCATTGCAAACACACACTGAGAGAGCCTACAACCGATATCCAGTTAATCCAGTAAGGGACAATTCAAAAGACCTTGAGATAAACTACCTTAACCCCTTTGTGTGGTACTGCACAACTGGGCAAGTCGGGGACGGCAAGTACGTGACACAAACAATCACTTTGTGTGGTTCATCCCCAAGCCCATCTGTATCTCTCCATTTCCATAGAACACATCATATCTCTCGTTAGTGAAATCTCTCATCATCTCGAATGAATATCCAGCTGTGCCGATGCGCCGTCCAGTTCGGCTGCATTCTGCACTAGTCGGACTGTGCAGTCTATTTAGCCAAGTGAGTAATTAAGGGGAAATAAATTAAAACGACTGGCTGGCATCAAATGTGCGCAAAGCGCATCCATGTCATTTGTCATATGTCACACAACCAGCTCGAGAGAAGGAGATTCCGGTGTGACGGTGCCGATGATGCCGATGATTGGGATGAGTAATGATTAGATGGTAATCTTGTAAGTTTCTGTTGGTTTTTTTTGTTTTGTTCTTAATACAGTTACGATTAAAAGGGATTTGTTGTTTTTACGACGTGGAAATAGTCAACACACAAAGTTGTAGTACGGATGCGAGAACGACCGTGTTCTGGTACTGGCTGTGTTGTAGATTTTATCTGCGGATGTGATGTGATTCATGCGGATTTTCGTAGAATCTCTCCTGGAATGCACACTTGTGACATTTGCGGTGCAATAACCGCATTATCGAGTTAATTGACAGTCGACAGGTTGGGTAGTGGCGCAAAAAAAAATAATAATAAAGCACTTAGGTTCATAAAATTGTTTTTAATTTACTCATGTTCAACAGATGATGTTTTTCTTTTGTTGCGGAAAATCTGACATCTGGAGCCTGATCTGAATGAAGTGTGCCCAGTGTTGCGGGCTGAATCATGCTATCTTAACGACAATCAATCGCAATTATACGTTTTACAAATTTTTCTCAGTTCACAGGGGGACGTGCTTCCACATGCATAGACAATTAAAACGACGGCTGTGTGTGTGTGTGAGTCTAGCATTTCTCAAGCTTCACATTACCCCAAATTCACCTGCTGCAAGCACTTTGCCGAGGCAACCCATTAAAAGACCAGAAAAAAAAAGCAAAAAAATCTTAGTCAGGTGCCGCGAGATGGGTCATAGGTCACACACACCCAACCCAACGGCCGACTCACATCCGTTGTATCATGCTTCTATTAACACTCTTAATTGGCCAACGTGCGGGGCGAGATACCACACTCGCTGCGAGAGAGTTGAGACCCATCTCGCATCCCATCTACCGGGGCGATGTTCTACAACTTCTCTAACCGACGACGCCAAGGCCCGTCGTCGTCCGGCAGATCTGAAAGCACAGATAACCCCCGGGCCCGATGCACACTGCGCAATGATACATTTCTCAAAAAAAGTGTTTTATGGTCTGCTACTTACTCAAACATTAAAGCCAAATGAAAAATATGCGCATAAAGTGTTTTTTTCTCGTTTTTTCTCCTTTTTTTTAATTAATTTTTACGAGTGTTAAGTATTTTCGTGTTTCCTTCGTTGGTTTTCGGCCAGATACACAGGCACTCCATTGAACACTCCAACACTTGCCAGTTGGTCGCGGGGCGCTGCTGTGCTGTGAATGTTGTTATTCGCTGCGATTGTGCTGCAGATACGAAATGTATCTCTGTGGGCCCCCATTCGGTCGGTGTGATTGGCCAAGTCTGGGCAAAACTGCAAACCACACACTGGCGCGAATGAATGTAAATCGAGCATCGGGGCTCCTCCCCAATTTCGTGTGAAGTCCCTCACCTAGACACCGCTGGGCTGGGACTAAAACTGAGACACACTTCTCTCGGGCTTGGGTGAAACGATACCTTACGACCACTAATCACCAAAAAGGTGATCTCTGGGTGTTTTGTGTGTTTATTTCCTAGAAACGAACGTTTACAGCGCTGCTAATGTCTGTCGGCCGGTCAGATGCTGGTTAATGGTACATTCCATGGAATTCATTTGAATTGCACGGCTTTAGATGGCGCATAGAATGGAGCTTTAAACAAAGTCTGTTTTTTTTCGTTGGCTGACTAGGCGACTGGGGTGGCTGTTTGAACCAGTCAAAGGTTGGTGCACTGGTCGAATGACAGGTGTTGGTTAATGCCCCACCATCATCGTACACAGAAGCTCAAGCCCGAACGAGTAGACGCGACTTTCAAATGATTGCCACTCGTAACACAATAGTGAATAGATACGAATTAAAAGAAACAAAACGCAGGGAAACTGTAAAACCCGATACTTGTTGTAGATTTAGGTTTCGAAGAACGAAACCAACGTATTTTCGTACGTAGCTCGGGTGTCTTTTATTGGGGTTAAATAACTAATGAAATGTGTTCAGTATTTTTTTTTCTGTTTTTACGTTTCTTATTTTTAGATCGCTCACCGTGTAGTGGGCAGAGTGGGCTGTGCTCAGTGTATAGTGGTGGCGTCGTTTTCAAACCCGACAGACACAACGAATTCGAAAATCAAGGTAATTAGAGTGGCTATTACTGATTTTGGTTTCGTTGTTGTTGCCGGGCTGGGTATTTGTTTCTCCTTCTTCGGTTTTTAATTGGAATCTAAGCTGCTGGTGTAGATAGCGGTGATAAGCTAGGCGAGCGAAGGACGTATTTGGAAGATTTTATGGTATTCACGTAAGAGAAGTAGGCTAGAGTGGTCTACTGGTTTTCAGTTTGTTTTCTTTCTTCAGATCTTTTGTAAATGTAGATCGCTTTACGTAAGTCGTCATGTGTGTAGATCTAGATAGGGAAATACTAATTTGTTATTTAGCTTTGCATCAAGCAGCTACTGTTTGCCAGCAGCGTGTGTGTTGTATAGCCACCCGAAATGAGTAGGTTACGACGAGTGATTAGAGACATTTAACGTGGATCGACTGATGCTTTCGACTGATCTGTGTCCAAGCGTCTTGGCCTAATTGCATTCATTTTCGGCAAACGTTTGTATTACACGGTTTTTGGGAGATTTTTGTTTTTTTTTTGTAGATGCGTGCGTGATCGGGTTTATTACGCACGGGTTGGAGATCCGATGGATAGTGGGTGCTCTGATGGGGGCTTACAACAGATCGTCTTCTTCTTTGTGCGGCGCTACAGTCAGAGGTGGAGCTACGTCATCCAGCACGACATTTCGATAGCTGCCTCCAGTTGCGTACTTCATGTTGGTTGAGCTCAATGCGTGTGCGACATTTCGATCAAGGACGTTCTCTGTTGCGTTGTGCTCCGACTTGAAGATTCTTTTTGCCGAAGTTGTGTTGTCCATACACTCAACAAGACCTAGAAATCATAAGCGTTGGTTCCGAAGACCTTTAACTAGGCACAAGATCACACACAGAATTTTTCTCTCAAAAACCAAGAGCTTCTTCATCCGCTTTCAACAGCGTACAAGTTTCTATGCCACATAGCAGGACAGGGTTGACCAGAGCATCATATAAAGTCAGCTTGGGCTTTCAAGAGATGACTCTGTTACTCAGTTACCTCTTGACTCTAGAGAAACAAAAATTGCCAAGAGTAATTCTGAGCTTTATCTCGGTGCGTGTTAGCAACAGAGCCGACGTAGGTGAAGTCCTTGACTACCTCAAAGATTCAGCTACCCACTGTGACGCTTCGGAGATTCTGGCAGAGATTAGACGACAGCGAGATTTGTAGCAAAAAAATTGAATGCTCATCTTCCAACTGCCACAGTGGCCCTATTAGGGCTACCAGCGACTTGCGCACACCGTTTTGCATGTTCTGGTGAGTGTATCAATCGATCCTGAGAGTTTGGAGTGCATCCGGCAACTTTGAGATTTTGACCCCAAAATCCAAGCAGTGGTTAGTAAGGCTTTTCTGATGGATTTCGTGCCTCATCTTCCAACTGCCACAGCGGCTCTATTAGGGCTACCAGCGACTTGCGCACACCGTTTTGCATGTTCTGGTGAGTGTATCAATCGATCCTGAGAGTTTGGAGTGCATCCGGCAACTTTGAGATTTTGACCCCAAAATCCAAGCAGTGGTTAGTAAGGCTTTTCTGATGGATTTCACGTCTCATCTTGCGACTGCCACAGCGGCCCTATTAGGGCTACCAGCGACTTGCGCACACCGTTTTGCATGTTCTGGTGAGTGTATTAACAGATCCTGAGAGTTTGGAGTGCATCCGGCAACTTTGAGATTTTGACCCCAAAATCCAAGCAGTGGTTAGTAAGGCATTTCTGGTGGAATTCACGGCTTATCTTCCAACTGCCACAGCGGCCCTATTAGGGCTACCAGCGACTTGCGCACACCGTTTTGCATGTTCTGGTGAGTGTATTAATCGATCCTGAGAGTTTGGGGTGCATCCGGCAACTTTGAGATTTTGACCCCAAAATCCAAGCAGTGGTTAAGTAAGGCATTTCTGGTAGAATTCACGGCTCATCTTCCAACTGCCACAGCGGCCCTATTAGGGCTACCAGCGACTTGCGCACACCTTTCTGCATGTTCTGGTGAGTGTATTAATCGATCCTGAGAGTTTGGGGTGCATCCGGCAACTTTGAGATTTTGACCCCAAAATCCAAGCAGTGGTTAGTAAGGCTTTTCTGATGGATTTCACGTCTCATCTTGCGACTGCCACAGCGGCCCTATTAGGGCTACCAGCGACTTGCGCACACCGTTTTGCATGTTCTGGTGAGTGTATTAACAGATCCTGAGAGTTTGGAGTGCATCCGGCAACTTTGAGATTTTGACCCCAAAATCCAAGCAGTGGTTAGTAAGGCTTTTCTGATGGAATTCACGGCTCATGTTCCAACTGCCACAGTGGCCGTCGATCATGTGTGTCCCACAAATGCAAACTGAACTTATTAAAACTGCCACCCTTCATTAGTGCCCATCTAAGCTAAGAATTTCCCACCAGCTGGCCAACAAGTTATTTTTCAACTCAGGTTCTACTCTGACACTCATGAGTTGTGAAATGAAATGTCTCCTTGTTGACAAAACAAACTCATCACCCACCACCCTGATTCATATAAAATCCTTTTTTTTTTCCCACATTCACGTGAACATGACGTTTAACATTTAATTGGGAAATTATCTCTCAACGCGCAACCCAAGCGGGCGATAGTCAACAATCACAGAGAACAACTTCCACGAAGTAACCAAGCGTTTATATATTAATTACAACAATTCCCCCGCTCGGTACGTCGGTACACACTAATGTGTGTGTCCCCACATAATTGCGCTCGTAATTACCCTCCGGTTGGTGCATTTTTTTGTACTCCCATTCCGATGGGTCCAGCTGGCCACCATTCAGCCTCTTCATCCGCGGCGCGTAGTATCGTTTTCCAAACAAAATCGCCACCACACTCGGCACCCTGTCACTTGGTGGCTGGAATTATTATTTCATATTCCTATGAAACCGCTGTTGGCGTCTCCTCCGTCATAATGTCATCGGAGATTTAATTATCACCTTATTACGAGAGCTATTAGCTGCTGCGGAACCTTTTTTGTTTTTCACTTCGTCCCGGGGTCTAGGAATTCCAGCGCGAAGGCGAAGGCATTTCGAGAAACATACATCTAATCACCTGCAGAGATCTGAAGCGTCCTTTTTGTCGCTGCAACCTGTTGGTCGCTCAGTCTCATTACGGCGTCGATTAGGCCGTTTTACGATGCACCGGGGCGGAGCTGAGTGACAGTAAAATGTCCCTTTTTCAGTTGATTGACGTGAAAATGCTTGAAGTTTACCTTAAAACAATTGCAAGTATTTTGGAATGCTTTCTGTTTGAAGTTGGGCGAACTAGTTGGTGCTAGGGGGGCTGATCGTGGAGATGATCATGGGAGTGGATGTGTAGAGGTGCACATTCGCCGGCAAAAGGTCCAAGCAACTTCCCAAACCTGATTTTTGAAATGAGTGTGTCTGGGAGGCAACATGTGCGGCGGATAAAATATATAGGCCATTCCAATTCCAATTTAGGCCATTAAATGATTAAACGATCTCATTACGCTCCCAACAAAGGCTGGCAGGCATTCAAAGCATCCGACATTAGTGCGAACTGCAATCGATCTTCAATCGCATGCGAAGACGAAAAAAAACGAAAATTCAACTTTCAAAAATCCAAAGATTCAAATCAACGAAGCAGCAGCAAATACCCTATAAGTGAAGGTAACCCGTTTACCATGACAGGCAGCATTTTTGAATGCTATCACTCCCTTAGACAGACGGCATCACCTGTGTACGCCCAAAAAATGCTTCCGGCAACACAAGAGATCACTTAAGATCGAGATCCAAGAAATGAATGTACGTTGCTCTTTGCCGAGAGTGACAGACGCGAGAGGAGAGCTCCATACTCAAATGTGCGCACAAAGGAAACACAACAAGGACTTTATCGGTTGGCCCGTGCTTTAGCCGCTTTAAACTCCAGATGAACCAATCGCGCACACATGCCGCACAAGAAAGGCTTCATGACTCCGACAAGGTCGTTTTACCAATTAAAACAAAATATGCAAGCCACCTTATACCCACCGCCGCCAAGGCTAAGATAATTTAATTGATTGATTGCGCCGAGCTGCTGGCCCGCATGTAGAGAGAGTCACTAGCATGCCGCGCGCAGACGGACAGAACTCAACACCAGAAGCTTGAAATTGAAATTTTTATGGCTCTATCCACACATGAAATGCTGATTTCCGGTTTCATTTCAGTTCACTGGCGAAAATTCTTTTTGTGTTGTTTCGGTCTGCCTGCCTTTTAGACAGGGGCACGTAGTTTAATACGTTCCATGTTCCATTATTTAGCACGTCCGAAGACCGTGTGCTCATCCCAGGGTACAGCCGCATCTTAATTCAGTAGCAATGTTCAGCTTAAAAGGACTCATTAATCTCAATGTTAACCGCTCGATAATATCTGCAACAGCATTCCTCCTTCTGGTTGTGCCTTAAAACTTTGACATTTCACGAACTGACAAAGCTCTCCCCGAGGGCAGCGCCGCGCCGGCGATCTGTTGTTGATTGGTCGTGGTGGTGATTGTGGCAAGGATGCTGCGCCATGCAGAATCGCCCCAAAAATCCCATTAAAATGATTAATTGACTGACACAATCGTCGTCGTCGTTGTCGTCGCCGTAGCATGCAACAGGTAACTTATATTCGCCTGTCGAGCGGAAAGCTTAAGCCTCCTGCTGACTGCTGATGCTCCTCTTAATTGGCCATAAGTGGACCTCACTTAGTGGCTCGAGAGCCGGACAAGAGTTATAAACACCATTAAATAGTTTGCAATTCGGCCTCTGGAATCGTGTGTCAAACTTTGGGTCGAAGACTGTCGCCGTGCCGTCACCACCGTGGTGTCGTTCTCGGAGGCTGTGTTTCGGGGGGGATTCTCGAACGCCAGCAGGACGGACTGCACAACGCAGGTGAATAAACATTTTAAATGACGCTGTAACGCGTCGTGGGCTTTTGTGAAATTGTTCACCTCTCGAACTATGCCAAGATGTGTGTAATTTATGAGTGACAACATTTCGACCTCAAAATAACGCCCAACAAATGCTGTTTTCCAGTAGCACCGATCTGGTGGTGTGAATGTGTTTTTCATTCTGCGAATTTTGTGGCCCACCGGGCGCACCACGTCCGGGCGGAGGGAATGTAGCGACATTTTATGCTCGCTCACTTGTACGTAATTTATTTTGCTGGTGAAAATTGTTTGGTTTTTATTTTTCTTCTTGCAGATTTATCTGCGCACTATGTCAGACTGGGTTGTTGTGTGACTGACATCCGTTATAATGGCGTTTTATTTTTCTTTCGTTTCTTGACTCTTGGGCTGAGAGATACATACATTTCGTTTTGGTTAATTAAAATTATAATGACCGCTTTCGGATGGAGGTTCAAGTGGTGAAATTTTGAGGAGCAACAGTGAACAGTTGCTGGCTGTGGTGGCTTGTCAAACGATGCACGTTGGATTTGATCTCGATAGGTGGCCTTACATTTTGCGGAGAAAATCTTGAACGTTGTTTTTTTGTTTGCTTTTACTGGGTTGATGACAAAGCGTTGTTTCTCTGTGTATGACTTATGGTCTGAGCGGTGCAAGGAACTTTAAGTGGTTTAAAACTTTGGAGATGAGGATGAGGAAATCTTAGCTGAGAATCTTAGCAGAGATACAACACACTCTCAGTCACAGGAAAATCAATGGTACACTGGGCAATGACAAAATCAGTACCAAAAGAAACTCACACGGCGGGCAACTCTCTTCCCTCCTATGGTCCACTGTAGTGAATGAACGTATTGCCGTCCTCAGCAACGAAGACTTCTATGTCCTAGGACATGCTGATGACATTGTGATTCTTAATAAAGAACAATTCGAAGACGCAATCTCAGATTTTCTACAGTGAGCTGAAACTGGTGCGTAAAGTTTGGACTGAATATTAAGCACAATAGTCGCGGTCATGGTGGTTTCCCGTGGCGTTGTGGGTATGTGCGTCGACCCCAACCTCGATGTCGTAGGTTCGATTCCAGCTCTGAGCGACAAAAATAATTTTCACGACCCCACCTCTTTCGAGTCACTGACAATGCTCAAAGAGTACTTCCTGTTTAGAAAAAGCTTCTCAAACTTGGCCGTTCGGAGTCGGCATAAAACAGTAGGTCCCTTCCACTCGCGTGAGAACAATAGCACGCACAACACGAGTGGTTGCTGAGAAGCTAGGCCCTGGCCCCCTGCGGGTAGCACCACCCATATTATATTATTATTATAGTCGCGGTCATCAGGAGAAGAAAGAAAACCTTCTCTCTTTGATGAAATAAAGAATACGTAGGCTTAACACTAGTCGAAAAACTCAACTGGAATTCTCACATTAATAAAACCATTGACAAAGCCAAGACCGCCTTATGGACCAGCAACATAGTCGTTGGTCAAAATTGGGGTGTTAACCTCAAACATCAGCTGCACCCGTCTGGTGGTGTAAAACAAACCAAAAAACTACACAAGCCATCCCCAACAAACTTATTTTAAGAGACTAGCTTGTGTCAGCATCACAGGAGTAATGATACCAATCGTCACAGCAGCAATAACAGACATTTCAAACATTCCACCCCTTCATCAGCGGACGGAGAAGAAGCTATGGTTAAGCTACAAGCTTCTAGCTCAACACAGATGATGATTCCACCTACCAACTATTCCCCTGCTTTCTTAACGAACAGTCGAGTCTTCTAGCCGGTAAAAGCTCCGAAGGCACTTCTACACTAGTATGGGACTGCCTACAACTGTTACACCAGCTGGCCAACACAAACAGAGTCCATCTCAGTTGGATACCGGGCCACAGTGGTCGAAAAAAAAAAACATGGAAGCAATTCTGCACAGGACCAGTAGAAAAGCCTTACGCTCTTAATTTTCTTGGGTCAAAAATTCGATCTCGTCAAATCCTTACCAAAGTCTTAGAATCGATTAAGACACATACGAAAACAGAGGAATCGAAAGAGCAGACCCACCAGCCAGCAAAGGAGCCATTTATGATGCCATGGCATACCAACCACCGCGCTGACAACTTTTTGAATGATTTGTCTCAGGGACATGGCCAACCATTACTGGACGTACGCGAAAAGTTATCTTATTTGTTTTTCCTTAAGAGAAGAAAACAAATCCCCAGACACACAAGAAGCCAGATTCATATAACTTTAGGCTTGCTCACTGGACACTGATCTGCAGCGACAGCCAAGCATCCATGAGGCCAATCGCCTCAGCAACCATCTCCTCTAAATTGGTGCAACAGTGCAAGAAAGTACTCAAACAGTCCAGTAGTAGGTGCAACATTACTCTCCTCTGGATAACAGGCCATAGCAACATAGAGGGAAACGTGATCGCAGGCAAAGTGGACAAGCAAGCAGCTTCCCCACTGCTTTGATGGGTCCCCCAATCAACCACCTCAAAGACGCCATATACTTTGCTACTAGGAGTTGGACTTGATCATCCAAGTACAAATTCTCTAGGAAAACCTGGCCCTCTTACTCGAAAACTAACACTCATCACCTTCTCTGCTCCTGCAGTGCTCTTGCCAGTCGTAGGTTCTTGCACCTAGGAGCCTACTACTTTAGCAGCCGTAACGAGCTAAAAAGTGCCAGCATTGGCCAACTAAATCGTTTCATCAGCAGCACCAACTGGTTCCAGCGTTAGGAGAAGTCAATCCGCGTGGTATCGCAATGGGTTTACTCTGGCCTAAGTGTGACTGCTCTGCAGCAGTCAGCCACTACAACCTAACCTAACCTACTCGAAAAGTAGAACGAACTGAAGACCTCGTTAATAGGACCCGCTTCGAAATAGCTAGAGTCGTGGCCGCAAGCTGGGTAGCCATCTAAACCAACCAAGCAGTGCGTGAGTATCAATCTTTCTCAAATTCTCAAATCTTCAAAAAACATATTTACTTAAGGTGGCGCTACAGTCCGGGGTGGACCTGGGCCTCAACCAACAAGCGTCTCCAGCCAGCTCGATCTTTAGCTAGCTGTCTCCAATTTCGCACGCATAGTTGGTTGAGGTCCCTTTCTACTTGCGTGCGCCACCTGAGTCGCGGTCTTCCTCTACTGCGCCGTCCCTCGGGGATGGATTCGAAGACTTTTCGGGCCGGAGCATTGGTTTCCATCCGCTCTACAGGACCTAGCCATCTCAATCGTTGGATCTTCACTCTTCTGGCGATGTCGCTGAACAGCCCGTCTCCTCCTCCACTCACCATCTATGCAGACGGGACCGAAAATCACACGAAGAACCAAGAGCTGCTTCGTCCGCTTTTGACAGAGTCCATGCCTCCGCGCCATATAGCAGGACTGGGACGATTAAGGTCTTGTAAAGCGTCACCTTGGTTGTTCGAGAGAGGGCTTTGTTTACCAATTGCTGTCTTAGCCCAAAGAAGCACCGATTGGCAAGAGTTATTCTTCGTTTGATTTCAGCGCTGGTGTCGTTGTCTGAGTTGATAGCGGTTCCTAGGTAGACAAAGTTTTTAACTACCTCAAAGTTATATCTGTCTGCCGTGACGTTCTGACCAAGACGTCGGTGTTGGGTGTCCTTTCTTGTTGACAGCATATATTTGGTCTTACCCTCGTTTACCGCTAAACCCATCTTCGCGGCCTCCGTTGCAATACTCACAAAAGCGCCTTTGACATCACACTGCGTTCTTCCGATAATGTCAATATCGTCGGCATATGCGAGTAGTTGGACGGACTTCTGAAAGATTGTTCCTCTGGTGTTAGCGTTCGAGTTTTGAACAATTCTTTCAAGAACGATGTTGAAAAAGTCGCAAGACAAAAAACATACTAGGTCTGATTCTAACCCAGAGTCAGACTTCCGCGTGAACTCAAAATGGGGACCTCTCCCACCCGTCAACCATTCAAATTCTCGCTGATCTGAGCTTCGTGAGAGCAACAGAAATCTCCACAAACTGCTAACTCCTCTCAGCGTTGCTTAAACGCACCGCCACACAGTCAAACAGAGCCTCTTTCTCTTGTCCGCCACCACCCTCGCTTCACACCCAAGTCAGCATTCACGCATGCATCCAATGAGGTTATGAGCCATAAACCCCTCAGTCCCTTTCTGAAGCCAACTAGGAGCTAACTCGAAAAGTGATCCTCCCCCTCCACTTCATTCCACACAGAATCCAATTGAGTGTCCCATAAATCCCAGGCTCTACTGAATGGCTCCTCAAATTCACCAAAGAACCCATCAAATTTTGACATGACGGAAATTTCTATTCAATCACTTCCCTCTCGACGTTGTGTGATATTTCCCGACAGAAAGAAAAAAAAAGAACCATTGAAACTTTTTCAACTTTAATCTTCGACCGCGCGTATGATGAAATATTTTGTAGCATCTTTCATTTGTTAGCAACGCCATAAACTGACCGAACCACCAAACTGTGGGTGAATTTTATTGGCAATTCCACGGCCGATTGTTATCCATCCAAACGTCCATAATGCCACTCAGCAGGTGCTAATTTAACAGTCCCCGGCTAGAGAGGGGAATCAATCTACGCGTGCGAGTGGCACAAACCACCTCCACGGCTGTGCATGCGCTTGTTCTCACACCACTTAGACGGGCGGATCGAATCGATCGACCTATTTAAACCGGGTACACATTGCATTCCAGAGGAGCCGGCGGAGCCGAAGGAAGACTCGAGGAATTCCCTGATCGCTTCCTCTTCCCGTGGGATGTCAGCAATTACCCTTAGAGTGTGCAGTGGAACACGTTTCGTGCGCGCGAGTTTCAATCGTTTAGTGCTATATCGGCCGCAAATATCGGTCCGCAGTCCAGAGGCGACTGAAAAGGAACTTGTTTCAAAGGAAGCGCCCCTCCTGGGCAGGGCTGCTGCCATCGACGTGGTCACGTGCGAGGCGTAATGTTTATTGTGCCCTCTGTTGCTTCGAATCACACCGCGCGCGTGTGTGTGTTGAGTGGTCAATTCGTTTAGATCGTCGTCGTGCGTCGACGTCGTCGGCCTTCTTCTCTGTCAATTAGTGGCGATTTGTAACTGTTCGGTCGTTAATTGGGGATATTTATGGTCACGTCGGACGGTCGGCCTGCGGTTGCTGCTCGCCGCTGTTGAGGATGCTTCAGAGCGTGAAGGATGCGCTCAAAAAGTCTCTGCGCGCTCTGGCATTTGTTCTGAGACAATAATAACGCTTGTTATGATTGTAATTGTAGTGTTTGATCAGTCATTCGTTTTGTTAATTGGATTACCACTGCACTGGGATGCCTGATAATTATTTTAATCAAAATGCTTAATGAACGCGTGAGAGAATTACTGCGCAGTGCAGGCGTGATTGGGTGAAGTAGGAAATTCCTATCGTTTTGTAACAAGTGGATAAAGGAATCCTGTGAACGAGTCCAAATCAGTTCTGAAACACGTAGGTAACCTCTGTCATTTTCCCTGTATCAAATGCCGTTCGACGAGCGAAGAAAGAAGACGAATAACAACCGGATGTGTATAGGTCTACAACACGTTCCACAGTCGTCGGGTTAATAACATTTCTCTTAATTAACACACGAAGATCCCCCGCCAGTAATCTGCTCCCATCTTGTCAATATCTGTCCCACATCTCAATGCCAGCCATCCCAAGTGTGAATGCTGTCGATTTTGACATTTAACTCGTTTCTCCGTATCACCTCTCACAATCTGTCACTTTAGGGTGCTTCTGCAGCACCAGCCAATCACCAATTGGCATCAAATTAACATCACAACAGCAACTTGACAACCATTGCAGCTGTCACACACTGCGATCAGCCGTCAGAACTTTTGTTTTGTGTTCAGTTTGTTTTTGGTTTTACGACAAAACACCCACGGGCACGGTATTCTCTTGAAGTCCTATCAAAAACCCATCAAAAGCGCGAATAAAAATAAATCAAATACATTCACAGTTTCCAATGATAGATAGCATTCCACTTTTGACATTCGAAATCGGTGGCTTCAAAACCGACAGCCAGAGCTCTGACCATTCACCACAGCGCCGCACTAGATTCCACAAAAGTCCCGACAAAATCGTACAAATTTGCATAAAAATCTCACTAAACACACAACAAGCATACTCTTAACATTTAAGGCGAATAGAAAACTGTTGAAAAAAAATACGTCTTGTCGTGTCTCGTGTTCTCCTTGCCTTGTGTACACAACCTAGGCTCACACACACGAGAGTCTCTCTCTCGCTCTGGTGTAGTCCGAAAATATAATTAAAAGTTTTGCGATTGAACGATAAGGCACCACGCCATACCGAGTGGCCCCTTTGCTCGGCTCCATCCCCAGCCGACGAGAAATGATTGATTTCGGCCACCCTAGCCATGCAATTAACGAGTGTGAAATAAAATCCGAGTACCGGATTAGAATCTCCAGTCCTGGTAGCAATGGCCAAGCTCTGGCTCGTCTGGGTCGGGGGAATGAACATTGATTTCAGAGCCGTCACCGCCTTTGTTTGAAAGGCGTCTCATTAGCCCTCGGCCCCTCAACTCAATCTCTGTGCCTGGCGGATCGGCGGCATCTCGTAAAGCGCACACACTCGAATATGTAAAACAAACCATTAACGCACCAATAATCATTATTCACGTGATTTCAAGAGGATTTCTGCGAAAACAACGAGTCTCCCGAAAAAAGAAACGAAAAACGAAAAACAATTCGAAAGACGATACCGAAACCAAATTCGCTAAGGCTAAAGCTGGCAATGATACCGCAGCCGAAGCGGTCATGGGATGCCAAATGTATCTCGGCGTCGCATCGCATCTAGAAGTGGAATCGCCTGTTGAACCGAATGATTAAATTTTCCACCGAACCCCGGACTCATAGAGTCTGCACGGCGGCGCAGAGGGGGATATTAATTGCTGGCAGTTTATAAAGCAATTAAATTCCAAATAAAATGTAAATCTTTGTCCCGATGAACTTCGACAAACGCACTCATGTCAGGCAGAAAGGAGCGCCTTTTGTTGGTGTTTTTTTGTTTTTTTTTTGGGCTTTTTGGTGCGCGGCCACGGTGGGGCATGTTTCACATCAGCTTTGGAGCGGGAGGTCCTCATGCGCGCATGCTCGCTCACCATATGCCGTCCTCGGATATTTTGGTTATAAATTTCCAGCCTCAGCCTCAGATGGGTATCATAAGGAAAAGTTGGAGACAAATCCGCACGCTGGCAACCGCCAGCGGTTATGGATTATTTATTGGTCTCGTTATTCGAGACTGCTACTGATGCTATGCGATTGTGAGGAGATTCTGAATCGCCGATGACTGTATGGCAGAACTGAAGTTAATAGGGCTTCTTTTAATGGGGGGGGGGGATGATGATGATCTGGTGAGTGATTATCAAATGCACGTCCCAGTCGTGAAGCTGTTTACGTGACGGATCAAGTGTGTGGCAGGAGTGGATCTGTGATTGGTTGGCGGTGGAAAAACGTTTATACTTCCCCTGCTCAGTGCCCAGGGCACTGTCATTGTCTAGGACCATACGAAATACACAAACACTATCCGCATTCATTCACCAGTTACCTAGTTCCACAAACTCTCTCCATCCCCTTCCACACCAAAGATCTCTGCCAGGTAATCAAGATCTCGACGCAGTGCAGCAGGACACCCGAAAAGGCACAATTAAGTAATGAATCGTGTAATGGACCGTCATTATGAAATTATCTCGTAATAATTCTCACAAAAATATCATCCATCTTCGGATAAGATTTCCCTCGTAAAATAGAACACCAGCGGTGAGTCCTTAAATTTGATTTCCCACATCCCATCAATGGGGGCCAACGGTCATCTAAGCAAAACTCCCAAGTACAAATGATTTGTTTATTTTAAACGACGAGATTTTTATTGCCCTCATTAATTACCACAGCCCTCCCCTCGACCAGTTTTCTTCAATCTCGGCTCTCGTACTTCGTTAATCCACGAAAGCCAAGATTTGTTGGTTTTTTTTTTCTCTTGCCCACATACTGCATCGGCATCCGAAACCTATACCCACCCAGTGAGTCTAAGAAATGCAAGTGTATTCCTGTGTGTGTGCGAGCGGTAGGAAAACCCCCTTTACATTTGCAGTTATACGCACCATGTGGCCAAGCCCGATCAACACATTCAACATCCTCAGGTGACCATTGTCCACCACCATTCACCACTTCGCGACAGCACACCACCACCGCACCTGTGTGTGGTATCTGTGATATCGGAGCAATAAAAGCCTGCATGTACCCATCAACCACCACTTCCAGCATCCGAATCGGTGTAGCTGCTGTAGCGTTCTGTTGACAAGATCGAATCACACCGAACACACAGCTTCCACATAATACGGTAGTAATGGCGTGTAGATAGTTGGGACCCCTGCGGGCGAGATGCGGGGCGTTATCTTACGTTTTTTTTTTTATGACAGACCGAACGGTGAGAATGATGTGTTGAGTGTCG
The DNA here is from genome assembly GCA_916610145.1 of Eristalis arbustorum. NCBI lineage: Eukaryota > Metazoa > Arthropoda > Insecta > Diptera > Syrphidae > Eristalis > Eristalis arbustorum. The sequence continues at coordinate 70,997,327 of OU744319.1, forward strand.
CTGTGATGTGCGACTTTGGGGCGACCGACCAGCCAAACCAACCATTGACACCACTCTGGTGTCCGTGTCAACAGCAATCATTTAAGATTTTGACTTCCATCGAGACAGGTGTGGAAAGGAAGCCGCTTCGGTGAGACGGAACTCGGTAGAAAATCAGAGAATTACGCTTTTACGTTCGGACAGCGAGAGAGCGAGACTTAGAACTATGACTGACGTGAGAATGGGTTTGAAACATGTCATTTTGCAACGAGTGCAGAGTCTGGACACGGCCACCGAATACAAAAGGATAACTGACTTCAGCATAAATCGCATTCTGAGCGATGGCGATCGGCCGGATAAAAAGGATAACGCGACCGCGGATATTTTGGATTTATCGAAGACCGGAAGGATGCAGACGTTCGCGAGCTATCCGCACAGTGACTTTGGAAAATTCCCCTATTTCCCGAACATGATCAATCCGTTTGTGAATCACGCGCTGAATTTCTCGTCGCCTCGTCCTGGCGGCAATGGCGAGGTGATCCGTCCGCGAGTTTGTAAATTTTTCAACGGAAAGAGTGTTCAAAATTGCAATGACTGTGAGATGTTCTATAAGCATTTGAATTTTCCCAAGTATCCCCTGTACAAGGATACGAGCGCGACAAATGTGTGGTTTGGTGCGGCGGCGGCTGCGCAGTTCGTGAACTCGCAGGAATTCGTCGAGAATTTACTGGTGAACTCGGTGACGGTGAATGTGCATGGTCAGGCGGGTGTTGCGGGTGCTCCGGACAAAGTGCTTCTGAAGGGACAGTCGATGGTGGTGAACAAGGACACCGAGGACGAGAGCAGTTTCAAGTGTACCATTTGCGAGAAGGTCTTCGGGTGTGCTGATACTTTGCAGGTGAGTGAGAAGAAATGAATTGCCGTCGGTAAGATCCGTGGGCGGGGCTTTGAAGACCTCATCAGGATTGAAGGGGGTTGCGAAATAAAATGCAATTGCCCTCGGAATGTGTTATAGAAGTGTACGTCGGGAACGGAAAGCTCTCAAAAAAGTCCTTCAGGTGAATTCAAATTTCTAAATCCTATTCCTTTCTCCTCCATTTTAGTCCCACGAGAAGACGCACAAGTCTCCGCGATACGAATGCCTGGACTGCGGGAAAGGCTTCTCTCAGTTGCGCAACTACAAGTACCACCTCTCAGTGCATCGCGGCACCAAGGAGTTCGCAGCGGAATGCCCCGAGTGCGGCAAAACCTTCAACGATAAAGGATACCTCAGCAGTCACATGAAAATCCATCGGTGAGTCACACATGTCCTTTTCCAACAAGCACATCCACTGTTTCTTTCTTCAAATTCGCTAATTGACCCCTCTCTCAATTCGACAGAAATAAAAAGGAATACGAATGTCCTTACTGCCCAAAGTCCTTCAACCAAAGAGTCGCCTTCAACATGCACGTTCGCATTCACACCGGCGTCAAGCCGCACAAGTGCTCCGAGTGCGGGAAACGTTTCTCGCGGAAAATGCTCCTGAAACAGCACATGAGAACGCACAGCGGCGAGAAACCCTACCAGTGCTCCGTGTGCGGCAAGTCCTTCGCGGATCGCAGCAATATGACCCTACACCATCGATTGCACTCAGGTAAGTCCGCCCACACACAGCCTCTTGATGATGCTTCAAATGCTTATCGATTCCCTATCCGCAGGTATTAAGCCATTCAATTGCCCCATCTGCCCGAAGGCGTTCACCAAGAAACACCATCTCAAGACCCATCTCAATTACCACACCGGCTGCAAGCCGTACGTCTGCCCACATCCCAACTGCAACCAGGCCTTCACGCAGTCCAGCAACATGCGAACGCACGCCAAGAAATGCCAGTTCAAGCCAGTCCAGTATCCTGCCATCTCGGCGCCACTTCCGCCGGCGCTGAGCACAGCAGCACCAGTGCCAGCGCGAATGCCCCAGCCAGCCATACCCATCCCCCAGATTCCCTTCCAGTGCTAACCCGCACGCAGCAACGCCCGCCTCAAAGTGTATTTGTACAGTCCGTGATGACGTATGTGATCTAAAATGTAATTTGAATATCTCAATAGCTTAATCGTAGACCCACTAGATGTTAGATGTTAGACTCAGTTTCTTCGTAGTATTTATTAAATGAAAATCGTTTTTTTCTATTTCACTTTCATTTGCCTCGTTTTAATTCCGACGCTGATGGGCCTGACATGCACCCCCATTCGTCATGGGGGGGCTGCCGTAATGAAGATGCACGTTTTTGAAAACCGAAATCGAAAACGAAATCGAGAGCGCCTAAGATTGCGCTGGGCTCGGCTGCGATTTGATCTTAAACCGCCGAAAACCTATACAATCGTGTTGAAAGCAGGTCTCACTGTGTGCTGGCTTTAATTAAATTGTTTTTGTTTGTTTTCTAGTTCATTTTGGAGCAGGTCCAAAGCCAGCCTTTATTACTCACTTAGTAACCGAGTGTGAAAAGGTGCTCCAATTCTGTCCGCATTGTCTCGGACCGAGTAAGCACGCTACTAATTGATCGTGTGATCGAGTTGTGACCAGAGTCGCGCTAAAGTGGTGTCAATTTTGTCGATGATCATAAAATACTCCGAGGGTGAGCACTATTTTCTGAAGATCGTCTGCAGCCGACGACCGTCGTCGTGACCGAGGACAGAGTGTCGAAAGTGGAAAACTCGACAGATTGAGTGACGAAACCGTGTTTGATTTTCTATGATCTCCATCAAATCATGTTCGAATCATAAATGATGTCTGATCGAAAATTTGTCCACCACCGGAGCACGAATGTCTTACCGAACACATTCAATTAGCGGGCGGTGAATGACGGCCTGGTCATAAATTGACCAACGAAATGTGTTACCGAGGGCAAATGATCATGCTCACGGCGAATGAAGGATTCTAAAATAGCTTTGACTCATCCCGAGATGTGGTAGATCGTGGCGACTTTCTTTAAATAATCGCCAAACGGTACATCCTTGCGAATTTCGATCTCATCGACTGCTGGGAGAGTATAAACTTCACGTTGTGACAACGACCTCAGGTTTTATTGCTTCTAGAATTCGATGTCGAGATAACAGAGTGCTTATCGATCGAGTAATGGAATGCTAATCGGCTGGAGAAGGTGATCTACTTTTGCATAACTGACTTGAGCATATCTCTTCAGAAAATGAAGATAGTTTTTTGGTTGTGTTACTTATTTTGTAAGGAGACATAGTTTCACTTTGGAACTATCGCACGCGGGGTTAGAATATGGTGTGATGCCAAAGGTTGGTCGCTAAACAGCGCTGATTCTTGGTACCTTCGAGAGAAAAATTGTACTTCGTAGACATGGTCCCGTCTGCTGGGAAGGTGAGTGGAGCAGAAGACCGCGAACTGGACCTGTACGAGAAACGTGTGTGGAATTTGGAAGCCCAACTGCACTGCCTTGGCCACAACGAGCACATGAACAAGTCCGACTGCACTGCCTTGGCCACAACGAGCACATGAACAAGAGCACTCCAGCAAAGAGAAGTCGAAGACCCAACTCGGAGCCCCTTGGTTCGAGAGGGAGAGAAAGACCGAACAGAGGACTGCTTGGTCTTGATGACTGAAAGCAGCGTGTTTAGGACCATCATCGAGCACTCCAGCAAAGAGAAGTCGAAGACCCAACCCGGAGCCTCTTGGTTCGAGAGGGAGAGAAAGACCGAAAAGAGGACTGCTTGGTCTGTGATGACTGGAAGCAGCGTGCTTAGGACCATCATCGTAGAAACGCAGCTATTGCCGCAACGGACCCTCCATAGGTCGTCTGCCCGAAAACAAAGTAAGCATCAGAATTACTGGAGTAATGTAGGAATCAACTCAACTCCTTGGCAATCTCTGAGTGTGATCTACAGTCACGCCAGTCTCAAGGCTTTAGAGCAGCGCTAAGTTGCTTTTCGAACAATCGGATCCACAACCCCTGTCAGTGAATATTTTATAAAAAGAAACGCCGTCTGATGAAATCAAGAAGCGAAAGACACAGAAGTTGACCATCACGGTGTAGGTGATTTCAGCGATCTTTGGTCCTGTTTACGTTGATGGCGGTTGGAGTGGAAGATTCACGACTGTGCAGGTTGTACAACAGCATGCAGCTAGCGTCATCGGATCCAAGATGGATGGATCATGTAGAGTGGATGGACACCACAGCTTCGGCCGAACAACACAACAGCGGACGTCCTCGAACTAGATGACGAACACAAGTGGAAAAGGACCAACCACAATGTTGAGGTGAGGGAACCGCGTGTTGGCTACAGTGAGGTTTCGCCCCGTCACGAAATCCAACAGCCTGAGTCCATTGTTGGACGTGTTGTCGTGTAGGCTGTGTTTTCCGACGACTCTAGCAAAGATTTCTTCCTTGTCCAGCTGTGCGTTGAAATCTCCTGTCGTAGTTGGGGCATTGATCGTATGTTCTTTCTAGGAGATCATAGAAGTCATCCTTGCTATCATCGTCTTTGTCCTCCGTTGGGGCGTGCGCGCATATTAGGCTGATGTTGCCGAATGTTGCTTGGATCCGGATTGTTGTGAGGCTTTCGCTTATATATCTAAAGCTCAAGACTTCTTGCCTAAGTCTGCCTCGAACAACAAAACCGCATCCCAACAAGCGCTGCCTTCCCTCTTTGTAGCAATCGCCGTAGTAGATGTCGCAGTTTTTCATCCTCTTTTTACGCGGCCCATCCCATCGCACCTCCCGGATGGCGGTTATGTCAGCCTTATAGGCTTCTAGGGCCTCCGCAAGTTCACCGGCTGCACGTGGTCTGTTAAGTGACCTCACATTCCACGTGCAGAACAGAAAATGGTTGTCCATGGTCGTCAGCAGTAGGATCATCCGTATCCGAGGCTTGTTGCCGTCTCTAAACTAGAGTATACTTTACACGGTGGGGAAGTTAACCCCCCGCGAAACCCCCGAACCTGGAGGACCGGGTCCTGGTTTAAACCCCCGGACAGGGGGTCGCTGCACACATTGGTTCACCTCTAAGCGGCTGCAGTAGAGGCTATCCAGAGGGCGCCTCGAGGAGGCTGTATGTCAAGGGATCGTTTCTGGCATCTCGCCAAGTTGAGAGCAATCAACAACTTTGCCCTAGATGCACAGGCCCATGCCCTCCGAATACATGCCCAGGCGTACTTAATTCAATAGAAAGAGCAATAGCGACAAAGAGGCGCAAATAGATAGGCGAACGCAGAGCAATTTAATGTCGATGAAGGGAAGAATGCTTCTTTTGTCAGAATGAATGTAAGCTCTAATTCGTCATTGCTCCAAGGAATAAAACACAAACCAGATAACGTCAGTTGAGACTAGTAATTGCGTAGGAGAGTAACCAGCAACAGTTGAGGTAATCTGAATCACAATAGGGAAAACAAAAGATGATGTCATTTGACATGCAGAATGATTAACTCCTTGTTTTTGTATACAGACAACCCCACCATCTCCAACACGACAGAATCAAGCATTCCATTTTACGAGCCGATCCCCGAGAAGTTGCTTCAAAAATTCATAATAACAAAATATGTATAAATGAGTGGTACCATTCGCATAATGTGCAGCCATTTTAAAATTCCTCACCCCTAGTGAGATTTCGATCTCTCCCTTGGCTACGTTCTCATGAACACACATTACAACATCAAACGCACACATTTCCATGATCGCACCTAATCCATTGCAAAAAAACAACATCCGAGACACGAAGCCACCGGATAACAGACGCACACCACCGCATCAACATACTGTTTGAGAATCACTTCATTTCGGGAGGGCTTTATCCGATGACCGTTATCCGTATGAACATTTGCTAAGTTCCCAAATTGTCTCTATGGGTTTGTAAGGTGCCCCCGGCAAAACTAATCTCCAACACTTAAATTTGAAAGTCCGTTCCTTTTTACGGATGAACCGAAACCGAAACACAGGAGATTTAAATTTGAAAGCGGATAACCTCCAGAAGACAGCAAGGTCGCACTCACCACTTTACACCGCTCAGCAATGTCACACCAGCGGTGGTTGTACCTGCTAAGCCGATTTCCCTTCAAAGAGGTGACTTTCTCGTTTCAACGGCTAGTTGGGACATTTTCAAAAGGTTTTGCTCTTGTGTTGCGATAAAATATTGTGGATTTGATCCCAATCAATTGTGTACTGTTACTGTCACTTTTTTCAAACGAATTAAGTCATACAAAAAAATACCCATTTTTCCCCCAATCGGTTCAACAACGTCACCCATTTCATCTCGTACCCAGATGTCGCTCCCATCACATCTGACAGTTGCAATTTATTTCATCACCATTACTCACTTCGCTCCACTCTATAAAATCAGTGGCTGTACTTTCGTCTTTTTAGTTTTCCTTTTTCGTCCCTCGAATTTAATAATTTAAGTAGAATATTTTATACATAAGGTAATTCCGCATCTCCACCATCATTCGCTCAACTCACAATCTCCTCATAAGTACCCACAATTCCAGTCCAAATGAGTTTGCAAATTTTTGTGAAATCAGCTGCGGTACTCTTCTAACCTCGATTGTGCACGCGTTGAATTACAAAAAAAAAAAAAAAATCCCCTTCAATTTGACATTTCATCTTTTTGCGTTTCGTGGAAGTTAATGTAGAAATTTTGTGCGTCTTTTGATTGTCTTTCAGATTTCATTGTAAGTGGAGCCTTGACAAAATCCAGTACCTGATCCTGAGCACAACCTCACGGGAGTGAGGCCTAAAAGGCCATAACACCAATAAGCGAAACGTCCTCTGCCCCCCGATAACTGGCGTTTTCCAGTTAATTTGTTTCGCTTAGTTTTTTCTTTTCCTATTTAAATTATTTTTTCCCCAACACCTCTCATACTCGATTCCAAGAAGAAGGGACACCGATTCCTTGACTTCAGAGTCATCTACCATACTTTCATTCGTGGAAGAGAGAGAACAAAAGAAGGACATTAAAATGTCAGACGCCTTTCGTCGCTATCACGACAGGACAGGACGCAGTGGCGCAGCTGGCAGCTCGACCAGCAACAACAACAACAACTACGTAAACTTCAATCAATTCATGATGCAGCACAACATCATCGGCGGTAGCAGCGGCAGTGGCGACGGAGGAGTCGATTCGCTGTCGGCGTCTTCATCAAATCCATTCCATTACAATGGTGGTGTCTACTCGCATCAGTACCCGGTGGACGACTACTACTACGCCGGCGGTAATGGCGGCACCAGTGCCAGCGGCCGAGGAGGAGGCGGCGACGTTGGCTCGGCTGTATACACAAACTACCAAGCACCTTACAATTATTCGAATTCAACACTCCACGCCAGCGCAACCGAATTCGTACCGAGGTTCTCCAATATTTCCCTGTACGACACCACTGTGGCCACGTCAAAGACGAACGACGTGGCAAAAGCTCCAGTCGAGACACCGACAGCGTCGGACGTTCAGAATGCCAACACCAATGGCAACGTCGCACCATCTACGAGCAGATCCACCATCCACGCCGAGAATGGACACTCACCTCCGAACAAGTCTCCACCGCAGCGGTACACCGGTGCGACGAGCAAAAACCGTGACTCAACATCTCGCGGTAATCCCCCGTCTGGGGCTTCGTCGTCGCGACGACAAAACGGAAGAGAGTATCACCGCAACCAGCGTTACGACAATCACCGAAGTGACAAGCGCCGAGACGACTGGAACCGAAATCGGGACCGTCTGACGGCCTTCAGGGAGGAAAGGTACACCGTGGAGAATGGCAAGGACAGTCCACAGAACTCGCCCGAGAAGAAGTCACCGAAGAAACCTCAAACCGAAAAGCTGTCGCAGAGGGAGAAGCTGATCCGAGAAATAGAAGCCAGGCGCCTCGAGTGCCTTGTGTGTGTGGAACAAATAAAATCGCACAATTCGGTCTGGTCCTGTCACAACTGCTACCACATCCTGCACTTGAGTTGCATAATCAAGTGGGCGTCCAGTTCGAAGTCGCAAGACGGCTGGCGTTGTCCGGCGTGCCAGAACGTCGAAAAGGACGTGCCACGTGAGTACTACTGCTTCTGCGGCAAAGTGAAAAACCCGCAGTTCAATCGAAACGACATTGCGCACACTTGTGGCGAGGTGTGCGGTCGTGTCGAGGGATGCTCCCACGCATGCACGCTGCTGTGCCACCCGGGCCCGTGTCCCCCCTGTCAGGCGTTTGTTACGCGCGAGTGTGGATGTGGCAAGACCACCAAGACGATGCAGTGCTACCTTAAGGAGTCCATCGAGTGCGAAGCGAAGTGCTTGAAGTTGCTCAACTGTGAACTGCACGAGTGCGAGGAGAAGTGCCACGAAGGCAAGTGCAAACCGTGTGAGCAGAAGGTCGACCAGAAGTGTCACTGTGGCAAGCACGACCGTCAGGTGGTCTGTACGCGGGACTCTCACGACAAGAAGACGTACTCCTGCGGCAAGCCGTGTGGCAAGGATCTGAGTTGCGGCAATCACAAGTGCAAGGACTGCTGCCACGCCGGCGAGTGTCGCCCGTGCAAATCGAGCCCAGAAATGGTGACATCCTGCCCGTGCGGTAAGATGCCGGTCGTGCTAGAGCAGAGGAAGTCGTGTTTGGATCCGATCCCCGTGTGTGATGGGATTTGCAACAAGACGTTGCGCTGCGGCAAGTCAGCTCACCCCCACCACTGCACGAGCAAGTGCCACCTCGGCAATTGTCCACCGTGCAACAAGCAGACTGCGGTAAAGTGTCGCTGCGGGCACATGGATCAGATGATAAAATGCCGGCAGTTGTCCACCAGGGCCGACGACGCTCGCTGCAAGAAGCGCTGCGTGAAGAAACGCTCGTGCGGGAAGCACAAGTGCAGCCAGGAATGCTGCATAGACATTGACCACATCTGCCCGATGCCCTGCAACTACACGCTCTCGTGTGGCAAGCACAAGTGTGACCAACCCTGTCATCGAGGCAACTGTCCGCCCTGCTATCGCAGCTCCTTCGACGAACTCTACTGCGAGTGTGGAGCCGAAGTGATCTATCCCCCGGTGCCGTGCGGCACAAAGCGGCCGGCCTGCAAACGGCTTTGCTCCCGCCAGCACCCCTGCGACCATCCAGTCCAGCACACCTGCCACTCTGGACCCAGCTGCCCATCCTGTATGATGTTCACCACGAAGTGGTGTTTCGGGCAACATGAACAGAGGAAAACCATTCCATGCAGCCAGGAGAGCTTCAGCTGCGGCCTGGCCTGCAACAAGCCGTTGCAGTGTGGACGCCACAAGTGCATCAAGCCGTGTCACGAGGGCCCCTGCCAAGTGGCGGGCGAAGTCTGCAAGCAGAGCTGCACAACAGTGCGGCCGGGCTGTGGCCACAAGTGCATGGCTCCCTGCCACGACGGAGACTGCCCCGAGACGGCTTGCAAAGAAATGGTGAGTTGCGCAAACGTGTACTCTTGTGTGTGAGAATATAGACGACCTCCCGTCTGTTTTCAGGTGGAAATGACTTGTGAGTGCGGCAACCGGAAGCAGATGCGGGCCTGTCACGATTTCGCGCGGGAGTACCGTCGCATTGCCATGGCTCAGTTGGCGTCGTCCATGGCAGAGGTTCAGCGCGGCAACCAGATCGAGCTGAGCGACATCCTGGGTCCGGTCAAAGTGAACAGCAACAAGGCGTACGTCTAGAGAATATCTTTTGGGTTTGTGCAGGCGTTCATTACGTTTCTCTCCAATTTCAGTCTAGAATGCAACGACGAGTGCCGCACGTTGGAGCGCAACCGGCGCCTGGCCATCGGCCTACAAATCCGTAACCCCGATCTGCCACAGAAGCTACTAACCAAATATTCCGAATTCACGCGAGGCTACGCGAAGAAGGATCCCACTTTGGTGAAGAACATCCACGAAACGCTGACGAACCTGGTGAAACTTGCCAAGGAAAGCAAGCAGAAGTCCCGCAGTCACTCCTTCCCCACGATGAACCGCGAAAAGCGACAGCTCGTCCACGAGATGTGCGAAATGTTCGGCGTCGAATCTGTCGCCTACGACGCCGAACCGAATCGGAATGTCGTCGCCACCGCGTACAAGGAAAAGGTAAATCACACACACACCAAAACTCACCCAATTGAACGGTGGCACTTATCAGTGTTCCCTTTGCAGTCTTGGTTGCCGGCGCAAAGCATAATGGAGGTGCTACAGCGCGAGAGCGGTCAGCGTCGCGTTCCAGTGCCGAGCAACAATGCATGGGGCATCAAGAGATAGACGCAAAGATGGACTCCCTCCCAGGCAGCGGCGCGGCTGAAATCATAATGGATTATGCTTAGAAGTTGAATTTATGAATTAATTATTTTCTTTGATTTTCTCGCTCGTTTTGCTTGGTTTTTAAACTTAATCGTTGAATCGATTTGAAAGTGAAATCTTACATTTTTTTTTTTTTCATTTGCTCCCTCCTCCTCTCTGTGCACACATGCAGTCTCCTGAGTCTCTGCGGTTCGATTTTCTTTTCTTTTTTTATTTTCTATGCGTTTTTTGATTTTGATTTTATTACGTTCGCAAGACAATACAGAGGAAAACATAATAAAGTTGTTTATAACAAAAAGGGAAAAGATGTGTGTACCTGTGTTCGTTTGAAGATTCACGTTTCCCTTTCTGAACTTCTTGACCGTGAAGACGACCGACATGAACGGCCGAAAAGTGGATGGCTACACGGTCTGCTGGTCGCCATCACCTTCTCTGAGATGTGGCGTGAGTTCATTGGGTTAATGTGGCTGGGGAATACATACGATTTGTTGGTCTTGCCTTTAAGTCCAGGGAATTTCTAGAAGAGATAGCAGACGGGACGATTCATTCGATGCAGGTGCAGTCGAAAAAGAGCTATTTCCTGCTGGTTGAGCTAAGAAAGCACCTCCTACAGCAAGAAAGCACATCTTACAGCAAGGAAGCACCTCTCACAGCAAGGAGTAACCTCTTACAGCAAGGAAGCACCTCCAACAGCAAGGAAGCACCTCTCACAGCAAGGAAGCACCTCTTACAGCAAGGAAGCACCTCTCACAGCAAGGAAGCACCTCTCACAGCAGGGACTCACCTCTCACAGCAAGGAAGCACCTCTCACAGCAAGAAAGCACCTCTCACAGCAGGGAAGCACCTCTCACAGCAAGGAAGCACCTCCTACAGCAAGGAAGCACGTCTTACAGCAAGGAAGCACCTCTCACAGCAAGAAAGCACCTCTCACAGCAGGGAAGCACCTCTCACAGCAAGGAAGCACCTCCTACAGCAAGGAAGCACCTCTCACAGCAGGGACTCACCTCTCACAGCAAGGAAGCACCTCTTACAGCAAGGAAGCACCTCTCACAGCAGGGACTCACCTCTAACAGCAGGCAAGCACATCTCAGGGTAAGGAAGCAGTCTAAAGCAGGGTAACCACCTTACTGCAATGAACTGCTCGAAACGTTCAAATGGAGCTGCAAAACCACACCGACGCTAACTGGCATCCGCAATTGGCTGACTTTTCCAAGATCTAGTACTGTTTTCGTCGGATCAGCAGGTGCATCCTCAGACCTGTTCGCTCGCCACCCGTGCAACCCCCAGTGCCAAGAGTCTTTGACGTCTCAACAACCGACGTCCACTCAGATTCCCCCATTGGCAACTCTACCATCCACCCGTCAGTCAGATTCCAACACAAACACACCCTGGAACCATCTTTGAAACTCCACTCATCTCCCTCGCACCAACGACATGCCCAATGACATTCCAATCCGAATGGTGAGTATACAGAGAAGTCTCTCTCGTTGCAATAACTGTTTCCAGTCCGCTACAAAGAATGAAGAAGAAACCCCGCACAGAATGGACAAACACAATGGAAAACGAAAACGAAATCCAAATCAGTTACATCGGGAAATTGATGGTGTTCGGTAGTGTTGCGCTGTGTTATGTTGTGTTCTGGCGGTACTATAACAAAAAAAAAAGATTAAACGTCGGCATCTCTTGTTGTGTCTCCTCCCGCGAGGGTGCAATGCAAGTGCATGATTTTACACATTAAACTGGCCAGAGGGATCTCAAAGTGCATTCGCCGCCGAAAACAAAAGTGAAACTCATCCAGAAAACCGAAAAAGAAACGAATTGTCTCTGAACCCCTTCTCCACCCCCTCCAACAAGATCCATCCGTGTGCATATATACGTGTATCCTTAGTGTTCCGCACACACACGCAACACACACATGCAACCAACTCTCCACAATTAACTTGGAAACTTCCAAGTTCCTTTTGATTGTTTTTTTTTTTCTCACTCGTGTCCGTTCCGTACGTGTTTTCTTGTATCTCCTTTCGTTGCCGTCGTCCGTCGTACATTGTGCGTGTGTGGTTCTAAAATAAATATTTCCGTGTTTAGCGTTTTTTTTTTGTTTCGGTTTTTCGGTTTATTCGTCTGGTTTGTGTGTGCTCTTCGTTTCGGTTTTGTGTTGGGAAAACGAATGCAATTGCAAGAAGTTGTGAGAAAATGGATTTGATTCCTTTGTGTGCGCGAGATAGGTCACCCTACAGTTGATCATTGCACGCTCGGTGGGGGGATAGTGGCAGACGAAGAAGAAGCAATTCGGTAGTGGAATAGAGAGTGAGAGAGAGAGAGCGCGCGAGAGAGAATAGTGTTGATTTATTTTGTTTCGTGCAGCCACCACATGTGTGCGTGTGTGCTCTGAAGGTGACGGCGGATTCAATTAAACAAAAGAAAAACCATAAACGAACGTCTTAACTTGTTTATTTAACCCCTTCTCGTAACGAATTGATTGTGTGTAATTAATTTCCCACAAAAAACAGGCAAAGAATGAATTGACCAGCGTTAGCGTCAAAGAGAGTGAAAGAGAGCGAAAAAAAAGACAACAAACCGCAACCATTATTTTCATTCCAGTCAATCACTTCCAGTGGTGGCCACCAAGTTCGTTCCATTCTTACCACTGGAGCTTGGAGGATAAATAAATTCCACATACACACACAACAGTCATTCATTTTGACGATTGGAAAGGATATACCTACACAAACGAACGCGACGACGACGACCAACGACCAGGGGTTTTTTGCTTTCGGATTCGGTTGGTCTTCATCTCCTGTTGACCTCCTGTAGAATTTGCCGAAGAGGATATTTTTCAAATTTTAATGCTGTTTCTCTTCTCATTTCGTTTGTTTGCACAGAAATCGACAACAAAGCGCACTCATCTCACTCAGCTATCTAGTCGCGGAGTGAAAAAGTGAAATATTCAATTGGGGACAAATGTCCTGTCCATCAGCGTCGTCGAATTATTCATATTTTCCCTGAGTCGGAGAGATAGCAGCTGACGCGCGCGACTGTGAATCTCGGCGAAAGATGCTAGAATGTGTGAATAAAAGTTAATAATCAATTCCGGACGGTTCCTTTGTTTTGTTCATTGATTCTCTTTCGTTTTTGTTTCGTTTGTTTATATTTTTTTTTTCGAATTGTTTGTGTTCGTCGTTCATCCGTGTCGTTGCGTTAGTTGTGATTGCACGCGGCAAGTCACTCTTTGTCCCTTCGTGTTTCTCTGGGTGTGTGCGTGTGCCGTCCTCAAACAAAACGGTCTGCTCTGATAACAAAGGAAAGTTCAACAGCATCAAAGTTCACCTCACCGCAAGGGAATATATCACACACAACAATCACAAGAAAGAAAAAAAAAAAATCCTTGACAAGTGATTTTTTTCGTTTGTTTTTCTCCCCGTTTGTGGATTATAAAATATAATGTCCTTACCATGTGGATTAATACTCATCTTATCATCGACGATTTGTTTACTCATCGCAAATGGTAAGTACCTTAATCCGCTTAAAATGTCCCTTTTTTTTTTTTGGAAAAATCCTCCCTCTCTCCACGCAGAGCTATTCAGTGGCCACCCACTAAGCAGGACAAACATGCAAAACTTTCCAGACAAATTGCATTAATCTTCTCAATGTTGTAATCCTTTCTTTTTTTTTCTCGTCTTCCGCCGCTGGTGTTGTTTGTCCTCCCCGCGGGCGGCATCCGAAGGGGTGCCCTAGCGTGTGGAGAAAAGGAACATCTGGGACAATGCCAAATCCCTTCACCTGTATCCATATGGTCTGCAGTCGCCTCGGTCTCTGCTCTGGCGAATGTCTCGACGATGCGTCATCTCTCCGTCCCGTCCCAGCGCCCGTGGTCGTCGTGGTTGCGGCAACAATTCCACTATCGCTGTTTTGTTATGGTGGACGGTTGATGAGTTTCTTGGTCATCACCGTGCCATTGACCTTTGTTTCTCTCTTTTTCATTCAGATGAGCGACTGCTGCTCAGTGTGTTGCGAGGAATTGACATTCTTCACCACCTTGTCGCGCAATGGTTTATTCCGCGTTGTCTTTGTCCGCATAACTCATCGGCTGGGGGAATAAAAAAACGAAAAACTGCAAAATCAGGGCGAAATTCATGGGCTTCACCCTTCAGCCGGTGACCACTTCCACTCCACTCCGCAGAGAGATCGATGGTCGTTTTTTTGGTAGCTCGGCGTGTGCTGCGGATCTGTTTGCCGATGTGGCTTTAATGTGGGTCAAGTGGGCTATTAGTTATTTATCGAGGGCAAAAATTATAAAATAAATATTTGTCTGCGAAAATAACAGCTGTCAGCGGAATGCTGTTTAGTGGGGGGGGGCTCGTGGGAGAGAGTCTGAGTGCCCGTAGTGCTTTTAACCACGGCTTTTAATTGATGTGTCACAAAGAGAATTGATGTTCTCGGTGGGGTCCTAATTAGTTTGGGTTTTTGCACATGTACCAACCGACCTGAGGGCGGGAGGCGGGCGCGCGCTCCCTCGGGCGACGATTTTAAACGGATTTAAATATGTCATGGTGCTTGGTTTTCGGATGGATTTCAGGTAAATTAGATCTGATAATTCAGGAGGTATTTCGTTTAAATGGTGGTGGGGTTTTGCTGATTGTTGGTTAACCGAAAAGAGTTTGCTTGAACAGAGGGTGTAAAGAATGGTCTTCGTCCTTGACTCGAGTGGAGTTTGGTTAGGTTGGAGATGCTCTTAGGCCAGAGTTAGCACAAGTTGCTTCTAGTCCGTGATACATTTGGTGCCTTTAATGAAGCCATGTAGATGATTGATTGCTAATACTGCTAACACCGTTGCTAATACTGGCGCCTAAGTTTACATTGAAGGTTTTTTTTTTCGTTTTTTCCTTCGAAATTCTAGTTACATACACAAAATACGTCACTTATTATAATATCAAATAATGTTTCAGAAGAAAGATATGCAAAATATATCAAATCTCTGTAAAATGTGTGAAAACAAAACCTATTGTAAGAACTATATTGTACAAAAAATAAAGTAACTAACTACTGGCGCCTAAGTGCCAGAGTGGAGGACGCTACAAATGTTAAGATGGTCTTCACTGGTCTTCTCCTCCTCTTCATCTCCGCAGCACCGCAGACGTCATTGAAGGGAACACCCAGTCTGAAGCAGCGATGGGAACTTACTTCACATGTAGTAGATCCAGTTTAATTATCTTACGTGAATTTGCTAAGCAGCAACTTATTAGCACGGTTCTGAGAATCGGCCTGCTCGCACAGTCCACGCCGCGTAAGCGTTCTCGATCAAGAGTAGGCCAAGATTGTTTTGTGATGACGCATTCAGTGCCAGAAGAGCGTCTACCTCTGGTGTGAGCAATCGTTTCAAGCTTTAGCAGTTGTTTTGCAGTAGCGATAGTCATGAACGACATGCCGCCCTCCGGAATGTCACTCTGTCCCAGTACCCTCATGAATATTTGGTCATTTCTTTAAGAGAGTCAAATTAAATTGAAGTAAACGGTGTTGTGTCTCAAGAAACTCTTGTACTGCGAACTTAAAGGTCTGTTGTAGCCCTCTTCGTGGTGGCCCGTGGCGTTGTGGGTATGTGCGTCGACCCCAACCTCGACGTCGTAGGTTCGATTAAAGCTCTGAGCGACGAAAACAATTTTCACTACCCCACCTCTTTCGAGTCACTGACAATGCTCAAAGAGTATTTCCTCTTCTAGAAAAAGCTTCTCAAACAAAGCCGTTCGGATTCGGCATTAAACTGTAGGTCCCTGCACGCACAACACGAGTGGTTGCTGAGTCGCTAGGCCGTGGCCCTCTATGGGCTGTAGCGCTACTCATATTATTATTATTATATAAACGGAAAAAATCATGGGTTAATCCGGGACAACCATCAACATCGACTGCAAAACCAGATCGATTCGACAAGAAGACAATGCTGTGTGTTTGGTGGGACCAAAAAGGTGTGGTGTACCATGAGCTCCTGAAACCTTGTGAAACCGTTAATACTGATCGCTACCGACAACAAATGATCAATTTGAACCATGCATCCATCGAGCAACGACCAGAATTGGCCAGAAGAGACGGCAAGGTAATTTTGCTCCATGAGAATGCACCTGCACACAAAGCAAAGCCGGTTCAGGATACAATCAAAACACTTGGCTGGGAGCAGCTACCCCGCCCGCCGTATTCACCAGACTTGCCTCCTTCCGACTACCATTTGTTTTCATCGATGGGACACGCATTGGCTGAGCAGCACTTCGATTCCCATGAAGACGTCGAAAATCGGGTGTCTGATTGGTTTACTTTGAAAGACCAACAATTTTATTGGCGTGGTATTCACAAATTGCCAGAAAGGTGGTCAAAATGTGTAGAAAACAATGGCCAATACTTTCCCATTAATAATTAGTGTTTTATTTTCAAAAAAATCATTTCATACCGGTGCACCTGGTAAAGGTCTGTTGTAACGCCTTCTATTGTTGTACGAATTATATGTTCGAAATCTTTCCCTGTTTCTGTGATTTAATCGTTGTGAGTCTGGCTTGGGCATTGTGTTAGGATGTGTTCCATAGCTTTCCAAGCCTCGCCACAGTGTCAAAAGTTAGTCAGTGCTCGAAGATCCTAGTTTGAGGAGATGGTGAATGCATGGGCCGTGGCCTTTAAGTTCTTCACATATCGTCTTTAGGTCTGTTGTGCTTAGTTGTAGAGCATACTTGGTTCTTTTAGCGTTTGTAATTCAGTCCCATAAATTTGAACACTTGAGTCTTGGATACCGCACGTGGCTTTTCTTTCCAGATTTGCTTCTTTATTCTAGTCCAGTTTTGGAAGTGGTGCTTGATGTCTCTGTTGCTAAAACCAAAGAGGGGGAATGTCCAATGTACGGTACTTGAGGACACACGCACGCCTTTTCATTTCCTTCGTGGTTTTCATGGCCTCTGCTCTGTAGCTGTCAGCCACTACTACGTAACCCAACCTTACCATGGCCTAGCTTCCAGCTTTCACTTTGGCCTTCTATGTTCGGTGTATTTAGTGACTTGTTGCATTCCCAGACAGTTTTAGAGTAAGTAAGTGCGTTAGGGCTTCAACAACAGCCTGTCTGTCTGACAATATGTAGATCTTTGTGAAGAGTGGGATGTCGGTTTAAGATTAGTTGTGTGTGGCTTCGTTGATGGCGTATAGTTTAGCCTGACAAATTGTTGCCTCATTGCAGAGAGGAATGTGAAGGCTACATCTTGATCCTTTCATTCCAGCGCCTACCTTGTTATCTGACTTCGAGCCATTTGTATACAATTTTTGGGAAGCGTCATCTAACCAAGAAGCGTTTTTGTTCCACTCCTCTCTGCTCGGAGTGATTCCGTCATAGTTTCTGAGGTAACATCAGATCGCTTACTTCGGCCATTTACCGCATGTTGTCCACTTTCTTAAGGATCTCGAGATGTCCCACCAGGTTGCCAGAGGCAAGAGTTACAGTGGCGCTACAGGTCGTAAAGGGCCAGGGTTTCTCAGAAATTGTGCTCGCTACTAATCCCTAACGAAGGGAAGGGCCCCACGGCCTTGTGTCGACTACGAACGGTCAAATTTTCAAGGAATCGAACCGAGACACATTGGTTCACAAAGCCACGGGAAACTCAAGTAAAGACATAGGTGGCAGTTAAAGGACAAGAAGAGGAGTCCCTCCATTCTGTCATCAGACATAGAGGTATGCAGCAAACCTGCCAGTCGCATTCCGCCTCCCTCCCTGTGGTGTCTTTATCAACTATCTACCGCCAAAGCAAGTCAATGCAATTGAACTCGCATGAGTAAAGACAGAGTTCCCTCGCATCTCAAATTCCTTATCTCGTTCGTCGTTTCCGTCCACTGACTGATTCATTACAGTGCCCGAACATGTTTTTATTTCAGACAAAAAAAATGTCATTCAATCGTGCGATTGATTGACGAAAACACGTCTCCTATCAGCACTGACTCATCATCGCAAGTGCCCTTATTAATTTTTACGACGCAACTATTTCACTATAAGACGAAATGATTGCATTTCCTCCCCGAATTGTGTGCTCTACGATATGATGACTGTGTGTGTGAGTGTACACACACAAAGTAATCATAAACGAATTTGACCTGGAATTCGAGATTGCTTTCGACGTAATTCAGGATTCTTAACGCACACAACAGCCTATTCCTCTCCGCACGCTGCCAACGGCAATGGCAGATAGATAGGCCCAGTGCTGTGTCGGAATTCCGCAAGAAGCAAGCATCACAAGCTCCGCTGGGTTCTCGCAAGAGAAAGTCCTCCCCATGTAAGTGTGTGGGCAGAGCAATAGTAATGGCAGTGGCAGTGGCGGCGGCGGCAAAGGCAGCAAAAGCAAAGAGGCAGCATAGATGCCATACATATTTGCAGATTATGTCCATAAGGTCTTTTTATGATCGAATGCCTGAATTTTGGGCCGGGGAAGTGGGGGCCGACGACGAGAACAGCACTTGTAATGGGCCAACGGGCAGTATTTCCATCTTATAATGCGATCCCTGGCATTCGCATCCACCATTCGGTTTTCCTCGGCGCGTGATTATATGTCCGGGTAAGCTGCCTTACAGCGGCCCTTGTGGAGGGACATCAGAGGAAGGGAAAAATGAGAGCAAGCCCAAGGTGTGAGGTGGAGACGGTTGGAAATTTTACCGCTCTCTCGTAAATCACTGCACCTGAAGCCATTTAGAAACCTTAATATTCCCCACTACTTACTCCTTTATTCGAAGCAGTAATTTTCCAATCACCTGCCAATAAATAAATAAAATACTACTCGTAAACAGTTGCCTCAAGCGGCACAACCGAATCCGAGCAGCCGTCGGACGCCTGCGATGGCGGGGTAAGGTTAAAGAAATTTAATAACAAAAAGGAACGAGAAAATTGGAGTCGAAGTCAGAGCGCCATGCCGGGAGGAGAACGGGTGGAGAACGGCGACGGTTTCTGGAAAAAATAGGTCAAAACCAAACCGGCAGCAATATGGCGGCACACAGAGTATTTACGAGTGTTCTTACACTAAGCAAGGCTTAGCCCGTGTACAACATGAGCAGGTGTACCAGGTACCCCGACGGGCGCCCGTCTACACAGCTGTCCAGTCAAACATTAGAAGTGCATGGCTACCTGTACGGATAAAGTTAATAACACTTTTCCAGTTGATTGAGTATCAGTTTCAAAGACGTTTACTCCATGGAAATTGCAATTCACCACCATTGCCACCACCAGCCACCCACCATCGCCCACCTATCCACAAGAAGGACGGACAGCTCGTTGTCGAGTGTGGGCTGTGCGCTGGGGCGGAGTGGGGGAAAATTAATTAAATTGCCTGTGAAACTCCCATGGACAGACGGCGGGGTGGGGACAAAAATTTGACTCTTGGACATTTGAAATTGCTTCTAATGGACGAATTGTAGGTACTTAAATGACGTCGACGTCCACTACGTCCCGACGAGACAACGAAAATGACGAGAAACTCGGCACGGCTGCCGAAGGAACTGGGTTAAATGTCGAAAACAAATTATTTTCTTCTCCTCGGTTGAAGTTATGAATAAATAAACTCTAGGAGGGTTATTTAAAAATTCCCTCCATCTGTGATGAGTGAGTTTCGTCTCTCTCGCTCTCTCGCTTAGCTGTGTGCACTCTATACACCTGCATGCAAAGCTGGGGAAAAGTTACGGCATCAATTTTATGGATCAGTGGGTTGTTGGTGGGTTTTATGGACGAGGATACAAATTCTCATGGAATTAAAATTTGTAACAGTTGGGAGTGGAGTGGACGACAGATGGATGCCAATATCAAACTTACTCACTTATCAGGCAGACGAACCATGAAGGGTCTGAGCCTGAGCAGTTGCTGCCTCCCATCGGTGACGGTCCTGGGCACGCTGCTTCCAGTCATCAAGGCCAAGCTGTCTTGCATCCGCGATGACATGGTCTTTGTACCGGAGGTTCCTTTTCGAACCAGGAGGCTCGGATTCGAGGACCCTCTTTGCTGGAGCGTTGTTGTCCATTCGCTCTACATGACCTAGCCATCTCAATCGTTGGATCTTCACTCTTCTGGCTAAGTCGATGTCGCTGAACAGCCCGTATAGTTCGTCGAGCCAGTGTAGTCGACGGATTTTTGCGTTCCGGACTACATCCACATCCTTGTACAGATCGTAGAGTTCGCGGTTGTGTCTTCTCCTCCACTCGCCTTCCTCGCAGACGGGACCATATATCCGACGAAGGCACCAAGAATCAGCTCTGCAGTCTTACCAAATGTCCAGCTTTCGGCTGCATAAAGTAGGACTGGCAGGATAAGGGTTTTGTAGAGCATGACTCTGGTCCTTCGAGTCAGGAGTTTCGAGCCCAGTTGTTTTGACAGACCGAAGTAGCATCGGTTGCCGAGGGCGATTCTACGTCGGATCTCCAGTACGATGTCATTCGTGGAGTTTACATTTGCCCCGAGGTAGACAAAATCCTCTACTACCTCGACATTGTAGCTGCCGATTGTGACGTTTTGGCCTACGTGGTGTGCGGCGGATCGTTTTTTGCTCGACGACATAGATTTCGTCTTGTCCTCGTTGACCTTAAGACCAGCTCGTTTCGTCTGTTCCTCGATTGCCGTGATAGCACGTTGGGACCGCGCGATAATGTCGATCTCATCAGCGTATCCCAACAGCTGGACTGACTTGTAGGAGATAGTGCCTTCCGTGTTGACTTTTGCCCGCCGTACTGTCTTCCCCAGTACCAAATTGAAGCAATCACACGACAGCGCATCTCCTTGCCGAGATCCGGTGCAGGTTTCGAACGGTTCAGAGGGTTTTGAACCGAACTGCACGGTGCATCGCGTATGTGTTAGCGTGGCGTGGTGCGATCAGTTTTCCCGGAATCCCGAAGTCCGCCATCGCTTCGAATAGCTCCTTGCGATGAATGCTGTCGTATGCGGCTTTAAAATCGATGAACAGATCGTGGGTAGCGATTTGAAATTCGCTGGTCTTCTCCAGGATCTGCCTTAGTGTGAAGATTTGGTCTATAGTCGATTCGCAGGGCCGGAAGACGCACTGGTACGTGCCGATTTGTGCGGTGCAAAACGATTTTAGACGTTCACACAGTACTCTGGATAGGATCTTGTAGGCGACATTGAGCAGGGATATACCTCTGTAGTTCTTGCAGGAGGTAGGAACGCCTTGTTTGTGGATGGGGCATATGGAGCTGATATTCCAGTCGTCGGGCATGCTTTCATCTTCCCAAATTCGGCAAATGACTTGGTGCATGCTCCCTACCTTTACGTTGCCCCCAGCTTTGAAGAGCTCCGACGGTACGCCATCTGAGCCTGCGGCTTTGTTGTTCTTCAGCCTTTTAATTGCTGTACCGACTTCTTCAAAGCTAGGTGTGAGGACTACTTCGTCGACTGGAGTTGGGATTTCCTGGTTCCCTATCACTCTCTCCTGGTCAGGCCCGCTAAGCAGCTGTTGGAAGTGCTGCTTAAACACATCCACTATTCCCTGTGGGTCCGTAACTAGGTTACCCTCGCAATTTCGAAGAGCCTAGGTGCCTTTCCTAAAGCCTGTGGCCAGGCTTTTGGCTTTTTCTTTTGTAAAAGGCCTGTATTTTTTGCTTGTCCCCAGACTCTTCGATATCCTTGAGCTGGGAGGTTGAGAGAGACCTTTTCTTCAGGCGTAGGAGCTTTTTCTCCTCCCGTCTTCTAGCCCGGTACTCCTCGTGCGCTGCTCTTGTTCTCCGTTGCATGGGTTTTTGGTATGCCTCGTCGGTTGCACGTTTTTTCTGCTCACTCTCGCCATCATACCACGGGTTTCTTGTCGGAAGTGGTAGGTAGCCTAATGTAGTTTCCGCTACCACTTTGATGGCCGAGCGGCAATGCAACCACATCTCGTTGGCACTTGACGTAGGCATACCGGAGAGTCTCTCACTTAATTGCTCTTCGTAGCCACAAATCAAAGTGAATGGATGACTTTGCCTGTAATACATTATCATTGATTGGTTCTTAAGGTCTTGACCCAATCCGCTCTGAATTTCTCCATACGGCAGACAGATATAACTTTGAGGTAGTTAAAAACTTTGTCTACCTAGGAACCGCTATCAACTCAGAGAATGACACCAGCGCTGAAATCAAACGAAGAACAACTCTTGCCAATCGGTGCTTCTTTGGGCTAAGACAGCAATTGGTGAACAAAGCCCTCGCTCGAACAACCAAGGTAACGCTTTACAAGACCTTAATCGTCCCAGTCCTGCTATATGGCGCGGAGGCATGGACTCTGTCAAAAGCGGATGAAGCAGCTCTTGGTTGCTTCGAGAGGAAAATTTCTGCGGGTGATTTTCGGTCCCGTCTGCATAGATGGTGAGTGGAGGAGGAGTCGGGCTGTTCAGCGACATCGAGTCAGAAGAGTGAAGATCCAACGATTGACATGGCTAGGTCCTGTAGAGCGGATGGAAACCAATGCTCCGGCCCGAAAAGTCTTCGAATACACCCCCGAGGGACGGCGCAGTAGAGGAAGACCGCGACTCAGGTGGCGCACGCAAGTGGAAAGCGACCTCAACCAACTATGCGTGCAAACCTGTAGACAGCTAGCTAAAGATCGATCTGGCTGGAGACGCTTGTTGGTTGAGGCCCAGGTCCACCCCGGACTGTAGCGCCACCTTAAGTAAGCAAGTAAGTGTATGGCTAGATACATTGCACCTAACCACCAGTGCGTGATTTCTGGGTCTCACTCTCGACAGCAAGCTAAATTGGAAGCTCAGAATCCAGGAAAAGGCCTCTTCTGCACTTTTTAGCTGCAAAAAGGCCATTGGATGCAAATGGGGCCTACAACCACGCATCGCTGTCTCAGTTTGGTGGACAGCACTAAACAAGGCTATAAACTGCAATGCACTCAACCGAGTACAAAGACTGGCCTGCCTGTGTATCAGCGGGGCACTGAGAAGTACTCCGCCAGACGCACTGAATATTCTCCTCCATCTCCCACCACTGGAAATATTCGGGAAACAAGCAGCAGCAAGCACAGCCATGAGACTGAAAACACTTCGATTGTGGTCCGAACTCAACACTGGCCACTCAACCATTCTCAAGGAATTCAATTTCCTACCTAACGACACCGACCGCCTACTACCCCAGGCCATCTTCGAAAATAAATTCTCAATCAGCTTTCCCTCCAGATCGGACTGAATGTCTGATAGGCAAAAGTTGGAAGCTTCTCTGCGTATTTTCACAAATGGATCGCTGACAGGGGGTGGATGAGGGTGTCTATTCTCAAGACCTCAACATTGCTATCTCCGGATCACTGTAGCGTTTTTCCGGCAGAAACCATATTCACAGCGGTGGCGGCAGTCAATTTGATACCAGTAGCGCCAGCTTTCGCCCGCTCGTCCCTGGTTTGAGGGGAATTTCTGCCGCGGTAAGAGTGCCGAAGAATTTTGCACAAGCAGTCGAGGCGCTCAGCAGGTGGACGATGATTGCCGAATGAACTATGAAGACGACGAG
This sequence comes from Eristalis arbustorum, assembly GCA_916610145.1. Classification (NCBI taxonomy): domain Eukaryota; kingdom Metazoa; phylum Arthropoda; class Insecta; order Diptera; family Syrphidae; genus Eristalis; species Eristalis arbustorum. The sequence continues at coordinate 71,021,053 of OU744319.1, forward strand.
CAAGGATGGGTTTGGAAAAGAGGTTCGAGGACTGTACTCGCATGTGAGCTGCCGGTCCCGTGTCAATGAATGTTCACTCATGGCTCACATGTTCACATGCCTCAAAAACAACGTGAAATCACCATCTGTTCCGATAGTCAGGCCGCCAAAAAATCCCTGGACAATGTCATGTTCTACTCAAAAACATCCCCTAATTGCAGGCTGTCTCTTAACGAGATGGCCGAGCATTTTAACATTCACCTCATGTGGGTGCCGGGACACTGTGACGACGAATTCGCTCGGTGTGGTTCAACCTCATCCCTATCGATAACAGGGGTACCGCCTTCCATGCCGATCGCTACAGCCTGTCATCTTTTAAATTTTCATATAATTAAAACCACCAATGACAAATGGCTAGAAGGCACCACCTGCCTTGAAACAAAAGAAATCTGGCCATCACTCAACCTAAAGCGGTCACTCAGTCTACTTGGACTCAGCAAGCCCTCATTAAGGACCCTCATAGGAGTCATAACCGGGCACTGTGTAATTGGCACTCATGCCCGCAGGATGGGTGCTCCATATAATGATTTGCGCAGAAGCTGCATGGATGAAGAGGAGGAAGAGAACACTCATCACCTTCTCTGCTCCTGCTGTGCTCTTGCCAGTCGTAGGTTCCAGCACCTAGGAGCCTACTACTTCAGCGGCCGTAACGAGTTAAAAAGTGCCAGCATTGGCCAACTGAATCGGTTCATCAGCAGCACCAAGAAAAAGTCAATCCGCCTGGTATCACAACGGGCCTACTCTGGCCTAAGTGTGACTGCTCTGCAGCAGTCAGCCACTACAACCTAACCTAGGGGTAGAATTGAGAAAATCACTTCACTACTCAAGAAAAACACACGACATCCACTCGTTACAAGGTCCTCTTTATTTCTGTCACTGCTTAGTGTTACAAATTGGTGTTTGTGTGCTGAGAACAGTGACGTCCAAAACTACACACCTTATGCAAATCAAAACAGAATTTACACAACTAAGCAATTTAAACGATATTTACCTTATCCCTGTGTTTGGCCCAGAAATGCAAGAAAAACAGAAGAAACCGGTAGGAGACCAACAGAAGAACAATCGGTGCACAAAAAGGTGTCAAAAGTGCCACCTCATCTCTTTACTCAGCAAAGAAATGAGGGTCAACATAAGCCCCTCCCCCAACACAGTCCACAAACAATGCATGAATTCGATGTAAGTAAACAAAAACCAACAGTCCATTGCACTTACCTTGGACACACCTCCGTTCGTCTCTGCAAATCTCCCCAATTTCTTGAAAAAAATTCCTCTTCGAAACAAATAATTCAGCATTTTTCACGAATGTCCTCACGTGCGAATGCGAAATTCGAAACCGCGCTCTCTTCTAGCTCACTTGTCAAAATGACACGTTACCGCTGAGTGCTGGACGCTGGCCCACATGATGCTCAATTGAGTTTCGATTCGAACACGAATGCATGTTTGCTGCGAAGAGAGTGGGAGAGAGACCCGTGTTGCTGCAGGGCAACACGCTTGAGTGTGTGTATACCTATGTTGCGCCCGTGTAATGTTGATGAGTGCTCATCGGCATGGATCAGCGGCAAGTGTAAATTAAATTCGAACACGAATTGTGTGACTTTCGAAAAATTTGCATGTAATTGCGGTTATTGTATGATTTTTCTGCGGTGCCTTGTAAACAGTCTCCATGGAATGAGATGTCAGCACATCGTTGTGGCATCCACAACTTGATGGTGGTCTCCCATCCAGTCCCCCCTCGTATGGCCACTGAAACACTTGTCATTCCGACTCGTTAAAGAATTCAATCAAGTAATTCCGTCCAAAATATTCTCTAATATCGAATGACTTTGTTGGGATATTGCATAATTTTGCAGAAAGTTTTTTTTCTTGCTGCGCACTGCATGCTTGCCAAGTGAATGTGTGCTGAACTGGGTTGGGGAATGGGGTATTTTCCAAGAAATCCCATTCGGGTTTTATGATATTAATTTCGAAACTTCGCCCATAAACCGGATCGAATTGTTGGTGTGCACATTCAGGATTCTGTCTCTAGCTGGGGGACTTCCTCTCTCGTTTGCACTCAATAATCAAGGCAACAGAAGTTGCAAACAGTCGCCTTGGCATGTAGACCCCTTGCTGCGTTCCCTCGCTCAGACGGTGAATCTGTCTTCAGGCAGTCCAGTCCAGTGCATTACGAACCGTACAGCATGTGTGGTTACTTTTAATATTTTAAAGTAGCCCAAGGGGTGCAATTCTTATTGGCCATCCCTATCATGTGTACAACCACCGCCTAGGCGTACGGATTGCGTTTGGGGTTATGTCAGTTATCTTACTCCAATTATTACACGAGTCCAATTATTTAATCTGTCCTCAACCTACACTTAGGCCGTAAACTCAAGTACCCCTTGCCGTCTGCGAGAGTAGTCGGGTGCTCGAGTGTATCTGGTCTGGGCTGCAGTTGTCGTTATCTTCGTCGTCGTCGTCGGCGTTTATCGCAGCCGTTGTCCTCCGTTGCTGGTCGGCTGTGTTCCACCACAAAATGACAGAGTAAATGACTTAACTGTCGACTCGAGTCGAATTCGAATTCAAATTCCCTCAGCTTGCTCCTCCCCTCCTGTGCTGGTTATTTGCATTTTGAATATTGTACTTCACGAGCCGAACGCCGCCTGTGTCTCACAGACGTATCGCCCTCCTCGTGGTGCTCCTCTGGATGCGTGTTTGACTTCCATTTTGCAACAACTGTTCATGGTCTGTGGAGTTCGTTAAAAATTTATTTGAGTGCGTTTCGATGTGAGTGCAGTGGTGTGTTGTGGCGTACGCCAGCCTTTACCTTCCGCAATTAAATTCCGTCTGGAGTAGGTCGTAATTATTTCGTGTACACAGCTTTTGTGGGTGATTTGCCCGCATGCAGCTGATGTGTATGCAATTGTGTTGCGGTGCCAGCCAGCCTGCTGCTGGTGGTGGTATTCTTGTTTCGGTTTTTTGTGAAAAATGAGTACGTTTCCATTGTGTCCCCCCACGTCCTTCTCAAATGACTTCTCTCCGATCAGGCGAGTCACCTCTGAGCCCGCGCTTCCATCGGACAGTCACCAATTAGTCTTCCATTTTGATATTTATTGAACGTCGAAGTAATCTCTTCAATTAAGTCGGCCTTTGTATCAAAGTTCAAGGTAGGTCAATCGGAGGGGCGAACGGAGAAATGGTGAGCTCGCAAAAGCCGAGAACCGGTTGTGGTTTGGTTATTTATACACACCATCTCGCGCCCGACCAATATGACTAATAAAGCCATCAACGTTTTCAGGCACTCAACGATCGTATTGTGCGAGGTTTTTTTCCCCCCCGAATCATTAGCAGGCAATCTGGGCGTCCAAACCAAAGGCGAACGCCAATCGGATGGGTGATCTCATGTGCTCTCCGTGGAAATGTATGCAAATGACTCATGAATTGATAATTATTTGTAATGTGTGCATGTTTCTTTTTGTTTGGCTGGCCAGCTTTTGCTTTCAAAAAGAAATGAAAACACGTTAGAAAGTGTCACGGGATGACGACGGGTGCTTTCCAGGGAGCACCACGTTTGTATGCGTGCCCTTAACCGCAAGGAGTGGACACGTAATTCGGATTAGCACTGTAAAAGAACGTGTTTTTTCCCAAGCACACAAAGCGAACGAGCGTTGGAGTAAGCTCATTAGTTTCTCGACGTGTCTTTATAGTTTGAAAAACCACTGTTTCTGGAGGAATAACCTTTCAGTGTTACTAGCTTAGTGAGAGTTTCGCACAATAAAAGCGTATTCAGAGAAGATTTTCCTTCACTTTGCATTAAATTTTGATGGCATTCTTGGTTTCCCGCCCCATTCTAGTCCGCTTCAGGATAATCCGATTATTTTCAGCCAACCATTGAAACTAGGAAAAAGAGAGTCTAATCTAATCTCTCCTTCCTCGCAAGCAATTTTTGAAATTGAATACATACTCAACCCCTCGACTGTTTTTCCACAATCCCACGAAATTCACTTTAAACTTTTCTTAATTCTTTCATTCGTCCTTTCATTCCAATCGTTTGTTCAGAAAATAGAAGAATTGCATTTCAAAAATTGCGCTCTTACCACATATGGTGGGATATTTTGGAAATGGTACATTTCCCTAGTACAAGTTTAAAAGTCCACCTGTCAAGGTTGAGGGGATCATTGGTCATTGATCCCATGGGCGTGGGAAATTATGGGTTGTTCTTAGCTAAGTGACAGACGCATCCCCAGTTGTGTGTGTTGTGTTGTGTAGTTCAGTGCTCTCAAAACAGTGTCTCTCCCTTTCACTCGGCTGCTGATTGGTGGAATGGTGGGTATTGCAGTTTTTTTTTGTGGCGCTTGATGGAAATGGTGATGGGGTTATTTAACCCATTAAAGACCAACCAGCTAAAAAATTTAAGCAGTTCAAAAACCTTTTAAGTACTGTTTAGTAAATGGTAAAAAAATACAAAGTTTAAGAAAAATGTTTATCAACTTTGGGTTTTAGAGGGATGTCCCCAATTGAGTACACTGGACAAATGTGTATACACTACTACCTTAGCTGTGAAATACTTTAAAACACTCCTTTTCGATGCAAAGAGTTGTTTGGCATTTCTCACAAGTCCAGCGCACTCTGCTGTGGCCAATTCTGCAACGTAGCTGTTTTTTAATTTTTTGGGGGAAGTGCCCACCCTCGCTGTTTACTAAATGCGTGGGAACTTTGGGTTTATTTGGTGCTTTTATTGGAGGATCTGAGCGTAAATAAGTCCTTACAATGGTACGTACACAATTTAATAGACTTTGATTTTCGATTTCTTTTAAACAATGGAGTCTCCATGCATTGACCACCATTGAGTTCATCATATGTGTGAACAAAGGCCACAACCAATTCTGGCCCTTTATTTGTATCCGGTAATTGTTCACGAACTGGTCATGAAGGTCGACGCCACCCATACACTTTTTGTATGCAACTAATGGTTTTGGCTGTGGAATGGTAATTTTTTATTTCTCTGTCGTTGACCATCTTTTCACTTTACCCTTCTTCTTCTTCTTGTGGCGCTACAGTCCGGGGTGAACCTGGGCCTCGGTCAACAATCCTCTCCAGCTGGCACGTTCTTTAGCCAGCTGCCTCCAATTTCGCACTCCAAGTTGGTTGAGGTCTTTTTTCCACTTGAGTGCGCCATCGGGTTCGTGGTCGTCCTCTATTGCGTTGTCCCACTGGCTCGGTGTCGAAGACTCTTCGGGCTGGTGCAGTGTTGTCCATGCGCACAACATGGCCTAGCCATCTTAGGCGTTGAATCCGTAGACGCCTGACTAGACTCATGTCGCCGCACAATTCGTGGTTGAATCTTCTTCACCAGACGCCTTCAACGCAAACAGGACCGAAGATTGAACGCAGAACTTTTCTCTCGAAGAGACCAAGTGCGTCTTCATCCGCTCTTGAGATAGTCCAAGCTTCCGCGCCATACAGCAGGACAGGGATGATCAAGGTCTTATATAAGGTGAGCTTGGTCTTTCGAGAGAGGGCTCGACTACTCAATTGCCTCTTGAGCCCAAAGAAACAGCGGTTGGCAAGAGTTATTCTGCGTTTTACCTCAGTACTGATGTTGTTCGCACTATTTACTTGGGAGCCGAGTTAGATGAAGTCCTTCACTACCTCGAAGTTGTAGCTGCCTATGGTGACGTTCTGACCGAGACTCTATCTCTTTACCCAGTGACTCCATTTCAGTTGCAACGGTTACAACAGCGTGCGTTATCTTCGCCGCGCGAATAAAATGTTCTTGTTTTTATAAAATTTGTGGTGAAAGTAACCACGTTTCGCCTTCATTATTGTCTTCAAAGATTGGAGTGGGCATTTGTTTGTTCTGTTTTCCCGAATCGTACCAGTTGCCCGAAATCCTTTCTTTCTCAAAGTAGTCATAAGGTCGTGGCTGGTAAAACACCACACGAGATTCAAGAAGTAGACTTTTATGCGTTGGATTGATATTTTTGGCACCGCAATTCACATCAAAGTTATAACAATATCCATCGCTACTGCAAAGCATGCACTTTTTGAATGTCTACATTCGGTAGAATAACCACTACACCCATTATCTGGGATATCATTAACAGCCATATAGAGGCTTGGGTAACGTCGACTATAAAAGCGGGTGCAGTTTATTGATGAAAAATCAATTTCCCTAAAATTTCAACAAGAACAAATATTTATCATAGTTTTGGCCAGTGTACTCAATTGAGTACACCATCTTAAAATTCCACTTTACAAGAATAATTGTTGTCTTTTTTAAAGTTTGATTGCAATTTTGTTTTTTGATATTTTATCTAATCAAAACAATCGATTATTGACAATTTAGGCAAATATTTGCTTCAAAATAGCGACTGCGGAGACTGGTTTTGGTGTAGCTACCAGTAAAATTGCCGTTCTTTGGCAGACTCTCTCCTGTCTCGAGCAGAGATTGCTCTACTGAACCGGAGGAGATGCTCGTGACTGCGATCGACATCCCGTTCATATTGAAATCGCCTGTCCACTGTTCGGCGTACGACGTGGAAGATTACAGGACATCCGTGTGGATCCTGTATTAGGCCAATTGTGTCGAGATAGAGGAACGCCTCGGGAGGAATAAAGCCGGTTAGGCGCACTCTCTCATGGTACATAACGTTGGGGTAGTGCCCCAAAGATCAGACTGTTGGACGAAGTCATAGCTCGTGCAATATGCCTTCTGGTCAGCTTAATAATAAAATTATCTATCCCGTTGAGGTTTGCCTCGTTGTACAGGACCTCATTGGAATAGTACTTCTTGTACTCTGACTCGGGTGTGCGATACAACCGGAGACAAGTCCGCAGACACTGTCTCTCGAACAACCTCATCTTTTCCATCTGGGAAGGACTCGCGTTGAACCACAATGGACAACCGTATGCCATAATTGGCCGGATGAGGGCCATATAGCAGATTACCTTCACCCTGGTATCAAGATGGCTGCTGTAAAACAACCTCCTTGCCACAGCAAAGTCCTTTTTAGCTTTGGCCAGAGCAATATCTATATGTTTGTCAAAATACAGATATTGATCCATGCAAGCACATGTGTATGATTGATTTAAAATTCAGAAACATTTTAAACAAAGCTTACTTTTCTCAGAAAAAGAAAATCAAATTTTCAAATAGAGTGTACTCAATTGAGTACAGTGGCAGGTAATGGGTTAATGTCGGAAATTTCTTCATACGTTGACCACTGTCTAAACTTTTGTTGTGAGTTATAAACTAAACATAGGGTTATATTTTTTTTGTAAAAGTGCATGGTTTGATAAAATGAATGTGTGCTGAATAGGGCACATAGGTTATTGGGCTTCCAGCATACTTAAACCATTATGATACCAATAGTCAGACATCCTAGCACCGATCGACAATTTTAGTGATAGCGTCGTCACTCCCTGCGGCGCGACTGGACCAGATTTGAAAACCAGAACAAAGCCTTTTTACCTTGCTTTCACAGGGATTCTCACCCGATACCCCACTAACCAAGGACACTCACCAAACCAACTACGCCATCCACTGGTCACATACACTCCATCTCCCTTCAATTGCCAATCATTTAATGTTCTCATTTGAATTTCGATTAATATACAAAAAAGAAAGAACAGAAAAAAAACCCTCAATCGTTCATTTATTCCACTCACCACATGGAGCCACGTTTCATTACAAAATTGCCGCTTTGATTGAAATCCTCAACTAAGTTTGCTCACGACTCGGTAAGCAGCTCATTTCCAATTAGCAATTAATTTCTTCCTCTCACTCGTTCGAGATTCATCAACCTCCCTCCGTGTGTAGATGTAGATCCCTATCATACGCTTCGCTAGATACGGCATATCTGGTATGTATGACTGTGTGTCTAACAAGTAACAACCCCCCATTTGATTAGTCACTGCGTACCATCGCGCAATGTGTAAAAAGATATCTCGGCAGCCTCGATTTCAATTAAATTGTAATTTTTTAAATGTAATTTTCTAATTTCAAAGCTCATTAATCAAGTCGGGCTACTGCCACCGTGTGCAATCACGTTCTCTGTGAGTCATGAGCGGCATATACAGCGGCAGAGCCTTGCTCGAAATTCTCAAGCAATTACTTCGCACAAATGGCAAAATTATTGCTCTGGCCTGAGTTTCAACGTGCACATGAACATGACATGAAACCAAAAAAAAATGAGTAAGCTCTCGTGAAATGGCCGTGTTTCGCGTTCTGTCTCTGTCTCAGTCTTACTCGTGGACTCCGCAGTTTCGCAACATCATTATCGTCGTCAAGCTGAAATCGGGAAGCGACCAGTTTGTTGAGCGAGTACTGTTCCCCCGTCCGACTCTCTCCCTACCTCCGCCAATTTTACGGCAGTTCAGCTGGTCTGAGCTGGTTGTGATGCGATTTCAATTAAATTGTCTGTGGATTCTCCTTACCGCCGTGTCGTTGCGTACTTTTGAGCCGTATTCGCTTTTTATTGTGCGCCTGGTTATCTTGTGCCCGGCCAATCGGAGATATTTCGCCTTAATTCGAATTGATTCACGGAGTGCTCATCTCTGCCTCCGCATCGTCACATCGCCTTTTACGCAATGCTGAATGTCGGTCAGGCAGTTGAGCGGGGGCGGCGGCGACTGGCCAGAGTCGGTACAAGAGTGCTCTCCTAAATTATGGCATTTGACTTCAATTGTTGCGGAGAATAGTGAAACTTTTCTCCAATAATTCCTGCCATTCAGTGATTAAGAATCGCACAAAGTTCAGATTTGAAAGTGAGCTAGAAGTTTAAATTGATCTTTCAGGCAGAGTACATACGTCAGTGTGGTGTGGCAACAGGTGGTCGCCCAGTGGGGGGCGCGCTACCTTCTTCAATTCAGTTCGGCACCTGAGCGGGGATTGGCCACCGAGCGAGACACAGAGCCAGAGAGACTTTGGCAACAATTATAAAGTGGAAATCTGATTTTACGGTCATGACTCTCGAATAAATCAATTTTTTTTGTTTGTGTTGGCTTTTCCTGGTCGATTGCGGTAAGGTCTTCATTGATTTCGAATGCGATTTACTTTCTTTTAAATTTTTGCCAATGGTTATGTAAACCGAGAGGAGGCAGTGTGTGCTGAGAGGGTTTAGATGGTTCAGTGGCTTTTTGAAATTTAGCTTACTCTGAGGGGGTGGGGGGGATTATCGCAATGCTCTCCAGGGCGGGTTGGTAGGTTGAAGGTTGCTGAGCGATGTGAGCTGTAATGCATGTGGCCATGGGGGGCGCACACGTTGGATGTGAGCAGAGATCGGATGAGTGAACTGCCGAGAGGGGGTTCTGCTCTGGCAGTTGATGATTCGGGCTTTGGGGAAATGGCATTTTGCGTTCCAAGGAATTTCTGTTGGGGGAGGGTGGATGGATGAGGCATTACAGCAAAGGAATGTTAAATGAAGAGGAGGATGATTGTCTTCTCGTGGCGGGATGATAACCATATTTGTGTCTGAGCACTGGTTAGGGTGTGTTTTTATCCTCATTACTATTCAACCAAAAGTCGATGGTTTAGAATTACGTTCTGACAGATTGATGCTCCTTTTTTGTAAGACGCATTTACTTGGTAACCATGTTGGCCTGGCTGCTGGGGGGAGGCCTTCAAGAAGACATTCAACATATTCCCCATTTGTGTGCCCTCCTTGCACAACGAATGCCCCTCCCTCAACAGAGAACTAACCCAGTTTTCCAAGTCGCTCCCCTTTAAGAGAAAAACAACAAAAAACGCAAAAACAAACCCCATTTCCTAGAAAACATTCATCAACTTGTTGAAATCCCCAACAGAAGAGTTGACTTTAATATGCAACTTTGCCAACTTTAATTGCACCTTTTGAGAGAGTTCCTTGCCTTCTTGATTGTAGCTTACTTTCACCACAAAAATAAACACAAACTCATCCAAAGAATGTGCCCTGCCGGCGGATGGGTGCCGCCTCTTGCTCTGTGCGTCTCTCTGCTCCTCTAAATGAACTACAAACAGAGCAGCCAGAGACGTCAGCGCCCCGTCAGCCATAATCACCATCAGAAGTCAGGACACAGAGGCAAAAACAAAGCCACCAACGACACAAGCAGCGTGGCAGTGGAGTGTGGCAGGAGCCAGCCAGGCAATATCCAGCAGCCACCAGCAACAGAACTTAATGTGCAATAAAATATAAATAAGAAGTGAAAAATTAAAACGGAAAATTGTACATCTCTTCAAATCATCGTACAGAGGGAAAAGTCAACACAAACAATTTTCCGTGTATACTTCCTTTGAAACTTTAGAATTTTGATTCTCTTTGACTTCCTCTCTTTTTATCCTCTCCGCCTGCCCGTGTCTCGCTCGTATCCTGCGTCCTCTGTTGCTGTGGTGATGTGGTGGCGCGTCGCGTTTCCGCACCGAACGTTTCTCGCGGCACCCCGTGACATCGTCAACCAGGGGCAAGAAAACTCATCAACCCTCAAGAAATTAGAAATGTCTCCCATTTCCTATCCGCTCCCTCCGCGCCCCTTCCACCCGGCGGTTCCGGGTGGATAAGACTTTGTCAGATGGCTTCCCTTCCACCATCCTCACACGCAGTCCACATCCCCCCCACTTCGCAGCGACACAGAAGTCATCGGAAACACATGCTGCATGCATGCCTCTACGCTTCCATGCTTCCATGCATGCATATTGCATGCAAATGTCACCGGAAAACGCAGAGCGAGCGAAGAGAAGAGAAATGGAGCGCCCGTCCAGAGGACGACGAGCACAGACGCAAATGGCAGCAATGACATTTGCCCAAAAATAAGATATTCACTGACTGCTTGACTGCCGACAGTTGTACCTTCCATTCATGACTGTTCGTGCAAATATTTTAGAAAATTTAATTGGCTGGTAGTTCTAGTGGGGGGTCCACACCATCCCCACCAACCACCCCCCACACTCACACAGAGACTGCCACACTTGTCAGGCACTTTGTTGGCAAATTAATATCACATCCGTTCCGGGTGATTTGGGGGCCAAAGGACCGTTACCAGCGCCACCAGCAGCGCCACCATGAACCAATCTGAAGATTTTCCAAATTCGATGAGTGAACGAGGGAGGAGAGCGACTCAATCAGCGACAGCGGCAGTGGCAAGCGTTTTTCACTTAAGGCGACGCCACCTTATGCTGCTGCCGCTGCCGCTCACCTTCTTATGGATTGCATAAAATGAAAATTCAATTTTCTGCTCGGAGAACAGGTAGAATGGTGGTAGAATGGATGTGTGTGAGGTAACAGCAATTTGATTGCCGCAAAAGCCAGATTCTTCGAAACCCCAGCGCACACACGTGGTGACGGTGACGATGGAGGGTGGGTGGTGGATGGGTGGTTGGTTGGTTGGTTGGTTCAAAAAATATTGAAGGGCGGCGAATATTATATCCCTGCGAACGTCGAGAAGAACATCTGCTCGCTCATTTCGCTTTTCGCTCACTTTCTTGCTGATCCAGCGCACATACACAATTGATGGATGCACTCGTGCATGCTAGCGAAATCGTTTTAGAGATTGAATTACACTTCTGGGGGCGGAGGGGCGACTGCGGAATTTCATTCGTCGAATCCGCCCGACGTTGTGGGAATTTTTCGCAGCTGTTTGCCGACGTGTGTGTGTCTGTGTATGCAAACTTGCTATAAGCGTTTTTAGGGCACACACGAAAAAAGTGGAACAGAAACAGAGAGACAAAAAAAATATATCGCCGACAACAAGGTGAATATAAACGACAATTTGTCGAAGCCGTCGTCTCCATGATACGTGAGCTATCGCATGGGTCAGTGAACTAGAGGGGAATTGATTAGTTCTAGAGTGACATTGGGAATGCACACGACTGATATCGGTTGATTGTAATTAAATGTGATCACATCACCGATGCGGGACTGTTGAGTGGCAGGGAGTTGATTTAGTGAACTCCTTGAATTGAGTGTCATTTGGAGACACTCCGTGTGTCATTCTTCGCTCTGATCTGCTCTGTTCGCGGATGGCGCTGTTGTTGATTGCGTTGTGTCTTGTTTCGCATCGACAAACCGCGGACAGAACGATTGCATTCCGTTGAGCATAGTTTCTCAACCTTGGAGCCAGTGCGGCTACCCCACCAACGGAGCACTGCCCACTGCAGTGCAATGACAATAGAGACGTATTTTTTGCCTCGTTTTTGTCGCGGATCCAACCAGGTGTCCGCGGACCACATGGCTGCCGTAGATCATGAGCGACGTTGAGAAATCTTCGAAGGCAGCATGCAGATGGCAACATTCTAACGATCTGGCATCGGATTATGGCTGAAGCCATATCGAGTCTGACGAGATGGTCTCCTGTTACATCTAGCGATTGCTGGTGATTCTTTCCGGTGCTGTGCTTGTGTCAGAAGTTGCATCAGAAACATGTTCCTAGACCAAGCCAGCTGTCACTTCGGTTGAGGAGAGGAACAATGAGCGGTCTTTGCTAGGTAGGTAGGTAGTGGCATTCTTGAACTTAGGCCAAAGTAGGCCCATCGCATGGATAATTCAAATAAGGAGGTTTGAATGTGATAGCCAGCCAATTTTGTCAGCCAAATCTACCAGATTCATTCTTTTACACAGGCTAATTTCGAAGGTAACTCCCGTCTGTGTCTCTGGGGATCTCACGGGATTCTACGGGATTCTGATTGTTTCTTCTTCCTCTCCTTTCACACACATGTTCCATCTCTTTCTCAGATTTGTCTAGAATGGGAGAACAAGAATGAATTCGAAAAATAAACCAAGGGTGTACACAAATAATACGAAAAGTCCCAAGATTTCTAGTGCATAAGCAATTCGGTCAAACCCGCTTTGCCTACAAAATAGAAATGCTTGCTGTCGAAACTAGGGTGCGTAAAAGCAGTCTTCTTCTTCTTTGATTGGCGCTACAGTCCGGGGTGGACCTGGGCCTCAACCAACATGCCTCTCCAGCCAGCACGGTCTTTCGCCAGCTGCCTCCAGTTGCGCACACAAAGTGGTTGAGGTCCTTTTCCACTCGAAGACTCTTCGGGCCGGAGCTGTGGTGTCCATGCGCTCTACATGACCTAGCCTTCTTAGGCGTTGAATCCGTAGACGCCTGACTAGACTCATGCCGCCGCACAATTTGTGGTTGAATCTTCTCCATCAGACGCCATCAACGCAAACAGGACCGAAGATTGAACGCAGAACTTTTCTCTCGAAGAGACCAAGTGCGTCTTCATCCGCTCTTGAGATAGTCCAAGCTTTCGCGCCATACAGCAGGACAGGGATGATCAAGGTCTTATATAATGTGAGCTTGGTCTTTCGGGAGAGGGCTCTGTTACTCAATTGCCTCTTGAGCGCAAAGAAGCAGCGATCGGCAAGAGTAATTCAGCGCTTGATCTCGGTTCTGGTGTTGTTGTCCCTATTCAGTCCAGAGCCTAGGCAGACGAAGTCCTTGACTATCTCAAAGTTTCTGCTGCACAATATGACGCTCTGTCCGAGACGTCGATGTTGTGCGTCCTTCCGTGATGAGAGTATGTACTTTCTTTTGCCCTGGTTTTTCGCTAGACCCATTTTAGCCGCTTCCGCTTCAATGCCAGCAAACGCCTCATTGACGGCTCGCTGTGATCGCCAGGTCCCCTTATGGATGTTGAGGTGTGGGAACCGAGTGTTCATTGTAGAGAGGTTACGCCCCGAGACGAAATCTACCAGCCTGAGTCCGTTTCCGAACGTGTTGTCGTGCAGGCTGTGTTTTCCGATGACTCCAACCAAGATTTCTTCCTTGCCCAGCTGTGCGTTGAAATCTCCTAGAACGATCTTGGTGTCGTAGCTGGGGCATTGATCGTATGTTCTTTCTAGGAGATCATAGAAGCCATCCTTGCTATCATCGTCTTTGTCCTCCGTTGGGGCGCGGGCGCAAATTAGGCTGATGTTCCCGAATTTAGCATTGATGCGGATTGTTATGAGGCGCTCGCTGATATACTCAAAGCTTATGACTGTTTGCCTAAGTCTGCCTCGAATAACAAATCCGCAACCAAATCAGCGCTGCATTCCCTCTTTGTAGCAATCACCGTAGTAAATGTCGCAGTTTCTCATCTTCCTTTTGCCCGGCACATCCCATCGCATCTCCTGGATGGCGGTGACATCTGCTTTGTAGCAGTCCAGGGCCTCCGCGAGTTCATCGGCTGCACGTGGTCTATTAAGGGACGTCACATTCCGCGTGCAGAACCGAAAATCATAGTCAACTGTGAATCCGTCCATATCCGAGGCCTGTTGTCGGTTCGTAACCGTCGATTTTTTATGTGGTGAGGGAGTTAACCTGACGCACAGCCAACAACTGGTAGGCCAGGCCCAGTATTTGACCCTCGGGCAGAGGGGGGTCGCCGCATACATTAGTTCACCTTGATTGAGTGTCTACCCATGGTCATAGGGGTTCCAGGTTCGAATCCCATTGAAAGCAAAAGTTAATATGATTTTATCTGGCTTTCAAATCGGGTCCAGTACGCCCGTGGCACCAAGTATACAGTACTGGGAATTACAATGGACCATTAGTGGTCTAAGTCTGCTGGCAATTTCGCTGGCAGCTTAATAACCTTACCTAACCTAAGGAGATCAGGCTACTGGATCTTTTTTGGATCAAGGAGAGTGGCGTATTATGCGAGTTGGTCAGTTCTACAGTCTCTACAGCCTGGTAGCCAGCACGGAAGAAACTTGATCAGCTCGGTTATCTCATTCAGAGATGCACGACAGTCGATTATTATTTTTCAGTTAATAGAGCACGATGCAAGGGATCTCTAATTGTTGCCTGGTTCTCCGTAAAGACCTCGGGTGTCTATCGTGTTCCACTTGAGCCAGAACAGTGCCACGCTAATCGCCACTATTTCCGCTTGGAAGACGCTATGATCATGAGCGATCTATCTTCAGAGAGACTGTCTGTCAAAAGATCGATCAATGATTTTCCGACATTCAAGCTGTCCCCTTTGAAGTGCCCGATTGATCTGTCACTCTCCTCTCCTCGATCCTCCATCAATCTGAGCTCATCTCAGTTTCTCCTTCACGTCCCATAGCTCACACTGCACACGAGGTTGTTGTTCCCACAATTGGAGTCTCAAAGGCTACTCCCACCAACTTCGGTCATGCTATGCGGCTCAGAACGAATTTCCGTTCACGTCTAATTGCATCGAACGCAACTCTAAAACAACGCAAACAACACGAACAATGTTTCCGTCGTTGTCTTGACCCAACGAACAAGGTTATCGTGCTGCCAAACAAATCACCAAAAAAAAACCTACAAACGCCTGCAGCTCGTGAGTGTGTGTGTCAGTCTGCTGGTCATAGGTGGAAGGAGATTCTGATGATGAGAAGGAAGCTACGATACGGCTGAAGGAGCTCTGTAATTGACCCTGAAGCCGGACTCAAACGAACAAATGAGCCAATCCATCTCCGAGATGAATACGTACATCAGTCGTCAGTCAGTTCAAGTTTATCGTGTGTGTGTGTGAGCGCGCGTTTTTTTGTGTCAGTGGAAACCACAGAGAGTTCAGCAGTTCTCTTGCTTAATGAGAGCATTGGAACGCCGCTCCGCACGGGGCGCACACAGAGGTGAAGGAAAACAACAAGAACACCTCGTGTACAGTCACACCTTTAGCGGGTCGCGCAATTATCGCTATCTCCGATCACAAAGAGTTACTCAAGAGGGCACTTTGCAGTCGTCGGCACTCCGCGCCGATCGTGTCATCAGCTGAGAGAAGGGAGAGGGCAACATTAATGACGGCTGTTTTATGCCGCCAATCAGATGAGTCACTCGTGAACTTCTCCCGGCTGAGATCAGCCTTGTACCACAGAGGGGGACAGATGGTGTCTTTGTTTGCTGTGTTATCTTGTTAATTACCTCGAAGATAGTACTCAATGCATGCATGCACGAGTGCATGTGGATCGCCTTCAGTTATTTGCACAATGATGCTTCCGCGCTTATTCACTTCATTTTTTTTTCTGTTTCGTTTCGTTTCGTTTCGTTTTCATATCGCATGAGCTTTGTGTGTGCGCTACCTTGATGCGTATTAAAGTCGAAGGGCGCTTGCTGCTGCACGTATGGGACGACGGGTGGTGGTTGGGTTTGGGTGGGTTGGGTTGGGCTGGTGCCATGGGTGGTGTTTTCTGTGCTGGTTCAACTTCCGGTTTGCATTTTTATGGATTTATAGGTTTTCATCATTTTTCGTTTTTAGGGCTTCGCAGAGCCGCCTCGACGACACCATCTGTGTGTGCTGCTTTAGCTTGAGTGTGTGTGCGTGTTTTTTTTTTTTTTTTGAGCTGCCAAACAATAGACAAATGATTTATTACAAAATGGAGTTTTTACGAGTGCACATATGCGGAGGGAGCACATACTCGTGTGTAGCCCCTGCGAGAGAGGGATCTATGTGACTGGCTGGCTACTAACCCAGCACGACGATGGCTTTTATTTGAATGCGCCCAACCCACCCACACAACCCATGAGTCCCAAAACCCTTCGCTCGCCATCCTGGAAGTGGATTGTGAGCTATGCAATGAAAATGATGATGATGATGATGGCGGGGCGGGGTGGGGTGGGTGGTGGTTGAAGTAGGTGTGGGATCGAAGGGGGCTACCGGAGTTTCCTTCCATATTTTGTTGAATTTTCGTTTAATATGCGAGCTTCAACCCTCAAAGGCACAGCAACAGCAGCAGCAGCGGCGGCGGCAACAACAACAACTGCTGACTAGCTTTGAGTATGGGCTGGGTTGATGCCTGCAAACCGATTTTGCTCCATTACGCTTTTAAGCATTTAGAGCAGTAGAAGCGGCAGCACAGTAGTGCTGACGACGACGACGATGATGGGTAGGAGCACGTCGAGGGACCAGGACTGAGGCTGGTGGTGGTGGTGGTGGTGGAACATTTGGCGCGCTTGTTTGGGCCAATGAGCAACGCACAGATGACGGAGCGGCGGGTGGGTGGGCTGTGTTTCGGTGATGGTGACGATGATGGCGTCAGAGGGCGACTACTGGTGGGGCTGAAGGCATGCAAGCATGCATGCAGACAGTTTACGTTTGCATAGAGAGAATTTTTTAGCCCATGACTGGATTTGTATGTGCGGCTGGCGTGCGCATGTATGTATGCTGTTGCACGTACAAAAGGGGATCGCATTTTGTTTGGCGGGGTGGTTGTCGTACGCTGCGCTGGTGAGAAAGTAGTGGGTGGCTCCGGTTGCTGGTGAAAAGTTTCAATGGGGTATCGATTGAGGATTTTTTTTTTTTTGTTTGTTGGTTGCACTCTATGTAGGTTTAAAAGTTTACATGCAAATACCAGAGAGAAGCTGGGCGAACGGCGGGTGCTGCTTGTCGGTTGCTGCACACGGTGATGACGGTGGTTGCCGTGGTGGCGGCTGGGGTGGTGGCTGGGGTGGTTGATGTGCATATCCTTTTATTTAGTTCAATGGTTGGTCGTTAAATTTAATAGAGGAATTTTCGTCGTGTTTTTTTCTTCGTCTCCCTCAATATTTTCGTAAAAATACATATATACAGCTTTTTGTTATGATTTTGCAAACAATTTTTCCCCCGTTGGCAGTGGCTTGTGATGGTTTTAATGGCAAAGGCTTTATTCGATGACGATAGATGGTTTAAAGTGGAAGAAAAATGTGTGGCAGGGGTGCTGTCGACTGGATTATACAGTCTTTTGTTGTTCAGGTGGGTGGGTGTGAATGTGTGTGCGGCAAAGGATGAAGTAGGTCTTCTTTTTTTCCTTGAGACGCCTGCAGATGATGGAGAGGTTGTTTACGAAGATCTGAATTTTTTTCAGACAGGAAAAGGGGATGCATTTTTTTTTTTGTTGTTCATGAAATGTGGGTTTGTTTTCTTTCTCTCGTTGGGGAGGGGGGGGGGGGGCCTTATTGATTTACTGCCTCTCGATGGGCTATAAAAAAAAGTTGTCCCCACATCTCATCACTTGTCATGACGCATGCATGACGGGCAGACTTTCAAAGGGACCACCAACACCCATGTATCCGCCAGAAGGCAGTATCAATTTCAATTTATAATGTGAAGGCCAATGTTTGAGATTTCAGCTTGTTCCCAGAATACTTGTTGACTCGCCCTCGTGTACACAAGCCCATGCCCATCGGATTGCTTGTGCCAAGACTCCATCGCTAAGGCGATTACCACTGCAGAGGGCGAGAGCGATGTGTATCACCATCGCTAGGGACAGAGAGAGAGAAGCACAGGTTCCACTTGTATCGCCTGCGGTATCGCATAATTATTTTGCGAATTTCACAAACACTGACATCCATCCACTCTGCAATCTCAATTATTAACTTCAATTTCTCTGCTCAAAAGCAGAGTACAGACATTCATGTATACCTTTATTTATTTAACTCTTTTTTTGCCCCCACCCCTTAATATTTTTTTTTCTCTCTCTCGTTGCAGGTTACGGAAAAGACATCTCTGGAGTTGAAAGAGGTAAGTGACGGGCGTCGGGGACCATCCATTTTCATTTTTGTTTTGTTTACATTCTCTCAAAAATTCTGCAAGATAACAACAAAAAAAATTCGCATCCTTTACCACCGCAAGGAATTAATATAGTCGAACGAACGACGACGACGATACCGAAAAAAAAGAAAATAAAGAAAAACAAAAACAAAATCACATAACAGAAAATAATTTTAAACTTTCGCTCCTCCGGCTTGCATCTGTCTGTAGTTGTCTACCAAGGGGCTTCAGTCGTTTCATTTCGTTTCGTTTGGTTTGTGTTTTGTTTTTTTTTCACTCTCGTTTCCTTCGACTCGGTTCGGTGTCTGCAGCTTCTTCATACATATAGATTCTGTTTGTAATATTTTTTTTGATTTCATGCTCCTTGAATATCTATAAGAGCACATCACTGAAACCGTGGTAAAAACAAAACGAAATTGAGAAGGGGTTGAGTGGGTTGGCGATGGGGAGTGGGATTTGAAAGGACCAACTGGCGAGAGGGAGCGAGGCTACCCTTTGAGAGCGAGCCACGGAGACCGACCGAGGCCCGCAGATGAACCTAAGCTCGCTATAGACACAGCCCTTGATGTGTATATGTCAATCATTTGTTTATGCCGAGCAACGAACGGCGCGAACCGAGAAAGAAAAGAAGAGAAAAATTCGTAGTAAAAAATATATAATATCGGTGGAATTCATCTCATTTTTGCACCCTCACCCGCCCGGTTACTAGTATTTTACGAGAACAATTCCTCTCGCTCGCAGCGCAGAGCCCACCTTAATTTGGACAAAAGAATGCAGGAGTCACGGCGCGGGAAAGAAAGAAGGAGAGTACAAAAAAAAAAAAAAAAAAAACCAACCAAACCTCGTTATGTGTTCATTTTTATCTACTTCCTCTTCCCAGGGGACACCAACAATGGCGGTAGTAGGATCCCTTTTTTTCTCTCTGCATTCAGATACCCTCAAATCCGCTCGCCTCCCTGTCAGTCTCTTGATAGAACGACCTTCAGTGTGGCTCAGTTGCAAACCTCACACCACACCTGAGCGATGTGCAATGCATTACCGTTGCATTCAGAGTCGTCGCAACAAAAAAACCAAACCACCTCTCTGGGTGGGTGGCAGTAGCAGGCAATGAAAATTGTGTGCATTCAACGTAACTATCTCTCGCTGTTGCGCTCATGAAAGTCAGACTCAGCGTTTCAGGAATCATGATCTAGCTCAAGTGGCGTCGGCCGTGTATATGAAATGTAGAAGGGTTGTTGAGCGGATTCGGTGCTACTATCTGCTTGTAAAAGTAGCTCTTTTCTGTTTTTTTTTTTTCTTCTCTGCAGTACAAAGGGAGAGCAAAAATCCTTTGGCATGACTGACTGACTGAATGACTGTGCTGCTCGTCAGTTGTGGCGTATTCTGTTGAACATCCCCGCGAAATCTGTTCCAACACATCGATTTGATGCAGACTGCACGATGGTCGTTGTCGTTTTCCAGTTCCCCATACAGTCTCAGTTTTATACGTGTTTCATTCTTTTAAATCCCCTCGATATGCGAGCGACTGCAGCACGGTCACGGTATACATATACGAACTGTAGGAATGCCCTTGCTTGTCGCGGTACACAGTTTGCTGGTGCATTGGCTTAGTCGAGGAGGCGACGACGTTGCTCCTTTCTAATGTTAAATTCATTGTCGTTTAGATACTCTTGAGGAGAAACGAAACGAAACGAAAGGAGATGCGAGCTTTATACTATATCTTTGTCGGAATGTAATATTAAGTCTCTCTCAATGGGTTTGGGCGGGGACAATAGCAATTCGCAAAAGTTTCAGACAAAACACATCGATGAATAGAAATGACGGAGAGACCACCGAACTATTGGTGGTTAGGTTATACTCTTGTTCTTCAACTTTTCGAAAAGTTTGGACAAAGACAAGGGTGACCATGATGACGATGGCGACAACGACGACAACGACGTCGTCGGTGATGTCGGATGACGAAGATGACGGGAACAAGAACAAGAACACGGATAGAACGAGAACGGAAACGATAGAGAGATCCCCTGGATTTAATTAATGAATTTTCCACAGCGTTCAAAAACTTTCCCGTGCCGCAGATGGGGTTCAGGCGAGAAAAAAACCAAGGATATCTTCTACGTGGTTGTGGAGAGCAAAAAAAAAAATCCCTGATACCCAACCACGCGACAATGATTTGATGGGGATTGTCGTGGTGCGGTCTTCCTTGCCGAGTGCAACACACAAAAAAAAAAAATGTATCTCGTCTCTTTCCCTTTTTTTTTTTGCCTAAAAGAAATGAAAACTTTATGGCGAACTGCAAAGTGCAGGCAAATTGATTTTACTCTGACATGTTTAACTTAATTTGTTGAATTGATTAAAGTTTTAGTCGAGTTGTCCTCGTCGGTGATCTCTGCTGAAGGAGTTATGATTCGATTGTGTGAAATGCATTTTTTTGCGCTCCGGTCTTGCGGATGGTGTGAGATTATACGTTCGGTCTATTTGAGTATGATTTGGCACAATTTGTATGCGCGAGATGAAGAGGCGAGACTTTGTGAACTGCCAGCTTACCAGCTTCTGTTGGTGTAATGCGATGAGATGCGACGTTCTTGTCGGTTTAGTCGTCTTCACTTTCACTTGATGGGTGCGGCACTTTAGTTCTTGGTGAACGGAGAACCTCTTCAAGTTGCGTGAACATTTGGTAGCAAGTTGGTTGTGGCGCCACTTCATGCTACAGTGCGTTGTTTTATTGGGTCGGAGTCGAAGATGTGGTGGCCCGTGGCACATTCTTAAGATTCACACAAATAGCTACAAGGCACCACCTGTCTCAAACCCAAAGAAATGTCGCCAGCACTAGAGCTTAAACGATCACTTTGTCTGCTCAGACTAGTCAGATCCTCACTCAGGACACTAGTTGGCACAATTTATGACAACGTTATAACCGGACACTACGCAATCGCTATACATGCAAGGTGGGTGTCCAATTGGTTGGGCTGCCAGTCAATGACCCATTGACCAAGACCAGCACACAACCAACTGTACCCTCCAACCATGTCTCTCCTCCTCCTCACCAACAAATCCATCTACTTACTTACTTACTTATCAGGCAGACGAACCATGAAGGGTCTGAGCCTGAGCAATTGCTGCCTTCCATCGGTGACGGTCCTGGGCACGCTGCTTCCAGTCATCAAGGCCAAGCTATCTTACATCCGCGATGACTTGGTCTTTGTACCGGAGGTTCGGTCTTCCTCTCCGTCTCGAACCACGAGGCTCGGATTCGAAGACCCTCTTTGCTGGAGCGTTGTTGTCCATTCGCTCGATGTGGCCGAGCCAGTGTGCCTTCCGGACAACATCCACATCCTTGTACAGCTCGTAGAGTTCGCGGTTGTGTCTTCTCCTCCACTCGCCTTCCTCGCAGACGGGACCATATATCCGACGAATCAGCTCTGCAGTCTTACCTAATGTCCAGCTTTCGGCTCTATAAAGTAGGACTGGCAGAATAAGGGTTTTGCAGAGCATGACTTTGGTCCTTCGAGTCAGGAGTTGCGAGCCCAGTTGTTTTGACAGACCGAAGTAGCATCGGTTGCCAAGGGCGATTCTACGTCGGATCTCCACTACGACGTCATTCGTGCCCCGAGGTAGACAAACTCCTCTACTACCTCGAAATTGCAGCTGTCGATTGTGACGTTTTGGCCTAGGTGGTGTGCGGCGGATCGTTTTTTGCTCGACAGCATATATTTTGTTTTGTCCTCGTTGACCTTAAGACCAGCCCGTTTCGCCTGTTCCTCAATTGGCGTGAAAGCACGTTGGGACCGCGCGATATTGTCGATGTCATCAGCGTATCCCAACAGCTGGACTGACTTGTAGGAGATAGTGCCTTCCGTGTTGACTTTTGCCCGCCGCACTGTCTTCCCCAGTACCAAATTGAAGAAATCACACGACAGCGCATCTCCTTGCCGAGATCCGGTGCAGGTTTCGAACGGTTCAGAGGGTTTTGAACCGAACTGCACGGTGCATCTCGTATGTGTTGTGGTGCGACACAACCGGATCAGTTTTCCCGGGATCCCCAATTCGGCCATCGCTTCGAATAGCTCCTTGAGATGTATGCGGCTTTAAAATCGTTGAACAGATGGTGAGCATCGATTTGAAACTCGCTGGTCTTCTCCAGGATCCGCCTTAGTTTGAAGATTTGGTCTATAGTCGGTTTGCCGGGCCGGAAGCCGCACTGGTACGTGCCGATTAGTGCACACAGTACGCTGGATAGGATCGTGTAGGCGACATTGAGCAGGGATATACCTCTGTAGCTCTTGCAGGAGGTTGGTTCGCCTTTTTCGTGGTTGGGGCATGTGGAGCTGATATTCCAGTCGTCGGGCATGCTTTCATCTTCGGCAAATGACTTGGTGCATGCTCCCTACCATTACGTTGCCCCCAGCTTTGAAGAGCTCCGATGTTAAGCCATCTGAGCCTGCGGCTTTGTTGTTCTTCAGCCTTTTAATGGCTGTACCAACTTCTTCAAAGCTAGGTGGGAGGACTACTTCGTCGACTGGAGTTGGGATTTCCTGGTTCCCTATCACTCTCTCCAGGTCAGCCCCGCTAAGCAGCTGTTGGAAGTTCTGCCTAAACACATCCACAATTCCCTGTGGGTCCGTAACTAGGAAACCCTCGCAAAAATACAAGGAGGAGTACTTGCCATAAAATCACGTCTCAGTCTACACATTCTTAGGATTCAAGCGAAATGAGAAAGATCGCTTGGTTCTTAGTGATGAATCTCTAGCGATCGCTATGACAACAATAGCACGCACCTTTTCGCATTCTAATCCACTGCCAAATTCCCACCTCACGCGGAGACAAAAAAAACAAGGAATAATCCCAAGAACAAACCCAGCAACAGGTTGTAGCAAAAAAAACCAAAAAGAAACGCAAACAAATCCCCAGACAAAGGATCAGGCACAACATTCCTCATCACACGGAAGCTATTGAAACCATCAAATTCGAATTTCCAAAAACCATCAACACTCCTCTGCACGAGTGAGTCAACCCAATCCCGGGGATACGCGTTCAGGAAGGAACCAAACCAAATTCAAAATTGCCACCAGACACACACAAATACTTTTCATCTTCCATCACAACGGCGCCGCGCGGCGGTTTGAAGCATTCCATCTCCAGCTCTAGGCTGCCAGTTATTTACTCAAGCTCAACACGACTTAACACCTCCGTGACAAACGAATAAGCTGTTTTTCCTTCGCCCCATCCTTTAGTCAAATATTTTCCACCTCGAATGTCGGAAACAGGGAACCATTCCACACCGGCACACCGCTACACCCCACATCTCACTGTATCGTTGTATCGTGCAGTGTGACAAGCAAATCAGCAGAAAATAGAAAAACAAACCTCACCCGTGTCCAGACAATGTCATTTTTGAGGAACTTTCGACGAAGCCCACCTCACCACCGCACACAGGCGGTGCCGCGGGCTAACACACAAAGCCGGCTTTTTAAGATTGCCGTTTGCGTTGTTGTTGTCCGTGTTCACTTTGTTGGTGTACAGCGGAACGACGAATCCACCGCAGCTTTTGTGCCATGATTTCATTATTTCCATCCAGTTCATTCACTTCTTCGTCGAAGCGGTGTGCTGTGTGTGCTGCTGTCTGCTGGCGTTGACGTTGATTATGATAGGGCTGTGTCCGTGCCGAGATACTACTCCACACCAGCAGCATCCGCTGGTTAGATGATTTAATTTATTTTTCTTGTTCATCCATCGGTTCTTTTTGGACTGCCCACACCCGACCCGACCCGAGCTGACACCCGTCCTCGTCTCTTCTCGTCTCGATTATAAATAAACTCTGAAGCTCATATGAACGTGGATTGAGAGTGTGTTGCACTTTAATCAAATCACACGCTCAGTTAAATCGAAATGTTGTCCTCCTCCGTCACCCGTTGATGGCCCCAGCAGCGGCACCCGAACAGGCACATACCAACGACGACGACGACGTGGATGAGGATGATGATGATGATGATGACTGGAATATGGGGTGCGCGATGGATGGGAGTGGAGTGCTAGGGCCTATGCACGCCTCCGAGACTTAGTCTGCGCTCCAGCTCCAGCTCCAAGTCGAAAATTAAACGTGGAACGAGGAGCCGCCGCACAGAATGTCGATAGCAACAGGAACAACACACCATCAACGAAGTTGACGCCGTTGCCGCTGACGACGACGATGAGAAGACGGGAGACAACTTCCGCTCGGAATTGCTTTTTCAAAAAAAAAAAAAAATTTTAATCGGAAAATGGGAAAATATACCTGTCACCAGTGAGCAGGCCTGTGTGCCACTGCAAGGGCGCCCGCTTTCTCAGTTCCCGGCTCCGAATTCCATCACGATAACAATTATGACTCGTGGGACGGGTTGGTTGCCGGGAAGGGCTGTATCGGTTTGGGTGAATGCTTTTTCGGTGTGTTCCCTTTGTCTCTCCGCATTGGGTTAGGGATTCCGACTTTTTCTCGATTTTTTGCGGGGTAAAAAATAAACTCCTGGATGGTTGAGTATCCGTTGAACCGTGTATCCCCGATTGGAGGAGCGAGCAGATATCAGGCCTACGCGGGGGGCGGCCACTGACGAACACGTATTGTGGTTAAACAGGGGAGAAAATTAAATTAATAGATCAAACGAGGGTATGGAGAGGCGGTTAATGCTGATGCCGATGCGGCTGTCACTTAATTAGATTCTTTTTTCAAATTTGGGGAAAAAAAACCCAACTGGGTGGCGAAATGACTGCCCTCCAGGCGCACTCTGCCAAATTGATTGAAAATTAGAGACTTTGTATTTAATGGAAATTTGTTGTTGTTAACGTAGCCATGCCATTGGTTTCGATGGGAATGCCATGAAATGAAAATTAACGGGAGAGAAAAACGGTGGAGGGGAAATCGAGAGTGAGGACTGAAATGAATTTTCGTAAGTCGATTCTATCAGGAGAGAGTGATAGGGAACCAGGAAATCCCAACTCCAGTCGACGAAG
Source organism: Eristalis arbustorum (assembly GCA_916610145.1). NCBI lineage: Eukaryota > Metazoa > Arthropoda > Insecta > Diptera > Syrphidae > Eristalis > Eristalis arbustorum. The sequence continues at coordinate 71,046,521 of OU744319.1, forward strand.
AAGTCCTCCCACCTAGCTTTGAAGACGTCGGTACAAAGGCTGAAGAACAACAAAGCCGCAGGCTCATTTGTTGTCGGTAGCGATCAGTATTAACGGTTTCACCAGGGTTTAGGAGCTCGTGGTACACCACATCTTTCTGGTGGTACACCAAACACACAGCATTGTCTTCTTGCCGAATCGATCTGGTTTTGCAGTCGATATTGAGGTTGTCCCGGATTCATCGCCAGTAACAATCCGACGCAAAACCGATTTCCTTACGTGTCTTTGAAGCAAAATTTCACAAGTGTTTTTTCATTTTCATCATCTGTCTTGCATGGCACCCATTTTTCACACTTTTGGATCTTTCCCATAGCTTTTAAACGGCCAGAAATTGTTTGTTGTGCACCATTTAACATTGCTGCCATTTGCTTTTGACTCAAGGTGTCATCTACATCCAATATCGTTTGCAATTCGGCGTCTTCAAACTTTTTTGGTGGTCTTCCATGTTCTTAGTTTCTCACATCAAAATCATTATTTTCGAACCGTTGAAACCATCTTTTGATGTTGCTTCTGATAGAGCATGATCACCATATGCCTCGACGAGCATTCGATGCGACTCTGCAGCACCTTTCAACAAACAATTAATGCTTTCCGCAATCATCACTTTCTGGTACAAAATTCGATGAAACACGATGAAAAAATATGATTTTGTCTGTTCAATGACTTGATGTATACTAAATATGTTTCACAGATGTCATAGCAAACAAACAAGCAAAAAAAATAAGGCCTCGTTCACGACAAATGTTCCCTATTGAGACATTTGTATCTTGACGCTCACTTCATACCGGTATACCTGGTATTTTAGCCGCATTATCTTCACTTCCAGAAAGGGCCTCATTGACGGCACGTTGTATTCCACCAATCACGTTCCACCAATCCGCGTAAGCTAGCGGTTTACACGGGCTTTTGGAAGAGAGGTACGACCTCTAGTGTTGATAAGTTGAACAAGTCACCCAAACTTCAAGCTATTTGCTGTCCACAATCCATTGTACTCCACTCTCTTCTTCAAGCAGAGTCAGTGTATTTTCATGAACAAACGGACATCCTAAATGGCGGCCCCATCTCTCGTCCAAAAACGAATTGAATACGAAGCAAGTTGGCTTCAAATTGTGTGTCTTAAAGGAGTCGCGCAAACAATCTCTGCATTGCACGCCAGACACGCCGTAAATCAAGTCTCTGCTGCCGGAATGGCAGAAATGGTAGCCATTCCACGGCATTCCAACGCCTCTGAATCGTTGAATTCCTTCGATCCCCCTCGCACCCCTTTGCGCGGTGCGGAGAGTGCCCTAGGTCGTCGACCCAAAGTCGACTGACTCACGGTTTCTGATTTCTGACTTCCTGGCCGGCCACTGGACTTGTTGAGTGAAACACGCAAATGTGCGCTTATCCGAACGACGAACGAAACAATGAAGAAATTTAATCCTTTCGAAGGAAAGGCACTCTCACTCGACGGGGGTAAAGTCGGTCAATAGCCATGCATGACAATCGAAACCCGCTAACTAGTTCTAGTTCTCTTCCGTCGCCGTTGTCGCCGTCACTGGCATCGGTTAAGTCATGTCAACGAACCACGATCAAGTATGTGCGCTTCGCTTCTGTCCTCCACTTCACTTTGTGTATCTAGGACATGACAAGTTAATTCCATTCGATTAGTTCACTTTCTTCAATGCGGTCATGCCGATGGCACTGGCGCTGGTACTGGGACGGGGACTGGGACTGCCACTGGCACTGGCGCTGGCACTGGCGCAGGGACTGGCGTTGCCGCCACCGCTGCTGTCTGCAGTGCACTTTTAAAGCGAGGAGCTAAATGGATTAAAACTCCCACGTTTCATAGAACTCTCCCTTATTTTCTGCTTCTCGCTTTAGTTTTTTTTTCTTTTTTTATTTTTCACTCCCAAGTGCAGCTAACACATTATCCCAGTTCATGCATTCGGAATGGACGTGTGTGCCTTCGAGTGTGTGTGTGCAATGACGGACTCCTGCTGGTGCAGCTGAATGCCGCCAACTGCGTCGCCACAGCCTTATAATCGGCCATAACAATGCATGTGGCCATCCATTTACTTGCGAGTGCCAGCATATGGCAGGGCGCATGGAGTGAGTAGTGAATCAACCGCACAGCGCACTCATTGTCATTGGTCCCGAGGAGTGTAGTATTTTTCCCTTTTTTTTCGTTTCTCTCCAGAAACTCTCTCTCGCACACGTATGAGGCGCACGGAGCGGCTGGAGGCAGGCGCGGTTTGCGAGGATGACGACTTGGGTGCAACACTGGCAACCCCACCCAAAGTTCTTCGTTTTTTTTTCTGTGTTGCCTCGTCTCCCTTTCTTTGTTTTTTTTGCGTATGTTCCTCAGCAGCTCTTGCTTGGGCATGTACAGACGTCGCTGGGTGCACAGCCACTAAAGCGTTTTCCTGTACACGAGTTGCACTTGCATCGAAGCGGGCCCCGGAGTGTGGTGCGCCGTGCGGAGCAGAGGAGCCTCTGTCCTGTTGCGTGTGTGATATGAGACAGTGGAACGGCGAACAGTGTGTGCGTGCTGTGAATTATGACATTTCACACAGCCGAAGAGACAAGGGGGGCCTTCTTGCAAATGTCAGACGATGACTCATTCAACTGGTGATTGTCATGGCTGCGCTGTGCTGTGCTGTGGTGCGGTGGACTTGGTTCTCTCTCTCTCTTGTGACCCTCTTTGACATCCTTTGTCGATAACTGAAGCAGCGAATGAGTGCCCGGCAAAAGCAACTGAAATCGTTTTTCTGTTTTGAAAAGATGAATAACTCAATTTCATCTTCTCATTCCGCCGTCCACCGTCCGCCGTCCGCTCCCATTCCGCCGTGACAGCAACAGGGAGTGAACGGGTGTGTGGGTGTGTGGGCGTGTGGGTGGGTGGCAAATGGGAAAGAAAAATCATTTACAGTTTGTACTGCGCGCAACACATATAAAATCGAATCATCCCGTCGTGACAGAGTGTGGGTGCCGTAACTAATGTGCACTGACAGGAGTCGGTGGTGAGCGAGAGAGAGCGAAGTGGTGGTCGAGAAATGACATTCTTAACCACATTTGAGGTTAACAACTCGACAACCATTCAAACGAGCAGCCGAACGATGGATGGTGGACAATGACAGACGAACATATGAGTATGCTGCAGTTTTTTGTTCTCCCCCGCCTCAGACCTCTGATCAGAGCCGTGTGTATGCGGTCGACTCTCCAATGTGATGTACCGTGTGGCACACAAACACAATCAAAACACTGACGGGGTCTAGTGAAATTACTGGTGCTGCCTTTGACCGTGCTTTCAGCGCTTTCAATGATTTCAGCGTCCGAATGAGTTCTGTCTGTTTGCCAGGAGAGGGGGCGGGATGCCCGCTCGAATGGGATGTGTTATTTGTTAATTATGCTCCGGGATTCGTTTGGCGGTTTTTTTTCTGCTCTCCCCCACTCAAACAGCCCTTCAACTCACAAAATATGGCAATTAGTAGTTTTCGAAGCAGTATTTGAAGTTTTTCGAACCGTTTGACGACTGGTCCTGCTGCAGCTGGTCGTGCTGGACACACAGTCCGGGCGGACGCGGAGATTAATTGGGTTATCATCACACATCCTCTCTCTGTGTGTGGCATTTGTTTGTTTTTTTTTTTTCGAGGAGTTCTGCTAGTTTTTTTCTGTCGGTTGTTTTTCGCCGAATTAGAAGGGAATTGAATGTAAAATAATAATTAATTCATTTTTATTTGTACAGTCGCATCATGAGGCGGGGGAGTTGGAAAATATTTTCACACTAATTTGAGCAAAACTCAATTTTGATTCTTTTTTTGTTCGTGTTTTATCAATTTTGTATGATTTGCTGGGAATTGTGAATTTCGTGTGAATTTACTGGGGAACGCACACATGACAGAGTCTCGTACACATCATGGTCGAGTGCAGGTTCGTTTTGAATTTCCCCGGAATCAGGGAGAGGAGATTTATTGGTATTAAATCCCTTTGTGTCCGTGGCATGCATGGCTTCACTTAATCTGGTTCGTCTTTATCCTAAGGTCTACGGACAGACAGACAGACGGAGACACATTGTCTGTTTTTTTGAAATGTGCAATGAATGGGGTGGAGAGGGTGCCAACCCCTTTTCTCTTTCTCCACGTGCCCCTTACAGCCGCCACGGCAGCACAAAGACGAAGACATTTGAAATGTCATTTACCCGCTAAGGCACGTTTCGGGTGTGAATCTCATTCGCTGCAAGAACAGCTTTATTTCACGTGACACCGTCACGAACACACATTATTCGGTAGCTTTACGAATGAGTTTATCAGAGAAAATGTTGTCTTCTACAATTTTGAACTCGTTATGGCGTATGTATGGGCTGGTGGATGGGGACTGGGGGACGACGACGACGACGACGATGTGTCTTCATATTTTCCTTTGGGTTTTGTGCATGGCAGGAGCTGTTCTCATCTGTCAACCCGGTGCCATGGATTGGCTGATTGCTGCGTCGTTGGGTTTCCGTTCGTAATATTCCTCAAAAAAAAAAAAAAGGGTCTCAGACAGATGACGTGCGCAATTTGTTAGGGTACACCTCCACGTGCACCACTCGCCCACCCAGTCGGTGTCGGGGAGAGGTCGTTTCAGCCAAATTACGACACACACGCTGGGGCGTACGTACGTACGTAGGTCTGGCCTGTGGATTAAAGAGATGTTAAATTTTTTGACGGCCCTGTGTGGGCATGGCAAGCTTTTAAGTCCCTTTTTGCTCACCGCTCAGCGTGACTGGATCGGAGTGTCCTTCTTGTGCGCTTTTCGGTTCGTTTGTCAAAAGGATAAAAGGTGCGAATGTGGTTTAAAGATCAAGGCGTTGGCTTAAATTCCACTCGAAAATAATGTATCCTCCTCAGTTTCACTCCAAATTCACGATGATTTACATGTGTACGTTTGTCCCCGTTAACGGCGTCAACACCCCCCCCCCCCAATCGCTCTTAACACTCCACTCTCACATGTCAATTGTCACCCTCCCCTCTCCCCTCAGACGATGTTATCAAACTCGATTTCACAGCAAAAAGCATACTTTTTGACAATTCGAAATGGCACTTCCTTCCTCCGTCGCCCATGCGATGGGGGCGTTGACGTTAATGACCATCCCCAAACACTTGAACAAATCTCACACACAACACTCTCGCACAACATGTCAGATTCACCCCCAAAACGGCAAAGTTTTCAGCGTTTACCCATCCACAAAATTTTGCACATATGCCAGCCTTTCTCTCGAACTCCTTCCATATAAGGACCACAGCACACTATCGTCGTCGAGAATCTTATGTAAATTTGCTAGCATCTTCCACAGACACACCCTGTCATAGTCGGGTATTTAACAGGAGATCTCCAATTGTTGTCAAATCGTCAAAAAAGAGCGCCCAAAGCCGCCACCCCCACCGCCGGAAAGGAAAGCCGCCCTTAAAGGCGAAAAATCAGAATCAGAAGATGGGGAAAAAAAAGTGTATAAAATATTGTTATTCCTCTTCTGTCCTTTTGTCCTCTGTATTCGGTGTCGAAACGGAGGAAGACCGATATCCCAGTTTTTTTTCATCCCTAAGCACCACTGAGCACCCTCTGCCCGCCGACGCACAGATCTACAGACACTATCGGGCTTTCTAAAAAATCCACAGAAATTTATTTCTTTTTCCACTTTTCAAGTTCTGCTCAACATTCTGTTTTTGCTTTTTTTTTCGGTTCGTTTGTTTGTTTTTTGTTGTTTACGAGTGAGATACCATTCATCCTCTCCATCTGGCCTAGGATACGCCGCCGAGTCTTCCTTGCCGTAGGTAGGTTGACTGTGAATAGTCAAGAGCCGGAGCTTCGGGAAGTGTGTGTGCGCTTCGTTTGAGGATGCGGCTACGACCTTCGTTTCGAGGGGTAATTGACCTCATCCCGAGCACGAAACAAGACCGATATATCCTCCTCCAGCCGGAGAGTGTGTTCCCAGCAAGCATCGATTAATTGAGAGAAGGAAATCAGGCATTTTTTCAGTTAAACAAACATGCAAACAAACAAGTAAGCAAACAGCTCCAAACAGACAGACAGACGTACCTACCAACAAATGCGTGCATTCGTGTAGGTTCCGTAGGCGAATCCGTTTAAACTTTTATCGCAAGTAAATTACGTCCCCCCTCCCCGTCAGCGTGATTTCACACGGGCCCACTCTCCATTCCATCCCCGACGTGTACACGGTCATGGAACGGAAATCTATCCGCTTCACTCTCGTCGTGTGCTTCCGGGGTTGGCTCTGCTTTTTATTTCGTAATTTATTTAAACACTTGTGCATACAAATAACAATATCCCCCGTTGACATTCGGCACCCAGTTTATCAGTTTATCCGTCCCGTGTAGGGAACACGCAGCTGACTGGATGAGTGGCGGTGGCGTTGGCAAGCGAGGGTGGACGGGCATAGGACACACAACCAAAAAAAAAGAACAGAAAATCTAGAAAAAAGGCAGTCGTGACGACGATTCGAAAGGATGAAGGAAAAGCACTCTCGCCGAGGAGGGGGAGGGGATTGGGGGACAGAGTGAGTGAAGAGAGAAAAAAAAATGTTTTCATTTCGATTTTGATTTTTATGAGGGTTGATTTGCGCTGCAGGGGCTGTGCTTGTGTCGACGGCTGCTACTGCTGATGGCGGTGCTTCTAGCTAGCCCAGGCCTTAGATCGGTCGTTCCTGAATGATGGGACTTCCTTGGGGTGATGCTGTGGCAGCAGGAGGTCGGGTGGTTAAATTTAATCGCTGAAATTGATGCCATTTAATACTTGGCATGATGTTAATGGCGATGTTGCGTAATGCAGACAAGAGAGAGAGTGAGGGAGAGGGAGATTAAGAAATGAAAATGGAAGTGATTCAGTGTCTGTGTCCGCGGGTGTGGGTGATCTGATGTTAGATGGGTCTCCCTTGGAGAGGGATAGTTGTACTGGAATGAAATTTAATTACGCATTCGTCTGATATCAGCTGAGGACGCGAAAAGGGTTTCAAATTACGTCGCGATAAGGAGAAACTTGAGCGTCCACTACGTGGGGGAACCAGCGGAACAGCAACACCACTGACAGCGACAGAGTTGTACACTGTAGAATGAATTTGTATTCGAAGGCGTCATGTGACATCCGGAGGGCATGGCAGCTTTGCGAGCGTGTGTCGCACATTCGTCAATGTCACAGACTCTGCTGAAAGGAAACAGTCACTGATAAGCGATGACTGTGTTTGAAACACAGAACACGAAGCACACACGCAGTAGTCGGGCGCTGTAAAACGAGAGCAGCAAGTGTGTGGTGCCAGGGCATTGGAGAAATGGCGTCCGGATATGTCAAATGTCTGCTCTGAGGAATCGGTGAATCGTGTGTGGGATATAAAATACATTTTCCAGTCGTTGGACGACGGAGAATGCCGTGGGCCTTGTATGCTTAGTCTCTGTCGGTTTCGAAAATCGTTTCACTTCCTCAGTTTGTCGTGCAGCTCAGGAGTCTTCCCGGTCTAGGAGCTGCAACGTCGAAGGTTTGACCCCCCGAACAACCCTCCCAGTGCAACGTCTCTCCATCGAAACCAATTTCTCATAAAACACTTGTGATATCTGAACGCACTTCACAACGCTAACCAAGGTCAAACCGCAGAGATGATGTACAACGTGCACATGGTCGTCGTTGTATGCGTTATCTTCATGACGGCGATTCCCAGTGCTCCACTAAAAGCGAATAACGACGAGCGCCAGAGTGGGGGGAGGGGGCCAAAACACATCCTTCTACCTAATCAAATCTCACTGGAGTAGTTAGCTTCACGCTACAAGCCCTTATTTTGCCCATTTCACATCGCCCACCGCGCCCACCCTCCCATTTCTCAGCCTGCGTTCGGACAATCTTTAGCGAAGTGTTATAAAACTACCAGCAGGATGGTACAAAATGACCCGAAAACACACAGAACCAGAGAAAAAAACAGACACACCATCATCCTTCCTGTCCTTCGCACGCTCCACTCACTCATTCGGTGGTTTGGTTGCTCGCTCGCTTCTGCTTCTGCTCCACATGCTGCGACGAAGTTCTCTAGCACTTTGTTGTACAAACGACCAACAGGAGACACATCTTTACATTTCACTTCTAACTGTACTTTTACTACTTCTACTTATACTCATTCCCTTGCTAACCCCCAGCGCACCAGCGGATGAACAGCAGCAGCAGCAGCAGCTATCTCCGTTTTCATTTGCCATTTGTGCGGCGTGGCGGTAGGGGGGTAGGGGTAGCGCGGGCCAGGGCAATGTACAAACGTATGTACCCATCCTGTGAGATCCCCCCCCCCACCCGCCCCACGCTGCGTCCTGTCATAATGCAAAACTTATCCAAACTCTCGCCGAAAATGGTCGTCGCTGTCGTTGTTAGCGCGATGTTGGCGTTGTTGGCGTTGTCATAGTCATCGTCTCTCCCGTAGTCCCTCCTCTTTGGAGATCCTCTTTACCAGCACTTCATGTTACACCCCACCGACAAATTCCCTTTTATTCGCTTCTCTGTCATTTATCCCACTCCCCCCATCTAAAGCCCTCGGTGTGTACGCCCCTGGATCTCTCGGCCCCGCTATCCATCCCGAGCGCCCGCCCCTCGACAGTAGAAAAGGAAATTAAGTTGGCTAATTTGTTGGAAAATCATGGTAATCGCTTGAGATGTTGTTGTTGTTCCCTTTCCGCCCTTTTAAAGCGCCACGAATCGATTTTATTTAGAGGACGACGACTGCGATGAAAAATGGCCAACCAAACCGAAAAAATGAAAAACGAAAAAAAAAAACAGCACGAAATGAGCAGAAAAACTATGGGAACGGTATGGAGGGCGGTAGGGAATTTCACGAGACGGAGAGTAGATGAGGAAAGGGCTTACTGCAGAGATAACTTAGCAAAATGTGTCGCTGGGTGTCTGAATGTCTGAATTTTTCGTATTTTTTTTTTTCGTTCGTCCGTCGCTCGACTGGACTGCTGCTGGCGCGTTAAAATTTCCAAGCGAAAGATTATGGAAGGCATAATGTTTGTTGTTGTGTGCTGTCTTCCTCCTGGCGCTGTGTCTCCCCCCCATGTCTGTGTTGTCATTGTCATCGTCTATTTTTACAGAAAAAAAAAGAAACATCCTGTGTGGCTCTCCAAGCCCTTTGCTGTGAAATTATAGTTTCAAGTCTCGTAAAATAGTGAATGGAATGAAACGAACGAACGAACGCACAGAGAGGAAGTCGCGACATATGCTAACGCGTCTGGTTTCGGTTTTTTTTTCTCCTTTTATTTAAATTTTGTCCGAATAACGACTTCGGAGAAGGAGTGACGTTTCTGTGTTATATCACGAACGGTTATTGGTGTCGTTTACAATTTCTGTTTCATCTGACAGATACGTCTGTTTGCTCCTGACTGTGTACACACCCATTAAATATGAAGAATTGAAAACAAAAAAAAACGGAAAACTGTGTGGATGAAGAAGTGGATATGTGGAGGAAAATCTGTTTTATTTGTTCAGGAATAATAAATCTGAAAAATCCACACACGCACTTATACATGTGCAAGCACGAGGGAACCTAGAGAATCCAGGTCTACCCAAGGATTGGATGAACGCTAGCGCGCGCGAGAGGGACAGGGAGACAAATATGCACGAGAGAGCGAGAATGTTAGTGGAAGAGTGGCCGGGGCGGCATGGGTATGGGGGCAGGGCAGGAGGCGCACCACCGAGCACGGATGAATAGATGACAGTACACAAAGAAGCGCATAGAATATTGAAAGGATTTTATTTGCGCAAATGTGTGCATAAAGAGAATAAAGAAGAAAAGTCATTGTCGTCGTCGTTGTCGTTTATCGCTGTTTCTTTCCGAGAATGTTTCGTATGTGCGCCGTGCCTTGCCAGTGGGAAAGTGAAATCATATGTTCGACATTTGATAGACAAAAACTTGCTTATTGTGGCACACAAAAAAAAGTGTAGATATACACAAAAGGCGAGATGTGCCGTCTTTTATTCGCAACAATCCCGCCTCGTTTTTTTTTTTGCCTTCAAGCTCACCCAACCGCCACACAAGCCCGTAGGGTATCAACAAGACACCAGCCAACCCCACGAACAAAAGAAACGCACCCGCCCCCACATGCATCGATGGAGGGTGGGTGGGCGAATGGTGGTCTTCTTTTGGGGTTAAGACGGAATAAACCTATTTATTTATTTGCCGTACTCTTTTTTTTCGCTGTTAATTTTTATTTCGTTTCACATCTTATTCCTTTCTCTGGTGTGTGGCCCTTTTCTCTGGTTCTTCCTATTTAGCTGATTATGCACATTGTACGTACGTGCATGTGTTTGGTTGATTTGAAGGACTGAGACTGGGTTGTCACTGACAATGGAGCGCGAGCGTGTGTACGCCGTAATCTGAGATGAAATGTGTATTACTTTGTGGAAAGGATTTCCATCTGCAGACCCCTGCACACACAATTCGACGCACACACAGATGTTTGCGCGCTCCTTCAGCAACGTTTTGTAAACAGGAAGTGGGTGCATTTAACAGATTGAATACACGCGAAGAAAAAAAAAAAAAAAAAAGCGAAAGAAAACAAATAAGAACGTCTCCTGACTGAGTAGCATACGACAATTGAGTGACAGCAGCAGGGTCGCTCTGAGGACTGAGATAAGAGGCCAATGCCTTAGAAAACGATAATTTGATCAATTATTTGACAACAAAAAAAGAAGAAGAAAGAAATCTTATTTTGAAAATGATAAGAAATGAAAGTGGACCTGTTTAAATGTGTGTCGTGTTAGAGGGGTGGCCTTCGCCTCACAAAGACCAACGTGGGTCCATATTGTCACCACAAACTCGCTGAGAGTAGAAAAACCAAATGGAGATGTTGCCTTCTGTTGCTGTTGTGTGTCTGGGTCTGTTCACAATCTTGACGCAGTGCAGTTGATATTGTGAGGCGTATTTTCGAACCCACGTGGGAGCCTAACGCATTCTTGCTTGATGACATTTGTTTATATCTTTTTTGCGTCTGAACAACAGATACGTTCCATTGCTCACGGTTCTGGACACGTTTTTGATCAAGTTGTGCTTCTATGTATTTTTTCCCACTAATCTTAAGATCAGCCCATTTCATCATAGTAACATTTGTTAACATCTCAAATTAATTTAAACCCAACAATTAACCCAACTAACCCGATACCTCCATTTTTATGCAACGCTTTCATTATTCTACCTTGTTATTGAGTAACTCTCATACTCATGTCAATTTTGCATGCAGAAACACTTTTCGGCCAATCACATTCACGCATGCCTCTTCGATGAAACATATTGCATTGCATCAGCCATCGATCTCTCACTCGAAAATTGGCTCGCTCACCCTTTCCCCCAATTGGGTTCCAGAATACAACTCAGCAAGAGAACATGATCGTGTATGTGCTTCGTTTCATCATAGTTTCTATGAGCGCAGTGACAGTCGATGGCTCACTACCGTTGGAATGTTGGTAGTAGCAAGAGAGTCTGCAATGTAATTGGCTTGTGCGTCTGTCGCGCCTTCTCATTATGGGTTTATTTTTTCATCTCACCTTGTGCAGAGTGCAGATGGGCAAGTGGAATTGGAGCAATGGCGTAAGTGATTGTTTTTCTTTGCAAATATTTATTGGTTTAGATTTTGTACACATACATATCCAGAAATATTTATTATTCTTTTTCTTTGATCAAGATGGGGCGAGCAATGCTCGACATTCGCAAACATTATTTTTTAATATTTTGAGTTCAGGTGTAATTAGGTGCGTCATCTTCACTCGCTCGCTGTCAGTCTTCCTTCTTCTCATTGTACAGACTGTGTGCGTTACACTTTAAATAAAATTGAATAAAAACTGCCAAGACTCGTATGATTCTCAGCTGAATCCCCTTTAAAGTCTTCAATTCAGTCCAGATCCTTGGAATGGCCAGTGGCGCTGTGATTCATTGAACGTCTGCGAAGGTAATTGGTTACTCGTTCTCATGAATTGCGTGGGAGTATTTGTCTGTTTTTTATTGAACTGCTGCTGCTTTTTGTGTCACGTATACCATCAGTCGGGACTACCTGTGCGCTACTGTATGCATCGGCGCGTGAGAGGACAAATTGCAATTATTGGTTCTAATTGGTTCTGAATACACAGTGTATCCCGTGTGCATTGACTCATGTAGTCATGCTTGATTCACAGTCAGTTTTTGTTTGGTGGATCAACAACGTGACGATGTAGACATGTAGACTTCCTGGTTTGTCGTCGTCTCCAAACCGGACCGTCTAGTCATGCTTAATTTCAGCGTTAGTTCCTGTTCGCATCAACTTCTTCAAATCAGAACAGTCTCTCCAACAAGCTATACTTGAGTGCGTCTCACCCACCCTTCATCGTGGCATAATTTTGCATCCCACCCCACCCATCAAAGCTGTTCTTTAAAGTCAATTCCGGCGCTCCTCTCCGACGACATGTCATTTTGTCTAGCCAGCCACCCTTTTATGCTTGCTTCCGTTCTCGTTATGGTGCAATTCTTTTCAAATCAATGACTTTCATTGTCTTCCCGGGGATGGGGGCTCGCTGCCAACCACACTCAATTGAATCTTTACGAGAGAAAGTATAAAATTGAAAATATTATCGCCAGGCGTGGGTGGGCTATGATGCTCTCTTCGAGTCCATGAAGCCATTAGATGCTTCACTTATTTTTTTTTATTCATTTAATTTCAACGCCAATTACACATCCGCGCAATAAAAAAGAAAACTCCGAGAAGTGCGAACACTTTATGGCACTGTCCTCCATAAGAGTGATATTTCGCCTTATCTTATCTTAAGTGCGCTCGAACATATTTTCGTTCTTTTGTTGCTTCGCTGGCGCGGATTCCTTTGAGATAACCACACAGCCACTATTTTTGTCCGCTCTCGCCTTACGGCAGTGAATTCATCTTAAAGGTTCTCTTGTGTATTAGTTCGCTGCTCGCGGCGTGCATACACACGCGTAGTGTGGTTTGATTATTTTTAAATTAAATGGCAAGAGTCAAGTACCTTCTACGTGCCTACGCAGTATCCAGCCACGTTCGTCAACTTTTCGCCGCTTCGTCTTTTCATTTTCATATTTAAGCGAGGCCGTCGTACATTAGTCATAAGTAATGCGCTGCTGTTGGGGGTTCTGTGTTGTTTTGAGTTGGCCCCCACCACGAACGGCAGCAGGCCTTGAGCCAGTCGACGACACGGAGTGATGACGAAGAGCGCAAAGGAATCTTGTCGTTGTTTGTTGATAACGCAATGCGCTGATTAAAACCAACAAAAATGAATAAAATATTTAATTTTTGTATCCCCATGGCCGGGCGGATCTGTGTATCGATTGTGAGGGTGTGTGGTTGGATAATCGGTGCAGAATTCATTTGACTGGAAAGTTATCACTTCTAATTCCGCTTACAATTTCCAAATCGGAATTTCCCGTTCATCTTGTCGTAAGTAGATGCTGTGTGCCGGCTCCTCCAACTGGGAAACCATTAATTTCGTTTTTATGTCTATCCTGAGCTTTGCTTTCGCATAACTCACCAGAGGGGCCAGAGCTAGCGCTACAGAATAGAGACGATAACGTGGGCTCGTTTTCGGGAATTTATGGTAAATTCATTCCGAGTAAACCGGCGTCTATAAATCAGACGAGGCGCTATTTGAGGTTAATGACGGAGGGTTTTGATTTCAAATAAATAAAAAAAAAAAAAAAATCAACGACAAGGAACAAGCTCTACAATGTTGTTGTGTGTACTCTCCGGGAATCTAATCGCATGGAAAGGTCAGTCCTGTCGTCAATCTTAGTTAATAACAGTCAACATCATCGAAAGGGAAGTGTGAATGGTCGACTGAAAGTGTTGACTGGGGAACGGGGACCGAGATACATTCCGTGCACTCCTTTTCGAATAGTCTTCCTCGATTTAGATAATCACCCTCTTAGAGTGTGCGTGTTGAAGAGACCCTTAGCTGAGATGGTTTCCTGAGACAAGGTTTATTTAGTCTCCTTCGTGTTTTCTCGAGGTACATGTGATGTGGCCAGTTTTATGTGTTGTCCTGCGGTCATGTGGATCGTCTAATAGGTACTTTTTATTGCGAACCTGATTTTTGTGTTGCTCTACACGATTTATATGTTTAGAAGAGCAGTCGGTTTTTATTGTCCTTCTTACGACCAGTCAAGCCCATCATATATATCAAATGTGTTCACGCAACGAATGGTCCTGACTCCTGGTGGTGGACTAAGGGGAGGGGAATGCAAATCGACGGGTAGTTGTTGTTTGATACATATGTATGACCAGTTTCCACATCGTTGCCACATTTGGTTAGAACTGTTGCTTGTCAGACGTCAGACTGCAAGGAGCTTTATGGAGATCTCAGCGGCGGGCTAATGTGTGTCGATTCAAATTTATTTAGGCGTGCGATTCATAGGGTATCGGAGCCTCATCAATAGTCGTTGTCGACACGCTGTCATGTCAAGTTGAGATGATGCTCGACAACATGCATTTTATCTTTACCTCACAAACCTTAAGGGCACTCCGTTTGACGAGACACTTTCACAATGATGGCATTTGCTTACCTCTCAAATCAATTATGGTGAATCCCAACAATTCTCTACTCGATATATCCCTTTTTTATTACATTGTCCTATTATTGAGCAAAGTCTCATTCATATGTCACCTTTGCATGTCTGTCTCGGCCAATCACATTCAAGCATGCCTCTTCGCTGAAACATATGGCATTGCATCAGCCATCGATCTCTCACTCGAAAATTGGCGCACTCAACCTTTCCCCCAATTGGGTACCAGCATTCAAGTCAACGAGAGAACATGATCGAGCATTTGCTTCGTTTCATCATAGTTTCTATGAGCGCAGTGACAGTCGATGGCTCAGTACCGTTGGAATGTTGGTAGTAGCAAGAGAGTCTGTAATGTAATTGGCTTGCGCGTCTATCTCGCCTTCTCTATATGGGTTCATTTTTTCATCTCACCTCGTGCAGAGTGCAGATGGGTAAGTGGAATTAGAGCAATGGCGTAAGTCATTTGTTGGTGTTGTTGTTTTCGTACACTCGACTTTGAATTTATTGCACTTCATCTTCAGCGCTCGTTTCACATGACACGATCTGTAATTTGTTCTCATTCTTGATTCAGTTGATCTTAAGTCGGTACGGTCATCATTTGCTGTCAACGACTCTTGCAAATCGACCACCACTGAAGTTGACTCACTTGAATCTCGATGACAACCCTGTTGTACGCGTATTAATTATGCTTCCTAGAAATATGTGAACACTGGGACCAATTTGACAGACACCAGGTCGTACACATACCCTTCTCTTGTTCTCTCGACGAAGTCGCCTTAAGCACAGTGAAGCTGTAACTTCTTTGCATAATTAATGCCTCCTCCCCTTCATCACATACTCAACCCCGAATTGCCTCGTTGAATTATTTGCCAAACTGCTGCTGGCTTTCCATGTCACGTGTGTGTGTGGTATCCGGCCGGGGGAACTGCCGCCTGCGCCCTACATAATGTATCAATGTCTCCGAGATTTTAGCAATTGGTTCCAAATGCAATATCTCCCGCATGCATTCATTTTCCATAACTGACACATAATTTCATCCAATATCTTCATTAGCTTGAATAATTGCCAAGAGCCTCATCCACTCCGTCCCACTCGCCGAGTGCGATTCGTATAATTTCTGTTAAAAGCTTCTCCCCGGTGCTAGGTGCATAAATCGTTCCACTGCGTCGCGCATCCGAATGAAGAAAAATATCCACGTGTATCGCACGGGGCACTCCAGCGACGAGGAGTGGTCGACGGCTGACGGGAGAGGGCGGGCGAAGAAAAAAACAATTACTGTCATGACGGCAGGTTGAATATTTGTTCTTATTTGTTTCACGCTCATATTATATATTTAACATCACACCGGCGGCGGAGAAATAAATAACTAAGCACACAGGAGCACCTCCCATTCACTATTCTTAGGGGAGTGGTGGTGGTGGTGCCCTCCTCGTCACCACCTCAGGAATGGCAATACATCCCGACGAAACCAAACCATTCTCAGGCAGCCGTGTGCCGTGTTTTCTTGTTATTTTTCATGCAAAACAAGTTGTGGTGTTGAATGTAGCACCTGACTGCCCGTGGGGGTGGTCGAGGTGGTTGTGGGCGGTGGGGGGGCGGTTGGCGATAGGTGTAAATAACAAGACTGCTTTCTTGATGTCCTCACTGGATGTGCCTAGCTTAGCTAGCGCTGTTTCTTCTTGTTTTTGCACATTTCTTTTTATTACTTTTAAAGAAGCTGCCTGCCTGTCGCCATTTATACATATTTGTCCTGGGTGGAGGGTGGTCTCGTGGTGGGGTGGTCCCTCTCGCCGCTACCGTGTGCACCGGCTCCAGAGGGGATGGATGGGAGCTTAGCTTGCTTGTTAACATTTTAAACTTAATGATCCGATGGAAATTTAATGATGTCACTTTAATAGAATGAACTGAAGCGGCAGTGTGGCAGTGGCGTCGTCGTCGGTGGCGACGTCGTCGGCGACTGTGGCAATGGCGGTGGTGATGGTGAACATCAGAACATCACCGTCCCCTCGTTCTAGCAACAAAACAGGAGTACCGTCAAGAGCTCTATACACTGGAGGCGGAATGAACCGCCTTCTTGTCCTGTCCTCCTCTCTGTTATGTTGTACATGGTTTTTATGAAATAACAGAGTTGAAGAATGTGGGATGATTCCACCCCCCAGGCCCAACTGCTGCACATAGATTTAGTTTGCTTGCTACTCATTGCCGCTTAACACCATAGAATCACTCGCTTGTGTGTTAGAGACAGGAGCTTGCTTGCTTGGAGCATCGACAGAGGCTGAAGCAAACAGGCTTCGAGTATAGTTTTGTTTACACAGATCCTAGTGTGTGGCCCATGTACATTGGAGAGAGCTAGCTACACACTAGTCGCGCTGATGTGCATATACAGTAGTGAAAGTTTAGAGTGTGCCGCCTCTGCTGCCGCGGACATTCGAGAGAGGTTCATCAGTTCACTGTTGGAGTCCTGCTTGTGCGATGTTTTATTTCTCCTCTTCGTTTTGTACTCATCGTTCTCGTTGCTGTCGTGACTCACAAAAGGACTCTCTCCCATCGCACTGTATGAGCTGTGTGCATAGAAGGTGAACATTTATTTGAATTAAGTGCACAATGGAAAAAGTTTCCTCATCTCTCTTCTCGCTCGTCGAGGGGACCGCCTCTGTCTCTACGACCAAATGAAATAATGAAAAGTTTTCCACCTCAAATCGCTTCCAAATAAACTCTCGTACAGAACGTCAGGTTAATTGCAAGCAAATTTATGTGCGCTCACCTGTCTAGGAGGGCACCCGGCACAGCTTTCGAACACACCATCGCACACAACAAATCCCTCGGGAAAGGGTGTGAAAAAGGGGAAGAAAAAAAAGGAGCAAAGTCACACCACCCCCACGGGCACGCCCGCCCACCTCGATCGGTGTTGTCCCGGTTTATTGGGATTAGGATTAATTTCGTTTTCGATTAAGCGCTGCATTGTGTGTGAGTAAGTCTGGAAGGGAGGCAGGTCTGGCACTGGCACTGGCACTGGCTGTTCTCGGGGTATTATAAGGGCTTGTGTTTAATTTAATGACATTAATCTGTGTCCTGTACTTGAAGGGCTGCCAGTGGGTGGGGGCGCGGGCGAAGCCAATCGATGACAGGGTGGCGTGTGCTGTGAGCTGATTGCTGAAGGCCGGGAATTAGACTAAACCGACTTTCAATTTAGTTTTAAGTGAAAGGAAACTGATAGCGATTTGTGAAGGTGTGGAAATTAATGTCCTGGTGAAACAATATTGCCTGAGGATCTCAATGAAAAAAAAAATGATTTTGCGACCTTCACGATAGAGAGGAGGGGTGACAGTGAGGGGGGAGGGAAAAAACCCATCACAAGAAGATGTACCGAGAAGTTTTATCCTTGTCACAGATTCAATTATGACGAAGGCTGGTTGGTGATGTGGTGATACTGCTGCTGTTGCAACCTTGCATTGTTCGAACGACGATGACGACGACGACGACGAGGAGAGTACATGGCATTGTTGAGATTAAGTTAGTTACATCGTTTCCATCGAAGTCAGCAGTAGCTAGGCGTTGTTATTGTGGTGTAACGTCACACCATCCACCGACTAGCCGGCCCCCACCCCCATCTGAACGAAACGGTCGTGTTCGATGAGAATGATTGAGGTTATTGAAAAGTGTTTTACCTCTTGTGGCTGGAGACGACTTGTATGTGTAGTACTTGTGTGTGGATGGGTCTCTTTGAAGCAGTGAACAGTGTTCAATTGTAGTCCTTGTTCTAGTTTCACAAGGGGTGAATGGGGTGGGGAGAGGTAAGAAAGAGATTTCTTGGAGAGTTCCTTGAATTTTCTGATTTTCTACTTTTTTTCCGTTCATCTCCTTCGGTTTTTGAGCAGATAATTGAAACCTGTTAGAGGTTTGGGTTTATTTCAGTGATCTCTTTGGTCAGAACTCAAGGAGAAACGAGTGCCCTGACAGTCTCGGTTGTGTACTTTGTGTGTAAGCGTCTGCCTTGAGTTCACTTACAGAGGAGAAAATCTTCAACGACATAATCTTGAGGACACAATTAATCGTTCCTTCTCCATTGAAGTGGCTTATTCCCTTCGTCTATCGCATTGGCTATTTTCGTTGGTCTATGACGGGGGGTGGCTTGTGGGTGGTTTGCCAAGAAGTGTTTCTGGGAATGCTTTTAAGGAGGAGATGATTGGTGTGTGCGTGTGTGTGTGATCTGAAACTTTTGTTGATGGGCAAGGATCAAGAGTAATCTCAAAATTAAGTTGTTTGGTTTTCGACAACTAATACCCTGTGTTCAATACATTCTTGTGCGGTCGTGTCTGATGGTATTCCCCTGGACGGTGAGTGGTTAGAAGTTATGGCAAATGGCGTGTGATTAAGACGACTTTTCAATTGCATGAGTCTTCTTGAGTGACCTACAGTCCGGGGTGGACCTGGGCCTCAACCAACAAGCGTCTCCAGCCAGCTCGATCTTTAGCTAGCTGTCTTCAGTTTCGCACGCATAGTTGGTTGAGGTACCTTTCCACTTGCGTGCGCCACCTGAGTCGCGGTCTTCCGCTACTGCGCCGTCCCTCGGGGGTGGATTCGAAGACTTTTCGGGCCGGAGCATCCGCTCTACATGACCTAGCCATCTCAATCGTTGGAGCTTCACTCTTCTGGCTTCGGCGATGTCGCTGAACAGCCAGTAAAATCGTCCGTTTCCGAGGCTTGTTGTTTTGTGGCCCAACCTGGAGCGCCAGTTCCTTTTTTTTTTGTAACCCCTAGGACAAGAGGTCGCGCTTATACGTTTGGCAGGTTGAGCTCGGGTGAACTACAACCAGTACCCGATGGCTACCACTTGGAGGCGAAATAAGCACAATTGGTGTGTAGAACATTTTGCAACACTGGGCATCGCCAGGTTGACGCCAGTGCCTACCCGACTTCCACAGCACCCAGCCACCAGTGACCATCGCTAGTATTCATTTTTTTGCCCGCTAATAAGTCAATTTGTCGTCGCTACCGGAATTTAATTCTTCTTTCCAGATCCTCCCTCTCTGGCAGTCGGCAAGCGCAAACTTAAATTCCCAAAAGGCATTCCACTCATTTGCTGTTGCCGCATTCATGTCCGGAAGCCACGAAATTCCTTCCTGTCTCGTGGTACAAGCGCTCATACATTTCCCTCAGTTTATGGGCATTTAAGTCAAAACCTTCAAAGGAGGCTCGTACATTAAGTAGGCAATACACTACCGAAGGGCCGGGCGCCGGGCCCTCCCACTTCCATCCAATCTGAGTATTTTCTGTGTTCCATTGTAGACAACTTGACTACAGACAGGTACCGAGCGCTTACAGGAGACCATCTCTCTCTCTCAAAACTCCCACCCCCACACACACATACGATCATATGACAGCTCGTAAATCTTTCTTCCAGCATGAGGTTCGGCATCGCTAACTGTACAAATTAAGCGCTGTGCCTCCCCACCCCCCATCCGACGCCGCCAACCCCCTGAATTCCATTAGTAATGCACGACAGGACGAAATTCCGGGAATCTGCCAGCCGTCGTTATCGCCCTCGCCCTCGCCTTCCCCCCATCCCCACCGCCAACCCGCCCGAACGATTCATTTAAAACACATGATGACCAGTGACCCCGATTCGTGCCCTTTTCTCCACTAAATCACATCACAGCACAAAAAAACCAACCGAGAGCAGCAGAAAAAAAAGCCCCACTTGGTTTCCAACTCAAGGCTAAGTACGCTTTTTTTTTTTTGTTCCAGCCCCCGTCGTCGTCGTCGTCGTTGTCGTTGTCGCTCATGACATGGCTCAGAAGTGGAGGTAGGAGCGTCGAGCACAGCGAATGACAAATGTACGTGACGACAAGGTACTTGGCCTCAATTATTTTCATTTTTCATCCTTCAAACACTTGCCTATTCCCTCTCTATGCATCTGTACACATCGCCCATCATCGTCCTCTCTTACTGCCTCGCACAGCCCCAGCACACAGAGTCTGATGATTCGAAAAAAAAAAAGCAAAAAAGGAACTCTGAGCGACGAAAGAGAATCTCTTGTTGCAAGGACAACACGAAGCAGCACCGTATCGTGTGCACTTTCCTCTCCGTTCCGTCGAATGCAATTCGACAAAATGCATCTCCCATGGAAAAAAAAAACGAGAGAACAAATTAAACAAAGCACACGGGGAGAGGATGTGAAGAGCAGCGTGTAGGTATTGCAAATGTCGACAAAAGTAAAAGTGAAGAGAGGAGGCACAGGCAATTGTATGCCGACACACGTGCGTCGAGGAAGGCGGGGAGGGCGGCAGGCGTGGTAAAACTTTGACACAAGATCATTTCTCAAATTTAAGGTCACTGGCGAATGAAAGGGCGCTCTAATGAACGAAACTTTGCATGAATTTGAAGGAGAAAAATCATCTCGGGTCACAGAGAGTGACGGAGAGAAAATTCGTCCGAAATCTGGTCGAGGGCAGGGCCTATGGAGTGTCTGGGGAATTCGTCGCGTCAGGTGTGCATTCCCTTAGACAAGAAAGAAGAATTGTGCCACTTTTTCAGCTGCCAAAAGCGCTGAATGCAAATTTCCATTTTTCCTCCACTTAGCTGGAGTAGCAGTAGCACAGCGCCACTATCTCATAGTGCCGACCCCTGTGTGGCAGGGCGGGGCGGGGGAAGGCACACAAGTGGAAGCAGTGGGGAAAAGAAAAATTTGATTTTGTGGCAAAGCAAGGCGCTGGCGGTGTCCTAGTCTCAAATGTGGAACAATGTAGCCTTTTGTAGTCATTGTTGCCGTTTTCTGACGGAGACGACGGTGACGGCGACTGCAACGGCAACGGCAACGGCAACGGTAATGGTTTTCCCAACTTACACAGGCCCAGTTTGCAGACAGTCAGTCCTGGCGTCCCTGTGGCCCTCGCGTCAATGTGTGTTGGGAGAAGAAAGTTCCTCCGTAAAGTGACAAGTGGCGATTCGGTGTTGGGGGTGTTATGGTTTTGGTGCACAAAGCCAGAAGTGCGCTCGCTCTCGCACGGCGGGCCAATTCAAGCCAAAGCCAAGGCGAGTCTCGTTCCCAACAGATTTTCCACTTTGCACCATGCATTCACGCGCGCGTATGTTTGTGTTTTGTGTTTTGGCATGTCTTGCTGCTGCTGCTGCCGGAAACAAAAGAAGCTCTCTCTCCCTCTGCGCCCTCAGTCATGCCCATCTTGCAGTGTTGTTCCAAAGGAAATGTACAACAAAACACAGTAAATACCGCGCTTTATCCTCTTCAGCCGAGTGGGAGAATGATTGTATTTAGCACACATTTTGTTTCGCATTTATCATGTCTTCGTCGTTTGCTTCTTCACCTCTTCGGTCGGTCTTCTTTTGCTGCCTCGAGCAGAAAACGAAAGGAAGCCATGAGTAAGCTCTTTCGCGTTTTTTTTTTTTTTTTTTTGCCTACCCTTAGGGAGTGTGCTGTGTACCCCCTAACGTACACTCTGTCATGGGTGTGTGTGTGTGTGTGTGGGAGGATCTTTGGAGGAAAGAAAAGAAATAGCATCCTGCGGCCTCTGCCTCGGATATTTGATTTCATTTAGGGGGGGAAAGTGTTGTACACAACGTGTGCGAGTGTTTCTGTTGTTTTAACTTTTTTTTTGTTCCCCTACTTCTTCGAGCCAAGTTCTTGAGGTGAATCGGAATGATGTGTCGGGGTCGTGTGTTGGCTTTGTTTCGTTACTTTGCGCAGAGGATGCGTCGCACAATAATGGATGTGCGTTCGCATTGCACATGAAAGGGAGCGCTCGCTTAGGGCGCGAGGGGCATCCTCTTGAAGAATTTCTGGGTAGCCAGACTCTGACTGATGGAGATTTCGTTTGAATGCTTTAAGGAGGTACTCAAGGAAATCCTTGAGCCGATGATTGGTTCGCCCTCTTTGTGGTTATTAGTCGGTGCTGTCTAGGGGAGGATGGGGCTGGTTTTTCGGGGAATTTTCAAAAACGTTGCCATGAGCTCAGTCGCAGGAGTTGAGGGCGTCTCCTCCCCTCAGCGCATTAAAGACTACTTATTCCATTTCGTTGAGTGCTCCCGACAGATGACATTTACATGAAAATCTTTCCGGCGAACTAAGCTAAAGGAAAAGGATCTCTTTAAATTTGGCGAATCATTAAAATTGCATGTCGTCGTGTGTGGGTGTGTGGGTGTGGCGGCGTGTAGGTCACCATGTCGACAATTTAGCGAAGCGTGCCTGGCAAGGGAATAAGCTGTCGAGTTCATCGCTGATTTCCTACGACAGTGTTGTTAGCATGCTTCATAGCCCCTCTGTGCATCACTAGCATTTCTGGGAACGAGGCAAAAAAAAAAAACACAAATCCTGCTCCTGCTCGGTCTCATGCTGTATAGGCACGTTGCATCCAGATGGAAGGGAAATCGATTATGCACGCACAACACTTCCGAGAGTGTATCCATGTGTGTGCGTGCGGATTGCCTCCTATGGCAGGGAACATCGGTTGGCTGGACTTGGAGGACGAGGTGCTTCAATTAGACCCCGTGTTGGAACCCGTTGTGTTCTCGTTCATGTAATCTGACGGGTGAGTGTGTGTAGCTGAAGAGCGTTTGTGAAGAGAGATGAAGGTAATTGCTTGCGACTGGAGAGATGCACTAATGAGGTGGGCTGCTGTGTGCAGCCTTATGGACGTACAGTCCAAGGCTCCGGCAAGGACCCTCCTCGATGGGGTACGTGTGCGCTGTATGAGAGAGAAATTGCTTTCAAATGGGTATACACATTATGAAGTTTCTGCCTTCGTAATAAATATTTGGACATGTTGTCGTGACGGGGGGGAGGGTTGGGAGAGGGAACACGAAACGGAAGTTTCGCACGGGGAGAAGCCATCAGTCAGGCGTGGAGGTTAAATTATTTCCTCGCGTCGACAAATAATTTTGTATACCTAGTTGGATGAGGAAATTATTTCCATTGCATTTCTATGGAACGTGGTTCGAAATATCGTACAAATGCTTGAACTTTTTCCACGGTGCCACGAGGCGTGTCGTTTCACAGTGAAGCCGATCATGTTTTGCAAGAGAAAATGGATTAAATTCTGCGTTTAGAGAACAAGCTCGCTAAGAGCACTTTTATAATAATAATAATAATATGGGTGGCGCTACAGCCCATAGAGGGCCAGGGCCTAGCTTCTCAGCAACCTCTCGTGTTGTGCGTGCTATTGTTCTCACACGAGTGGAAGGGGCCTACAGTTTTACGCCGACTCCGAACGGCCAAGTTTGAGAAGCTTTTTCTAGACAGGAAGTACTCTTTGAGCATTGTCAGTGACTCGAAAGAGGTGGGGCCGTGAAAATTGTTTTCGTCGCACAGAGCAGGAATCGAACCAACGACGTCGAGGTTGGGCTCGACGCACATACCCACAACGCCACGGGCCACCACTTATAGGCAAGAGAGGTGAGACATAGGTAAAGCTTCACCTCCCTTGCTGACAAGATGGAAAAGCTTGCTGTCGAAATTAGTTCGTGTAAAAGTGTCGGAGAAAGGTGACCATCTTTAGTGGTTCCATTTACCCACGCAACCATTCACCATGACAGAACAAAACTCAAGTGTTTAACGTGTCAGCACACCGCACAGATTTCCAGCTCTCCCACCTCCTCAAACAAACACCAAGCCTCCCTCATTTTGGGTGATAATTGAAGTTACACCACGTCGTTCGGTGTCTCCCTCACAAATATGCAATCTCACTTGTCAACAGTAATTATAACAAAGAAATTCCGTTCTCGCTCTTGGTCCAATTAAATTCGCCATAACCGTACTATTTACATAACAATTAAACAGAATACATCCCCCTTCCCATACATCCCCCCCACCCCACCGCCCGACCAGATGCCAAATTCAGGAAGACAAAGAATGTGAAATGCTAACCAGTTTAGGAAAATTATTAAAAATGAAACGAAACGCATGAAGAGAGGAGGCCACCACCTTTCCACCGTCATTTGCCTACCTGTGTGCTTTCTGGGGTGGTCGTGGCCTCGATGAGGTTCCTCTGTGTGGCCATTAATTGCCAACAGTTTTCGCTTTTGTTTGAAAAAAGAAAAACGATGGTATCTTCCTTCCTTCTAGTTATGTTGTCATTCGCCCCTTTCAACCTCTTTCACGTTTAACTTTCGGTTTTTTTTCCCCACAACAATTTCTTGAACATTTTTTTGTTCGTCAGGCTTTCTTGGGTTCCTTTCCATTCATTCTTTCACATTTTTTTTTTTTGCAAAACCAAAAAATTCCAGCGACCCGCTGAAGGGGTGGACTTTGTGTACCCATCCAGCTTGTTTCTTTTTGTTCTTGAAATGCAAAAATTTGAATTTGAATCCTTTTTTTTTGTCGGTTTGTTCTCCGCTCCATTCTATGCTTATGGTGGCACGCAAAATGCTTATGAATGAAGCTGCGGTACTCAAAGAGAGGTGGTTAGCAGCTAGTAACAGCAACAACGAACCTACCTCACCGCCCAACCCTTGTTGCACGTTTTCTTTTGCTAACTTTGAAGTATGCACATTCTGGTAGCAGTACATCCTCCTGACGCCGCCTTTGCCAACAAGTTACGACGAAAATATGCGTCTGTATTGGTGTGTGTGGAAATTCTTTCTTCTGTCCCTTTGTTCATCCATTTTTTTTTTGCTAGTAAATATGTATGGTTGGCCTCACCCAGCAGCATCATGCCGGCGCTGACCCTTGAAAAGGGATTGCTTGACGCGCTTTGCTGTGTGTGTACCTTTTTAGAATATAAAAATCTCTTAATTAAAAAACGTTAGCGCAACGATAGATGAGTGGGTATCCGTCGGATATCTGGGCAAAGTTGGAAAAAAGAAAAAAAAAAGCCTTAAAGTCGTGTGTCATGATGCATTCTCGAGTAGTTGTCGAGTCGGGAAAAAAAAACGGGTGGGGGCGACAGCTTTAATCTTGAAACGTGATGGTCCTTGTTCCATGAAGTCGATGGGGTGAGCTTTGAAATTCCTAAATCGGCACGTTAATCGATTTAAAATGGAGATTTACGGGACCAGATAAGCATGGCGTTGTAATCGTTGAATTCTTTTTCTCCTTCAGAGCCCCAGGGCCCATTTGGGAGGGGGCGAGTCTGCCCAGACCTCTGACTCCCCTTATCGTCCCGTTTTCTGCGGTTTATATCATGTATTTTCAGTTGAATGGTTGAATGGATTGTTGCGGTTCCGAGATAGGTGGTGGTCTGATGGCCGTGGTCGGTTTGGTCGGTTAGCCTTTTATGTACCACCTATATACTGCAGAAAAAAAAAACGAAGAGAAGATAAAAAAACGACGAAATGTTCTGCCACCATGGCTTGGTTAATGTTGTGGAAACATCCAGAGTGAGCGAAATGGAATCGAAAGAAACACGTAAATTGAATTGGTTTTGAGTTATACATTTTTAAATTGATTTACTCCAGGGAGTCCAAAGGAGAGTAGTGGCGGACGAGGAGGAGCAGCATCAGAAAAATACCAAAAAAAAAGAGAATCCTGCCCTGAGGGAGAACTTAATGGACTGATCTCTCTGTGGGTGGTGGTTGATTGGTCGCAGTTCTGCTAACCCTTACACATTTTCGATTTAAAGAGGGTCCCCGGGTGCAAAATTTCTGAAATGTTGCATTTTGTGGTTGAATTCTCAAAGGTTTTGTGTGTGCGAGCAGAGATTTTCCGCTTGTGTTTACATCTGGCATTGTTTGGTGTGTCCGGTCTGTCAGTGGGGTTTTTGTGGTTCCGTGAATAACCAGCAGGTATCCACTTGATTGCATTCGGTCTGCTATTTTTTCTGCCATTTCTGGACATCCATTGGTTCAATGTCAGGATGTGCTTAAGTTCGTCGCCTCTTTGGTCATCCCCGAGGCGAGCTCACAAAGCCATTGTCATTCACCCGCTCAGCGTAATTAAAGCAGACGAAATACGAGTTCCGTTTCCCAACGTACTTTCCGCTTTCTCCACATGCACGCTCATCCAGGATGTGAAGTGTCCTCTCTTGGCCTCATTAACGCAAAATGTCTCTCGATTCAGCACTCGACACACGCACACAGTCACTCGTCACTCCCTCTGTCGTTCTTTCTCTTTCAGCGAACATCAATCATATGTGAGGCGCACACAATTGATGTATTCAAGCGCCATGTAATCATAAAGGACGTCAGTGAGCATTGAGATGAACGTCTAAACCATTCAAATGATTTCATATCTCGGCCGATTCTAATTCAGGCTCTCTTGCTGAACGCACATCCCTCAGTGCCGCCTCTCTGTCTGTCTCTGCGTTTGTTAGCCTCTTCCTCTTCTCCGAGCAGCCAAGGAAATCCTCTTACTACTCCATCGTCCTCAGAGGCTTTTGTTTCGACGTTGCTTTGAAATTCAATTTGATATTGACGACAGTCGGGCCGAGAGACTCTGACACACCTCCACTTGAGCACTAGTGCGAATTTCACTTTCTCGACCTACTGTTCAGGCGATAGATCTCATTGGCACACACTCGCCTTTCCTCCTTTCCCTCGTATACCGCTGGCAAGCTACGCTTGTGCTACTAATGTTCATCTTCGTCATAATTTCTGATTACTAGTCCCCAGAGAGGGATAGAGTTGTGTCATTGATACCCCAAGTCGGTTATGAAGCTGAAGCATCCATCCACAAGGCACAAAGATAATTTTATCTCTCGATGAATTACCGTGTGTAGGGAGGGGGAGGAGATGGAGCAGCAGCAGCAGGAGCCATCATCAAACAAACGTATCGCGGATAGCAGCTGAAGCAGATGAGTTTCAGTTCTTTCGCTGCTTCTGCAGTTTTATGCTTCAAGCAGAAGTCAGCATTTTAACGTGGCGGGGGGTGACGCACAGGTGCGATGAATGCGTGGGGAGAGATTCATTCGGAGAGCGAGTGTAATTACTCTTCAAACTGTTGTTCGTGTTTAATTGATTAGAGGGGGCGTCGGAGACAAACGGTCTCTGGACTGGAAGCAGTGTGTAATCACTGGTTGGAGTCCGTCGCTAATGACACTGAATACATTCAGATTTCTCAGCAGTGATTACTAAATTGAATCATTGGCGTATGCGGGTTGGGCGGTTGACAGATGTCAGCGTCTTCTCGTCGGAAAGGGCTTAGAGGAGTCTTGAGTGGATCGAGTCTTGTGGAGGCCTGACAACAGCCTCTGGATCCGTCTGGGCCACAGTTTCTCAAGCTTTGAGCCTCCACTTTCAGACTGATTTAGCTCCTCAGTGACTCGCCGTCTTCCAGGGGTCCGCACAGTTTCTCAACCGTTTAGCCTGCACTTTTAGACCGAGCAACCTACTCGCACCACCGCCAGATAACCCTCTTTTGGCTCCTTAGCGACGAGCCGCCTAGGCCACAGTTTCTCAACTTTTGAGCCTTGTGCGGACCCCCTGCAACGATTTGATCTCTCGGTGGAACATACAATCGCAATCGACCGCCACTAACTTTGCCGACCGAGTCTCCCTGAAACTCTCTGAAAGTTCGACGCTGCCTGCGCATTCAATAGAAGAAGAATGGAAACGTTGTCAAAAAGCTGCCACTGACGTGCTAGGTTTCACGACACCACCCAGAAGGAACCCATGGTTTGACGACGAGTGCAGGCAGGTACATGCAGCCAAGCGGGAGGCCTACAAGGCAACGCTGCATCGAACAACGCGAGCTGTTCGTGAGCTCTACGAGCAGATGAGAAGGGAAGAGCACCGACTTCTCAGAAAGAGCATGAGAAGCGCGCGGTCGTGGAGATGGAGAGGTGTTACGACAGGAAGGAGATCCGAAAGTTTTACCAAAATGTAAAACAAGTATCAGGAAGATACAGACCTCGGACCGAAGCCTGTCGGAACCAGGAGGGACAACTCGTAGTAGAGTCGCAGTCGATACTGAGAATCTGGAAGGAATGTTTAACGGCGAAGAGGACACAAAATCCGCTGTCAGACAGAATGTTCCACTCCTCGCAATGGACCACGATAGAAGAGAATTCCGTCCCCCCGATCGAGACGAAGTCAAGTTAGCGATATCGAGACTGAAGTCGAACAAAGCTGCTGGAGCGGATGGATTGTCCGCGGAACTGTTTAAGGCAGCTGGAGATGACCTGGTTGGGCGCATGCACCAGCTCATCTGTAGGATATGGTCGGAGGAAAACATGCTTGAAGAGTGGAATCTAAGTACCGTTCTAAGAGACCCCTTTGACTGCGCCAACTATCGAGGGATCAGCCTCCTTAACATCGCGTACAGGATACTCTCTGCCGTTTTGGGTGAGCGCCTGAAACCCTTTGTCAACAACCTGAAAGGTCCTTATCAGTGCGGTTTCAGGCCTGGAAAGTCCACAATAGACCAAATACTTACACTTCGGCAGATCCTGGAAAAGACTCAAGAGATGCAGATCGACACCCACCACCTACTTGTCGATTGCAAGGCCGCATATGACAGCGTGCATAGAGACGAGTTATACAGCGCCATGTCTAGTGACATTCCTGCCAAACTCGTCAGATTGTGCAGGATGACCATGGAGAACTCTCGCTGCTCCATCAAGGTCGGCGACGAACTCACCGAGACCTTGAATGTCAAAGAAGGTTTTAGGCAAGGCGACGCGCTGTCATGTGATTTCTTCAACATCGTCCTGGAGAAGATCGTGCAAAACTCACGCGCCAACACTAGAGGCACGATCTTCCAAAAGTCCGTTCAACTACTAGCATACGCGGACGACATTGACGTGATTGGCCGAACTCGGCGAGCCGTCAATGAAGCGTTTGCTTGAATTGAGACGGAGGCGGCAAAAATGGGTTTAGCGGTGAATGAGGGCAAAACAAAGTATATGCTGTCATCACGGAAGGACGCAACAACATCGACGACTCGGTCAAAACGTCACCATAGGCCGGTCAGAACGTCAACTTTGAGGTAGTCAAGGACTTCGTCTACCTAGGCTCTGGAATAAATAGGGACAACAACACCAGTACCGACATCAAGCACAGAATTACTCTGGCCTATCGCTGCTTTTTGGGCTCAAGAGGCAATTGAGTAGCAGAGCCCTCTCCCGAAAGACCGAGCTCATGTTATATAAGACCTTGATCATCCCTGTCCTGCTGTATGGCGCGGAAGCTTGGACTATCTCAAGAGCGGATGAAGACGCACTTGGTCTCTTCGAGAGAACAGTTCTGCGTTCAATCTTTAGTCCTGTTTGCGTTGATGGCGTCTGGTGGAGAAGATTCAACCACGAATTGTGCGGCGACATGAGTCTAGTCAGGCGTCTACGGATTCAACGCCTAAGATGGCTAGGCCATGTAGAGCGCATGGACAACACTGCACCAGCCCGAAGAGTCTTCCATACCGAGCCATTGGGACAGCGCAACAGAGGACGTTCTCGCACTAGATGGCGCACACAAGTGGAAACGGACTTCAACCAACTTGGGGTGCGCAACTGGAGGCAGCTGGCGAAAGACCGTCCTGGCTGGAGAGGCATGTTGGTTGAGGCCCAGGTCCACCCCGGACTGTAGCGCCAATTAAAGAAGAAGAGGAACATGATAATAAAGACGTCCTTTTCCTTTTCCTTGAAAGGCCATCGCTGACTCCCTGAAAGTGCCAGGTGCCCCGGTAGCCTGCGGACCGCAGGTCTCAGCAATCGGTGAGAATCTCGTCAGTCGGTGAATTCCAAGCACAGACCACTACTTAGTCGGAAGTTCCTCTGAACTTCATCCAATTGATTTTCTCGTCCTCTCTGCGCCTCCATCACGGATTTATTTTTTGTTTTGGCCTGTAACCAGCTTATTCGGTCAAAGTTTTTGTCATGAAGGGGGGTGGACACCCAGGGACACTCATGACCTTTTACATTCACAAAAGTTTCCGCTCTAACAGCCCCTTCTTGCTCGTCCTCGTACACATGCGAGTGTCTTGTTCTTCTTCTCGTTATACGTGCCTATCAGTGCATGGCCCAGTTGTGTGTAAGTTCATGCGGAGACACACGAGTACATGTGTTTCCATCATTCGTCTCCCGTTGCGAGGACTTCTGCTGGGTAATCCGATTAAAATTCAATTCTTCCTGCTGCCGTTTCTTTATCCTCGAGCAACAGCAGCGCAGAGGCCGCCTTATGGTCTTTTAATTCGTTCATTTTCTTCCTTTAATACGTCTTTCAAAAGTTTTTTCTTTTCTCTTGCCTTGCCATCCTTCTTCTCAAGCGGCGATGCAGAAAACGACGACGACGACGAGGATGAGAATGACCATGACACAGATATCGTGTCGCCCGAGTTCAGGATTGCATTTCCCGCTGAGAAGGTCCTGTCCATGTCCATGTTTATGATTATTGTTTACCCCAGGCGCACGTCAAAAGTTTGTGTATCTTATTGCATTGTGCTTGGATAAGGACTTATGGCAGACGTTTAAGTACTTCCTGACGTGGTGACCTTCATCTTGAGAGAAAATATGATTCCTTGATTAGCTGGAGAAGGTGACGTCGGCATTATTCTCCCTTGAGCGAGGGGCGGGTTGGCGCGGGCTGGGTTGTTCTTGTGGCGGAAAAAAAAAAGTTGGCCTTCATTTCGTGTCGATCTTACGGGTGGACATTGAAATTGAATTTTGCTTGCGGTTGTCTGGAGGTGGCAAAAAGTTTGTTCTCCTTTGTAGGTTAGTTAGGATTTGAGCGCAGAGTGAATTTTTAATGAAGGAAAAAATCGATGGCGAGGGCCCCCCCCCCATTGAACGAAGTCTCTCCTGATTAAGGTTGACGGCTTAACTCGTTCCTTTCGTGCGCTGCAGAGCCATGTTGAGACCTGTCTTGTGGAGTTTTTGCGGTGTTAAC
Organism: Eristalis arbustorum; assembly: GCA_916610145.1. Taxonomy (NCBI): domain Eukaryota; kingdom Metazoa; phylum Arthropoda; class Insecta; order Diptera; family Syrphidae; genus Eristalis; species Eristalis arbustorum. Next base: position 71,077,890 of record OU744319.1, read on the forward strand.
ATGCTCGCCCGGCACAAATACCTGGCGGATCGAAGGAAAGACGGAGGAATTGGAATTGATCTTGAACGTCAGATTTTGGCTTAAAAGGAAAAGTTTTCCGATTCACACAACGAGGGGGGTGATGGGTGATTGGTAGCTGATTGGAGTCGGGATAAGTCTCGGGAAGGTGAACTGTCAAAACTTACTTTGATGATATTTCTTTTGATGGTTCTGAGAGGAAGCGGTGGTGGGGACAACTTTATGTGAAATCCAGGGCGGGGAACGTAGTTCGAAGGGTTCCCTGGCCAAAGGCACCGTGAACAGTTTTCCCGTCTGTGAATCGAGTACGCTACAATTATATATAATATGGGTGGCGCTACAGCTCGTAGAGGGCCAGGGCCTAGCTTCTCGGCAACCACTTGTGTTGTGCGTGCTATTGTTCTCTCACGAGTGGAAGAGACGTTCAGTTTTACGCCGACTCCGAACGGCCAAGTTTGAGAAGCTTTTTTCTAGACAGGAAGTACTCTTTGAGCATTGTCATTGACTCGAAAGAGGTGAGGTCGTGAGCATTATCTTTGTCGTTCAGAGCTGGAATCGAACCTACGACGTTGAGGTTGGGGTCGACGCACATACCCACAACGCCACGGGCCACCACGCTACAATTGAATTCCACAGATAATTGGTTGTGGTCAAGCCGACCGTAAATGCTCAAGTCCTTAGAATCCGTTGCGTTTTAACAAAAAAATTTGTCACGTGAGACCTAATAAGAGGTAGCGAGACAACGAGTGTGGGCTGTATGTGGAACGCATCAGAACGTATGATGCTGGCGAACTTTTTACTTTTGTTGCGTTTAACAGTTCATTTTCGTGCGTCGGGTGGGGTGTATGGATTTCGGACGCAAGGAACGTATTCAAAAAAAAAGTGTCACGTAAGACCTAATAAGAGGTAGCGAGACAGAAAGTGTGGGCTGTATGTGGAATGCATCAGAACGGATGAAGAATGCAAATTTTCACTTTTGTTACGTTTGGCAGTTCATTCTGACGTGTGTGCATCGTTTTACTCTCATCCGTCGTGTGGGGTGGATTTTGGACGCAACAAAGTATGATTCATTGGTCACCTACTTGTAAAAACGATTGTTGTGGATTTCAACCGCAGAACGAATGAAGCTTTTCGAACTCTTAACTTACTCTAAACTAACTCTAAACTTTGTTGCGTTTCACAGTACATTCTCGTGCGTCGGGTGGAGTGTGGGCTGCATGTGGAACGCATCAGAACGTATGAAGATGGCGAACTTTTAAATTTGTTGCGTCTAACAGTTCATTCTCGTGCGTCGTGTGGGGTTGTATGAATTTCCGACGCAAAGAACGGATTCATCGGTCACCTCCATGCAAATACGATTGTTGTGGATTTCAACCGCAACGCACGCAACAGAGTGGGCTGCGGCCGCCCATCTCTTCTGCTCACAAACCTCGACCGTAGCCTTAACGCAATGAAATTCCACTTTACCTCCCATTAAATAGATGCTAAAATCACATTTTGAGGTAAAAAGAATCAAGGCAGGATCCCATTAGCTAAACACATTCCACAGAAGAGAAAACATTCCACCGTTCCGCTCATTTTCATCAGAATGCCTTCACGTACACCTTTCGACCATCGGCACGCTCATTACCTAACCTAACGCTCCACCTGATATCGCCTCATATCCAAGCAATTCTCGTTTGTATCCCCACATCCTGAACCTGCCGCTACCCAAGGTACTCTCTTCATCCTACCTTATCACCACAGGCTGGTCCCGTCTCCCTGTAAGGAGGAGGCCCAAAAGCACAACAAAAAAACACAGCACAGTTGCCGTGCACTTGGCACTCCACTCATCCATTACCGAAAATATTTTCTCAATTTTGTCAGATCCTTTAAGCCAATTTGTAACCTCGGGTGAAGAATTTTCAACCTCTCCAGTGGGCCTCGGGTTTTTCGTTTTTATCACACAAACCGCCGCCTTTCCCGCACCATGACTCTGGTTCGTTGGTTGTTTAGTTGGCTGACGTGACGACTGGCTTCACTGGTTTGTGCTTGCCCCCATCGTTTTGTAATTTCCCATGGATTTTCTTACGGGCGGGTAATACCTACGCTCACTCCGCTGTGTGACAATCTGATTCCTTCAAAAACGTTTCCAACCAACCATCCAACCGGAGCATCAGAATGGAATAAAAAAAAAACGCAGAAGAACGAACTATGCCCCGCGGGCGGTTTCAACACAAAACCAAGATGATACCGAGCCAATGTACACAAAAACCGAAGGCGGAATCCTCTTGGTTTGACTTGGCAAGTCGTATCCGTTTCGGATTCAATTTTTTTTTTGTTCCAATGTGTGTGCTGTGCGCCTTTAGTCCTCCAGAAAACGTGCAGCTACTACAAATCGACTCGGAAAGTAGTTCATTGATTTTTTCTCGCTCTCTCTCTGTGTTGTGGTTGGTTTTTTTTTCGTGCTGCTGTTGCTCTCCAGTTGGCCGTCTCCGTTTTTGGTGTTTTCCCACACATTTCTCTCCTCATCGTCAGCGTCATCATCGTCGTCGTCGACGAAGGTCCTGAAGAGAGCATGTCGGTACGATAACAATGTTCAATGAATTCACTTTCCACTTGGCCAATTGCATGCATAGATGGGCGGCCCGGAACAGGAAATGTCCGAGGAACGCTTGCGAAAATATGAAACACGACGACGGCGGGGGGGGAAATCGATTGGACGAGATTAGCTGCGCCAGGATTAGAAACTGGAGGTCGGTCGATGGGTGGGTGGATGGATGGCGGGAAAGGCCAAGTGCACAACCCATCCATTGAGGTTAATAAATTTCTGACTTCGCATGACAGTAAGTCCTGTCACACACACACGCACGCATCGTGGGACTAACTGCAACGAACCGCTGGTTAGGTTTCAATTTGTGTGAAATTTGAACGTTGGGTACCGGGAGAGACCTTGGAGCAGGGAAGCACACACACACACGACCCGAGGGCATGTAGAAATTGCATGGGAAAATGTTTCTATTTTCAATTGAAGTCCACACACACACGGTTTAAGGACGGAAAAACAAACCGAAAAGACGCGAAGATTTATGGCTAAAGAGTCATCCACGGTTGACGATAGTTTACAATCTTTCGCACATACGGAACGGAGGAAATTGGGGTCAAGGAACCCGTCTGTCGGTTTTTGCGCTGGCTCTCAACTGCAGTTGGCAGTGTGGAGGCGCGCGCTCTATCGTTTCAATCCATGCGGCACACTGCATAAGGATTACCCAGGATTCCGGAAGTTGACTTGTGTATGCTGGTACTGGTGTGCCGGTTCCTGGTGGGCTCCTGGTGCTGGTGCTGGTACTGGTTGTGGTGGTGCAGCAGTAGTTCGCTTGGTTGCATCGTCGTCGTCGTCGTCTGTTTGAATTGAGAATTTACGTCATAATGTGAATGATGAAGTGGTTTCAATGTTGCACTTTTGCTTATGTTTACTTTGTTTCATATTTTTTTGTTCGTTTTTGTTGACCGACCCGGTTAGGCGGAGGAGAGCAAGCGAACCACACCGCAGCATGTGTGTGTGGCGGTGGTGGTGGTGGTCTGTAACAAGAAACCCGAAACGCTTTCAGATAGCGTGATGGAATAAATTGAAGTCATTGTTGGGGCCTTATCGCCGAATTGTTTCCGGTGAGTGACAAAAGCTTGCGTGGTTTTTCTGAGAAGCATTATTTAATTTTTTTTTATTTCTGGAAATTATCATGAATAAGCCTTGGAAATGTGGTCATTTCATTTTCTAACAAATCGTTGCGAATGTCTGTTCACACATAGTAACAAGCAATTTTTGTTTGGTTTCTTTTCAGGTGAGATCACGAGTGTAGTTGGAGTTGTGTACGCACGATAAGTATGAACATTCGACGAAAAAACCAGGTAACAGGTACCGACTTTGTAACTTTCTTCTGAACCTCTGCTGCGGGCAAGTGGGTTTGTTTATTTTTTGAGTCTAAACTGCTTGCTTTGGCGTCATCTGCAGAGCATGACCAGTGACTCTAAACTCGAGACTGCTTGCTTTGGCGTCGTTTACAGAGCATGACCAGTTTTGCTATTACTTCCTCTCTGTAGTTTTGTGGTTGGAGTGATGTTTTAAACTCACGCAATTCGCAATTCACGCACAAAATCAGTCTGGAGCCTGTTGTATATGGTAGAGACGCTTTCAGTCTAAAACCTGTTGTGTACAGTCGCTTGAATCTCCAATCAAAGCAGAACCAGTTCATAAATAATTGCCGTCATAATTCCCTTTGAATTCCCCTCCTAAGTGCTTACCGAAATGAAATATTGATAGGACTCAACTCCTTGACCCATTTGCCTTTATCCAGAAGCGCACAAAACTCCGGGGATGCTCTCCTAATAGAAAAGAAATTCAGTTAGCCTTAGCCCCGCCCCCTCATAAATTGAAACAAAATGTCGCCGCACTCGCCGTTTGTCACATCATTCCCGGGACACCCGAACCACCACCACCCACCCACCTCATCTCATCAGCAACTTGAGTCCCCAACCGACCGAACAGACGAAGAAAAGGGTTCGTGAAAATAATCCCCTTTGCCAGGCACTCGCCCCTGGATGGGTATTCATCGTTTACCGCCCTTTGAAGCTTTTTATCCTGGCCTTGCAGCCATCGGTAACGGAATCCAATACACAGCAATCGTCTTCAAAGTGAAAATCAAATTTACAACGCTCACATATCACCCTTCGTGCAAAAAGGTAACAACGCCGAGACGACCTTTTGGTACGCATCTTCAAGCAGCTCTTAGATTACGTTAGCGTGTCCTTAGCGTGCTGCTCTCTGGATGCTTGTGAAATTCCAGTCAAATGGAAAATATTAAAGTTCGTTAGAGCTAATCGATTACACGGGAATACAGTCTCCGTCTGCCTCTTGGGTTGGCGCTCGGTTCGCCACATGGCCTAGGTTGAGTTCATTTTGTGGCCCCTCTCTCTCATTCTAATGCTCGCCTCCATTGAACATCATTACCGTCATAATCGCATCAACGCTAATGGAGAAGCGCGTGAGCCGGTCGGTGCAGAAATCGAAAAAAAAAAAGCATGTACAACTGTGGCCTGACGGAGGAGGAGGGGTTGAGTGTGTGCCACAGCGAGGAAGGTAATGGCAAACGATACTCTGCCGTTAACCTATTTTCAATTTTCTTTTGCAACATACACCCGTCTACTCAGCTCCTCGTCCGTCCGTCCATTCAAGTCTCCATCCACATCGACATCATCTTCAACGTTCCTCGTCTCTCTCGCTGCTTCTCGGTTGGTTGGCTGGTTTTGTGCTGGTCTCTCCCATGGCCTCGTCTTCGTCTATTTTGCTCTTGTTGTTCACCCTTTTTCGATCGACTATCATATACTGCTCGGAGATGGCATTTGCTTTGTTGCTACGCGTTTCAATGGATCCCTCTACCTCTCTCTCTCTCTCTCTGGATGCGGCCAAAGTGTCCCACATTACACACTGCCGACTAGATGACAGCGACCCATCAGCCGGCGAGTGGATGCAGAGGGAGGCCACCAAGATGAAGCACCGAATCAATTTTCTTCATATTTCCCTTTTTTTTTCTCATCAGCCTCCCTCCCTTCGTCGATTTCTTTATGATTACTTGGCGGTGGCATCGGAGCACAATACACTGCATACTCCAGAGCGGAACGCAGATAACAGAACACAACACAACACACACACCCACCCACAGCCACCCAGAGCGAGAGAGAGAGAGATGGGGGCGGCGTTACTGCGAACTAAAAGTGTACAACGAAGACCAACTTAAAGGTACCGAGTGATGGAATGAGTGGATGGGTGGCGGTCGGGGTTTGTTGCTCCAAGAGGGGCGGGGGAATTGCACTTAAGTGGTAGTGCACGAAAAATAATAATGGAAAGTGTTTTCCACGACGACGACGGCGAGTTCCATCTTCAGCTACTGCCTGCTGCCGCCGCATACGCCTCGTGCACGTTCTTGTCTCATCCTTGGATCGGTTTTCTTTACACAACTCCGGGCAAAGCCAAGACGCCAGTACTTGGCCTCCTCCGTGACTGTGTGTGGTAATGATGGCGGTGACGGTGGCGGCGGGTGCTACACATCATCTCTGGAAAGAAAATCTTTGGGAAAATCTGATTTCGATCAGGGGAAGGATGGCTGGAGAGCGCTGGAGTAATACCTTTTTTGCCTGTTTGTTGCTTGCTGACAGTTTTTTTTCTCTCTTTTTTGCGTTCCATCTCTTCTTTGTGTCCATATCTGGATGGTCTAGGATTTGTGACGGAAGGAAGGGAAGAGTTTATGCCTCGATAAGGGGATATTTGTAAGAGGGATGGCGGTGGATAGAGAGTTGAAGGTAAGTAAGGAAAGAAAGAACGAACGAAGACTTTCAATTGGGATTACACGAGTGCATACCCTGTAATATGTTTTTAAGGATTTGCCCCAAGTTGTTGTTCCACGTGGAGCGAGTGATGGGATGGATTGCCGGTGGGTGGAGATGAGTGTGGGAATTATAAAAGTTTTGACGTGTTGAGTCGTCGATGTCGGTTGAAATTCGAAAGGTGGCAGGCGAGGATGTCGCGCCAAACTGAAAATCCTCCGCAGTGCTGTCCCGCTTCTGGACCAGATTTGGCGACGACCCCGTTCGTTCGCGGAATGTTGTTTGTTTTTGCCGGAGGGGGGGATGGACCGGGCGGGGGGGAGGGATTGGTAAAAGTAATTAATTGGGAGTGCAGGGATCACAGGGTAATTGGTTTTTTGTAAACACACACATTAATTGAAGAAAATTTGCTGAAAGGAGAGTTTTCGCGCGCGTTTGGAGTTTCCTCCCACACTTGGAGCGAATCATTCTGACAAATTCGAGGTGGTGGCTGACTGAGTGTGAGGAGAGTTTTTATGAGTTTCACGAGGAAGTTTTAAGGAAGTTGCGCGACGAAGTTTTTTGTCATTCTGTTTTCAAGCAGCAGAAGGTGTTCAATTTTGTTTCGAACTTTGAACGGATGCTCGGGCAGCGGGGGGGCGAAGATTTATTCGCTCTTTTGCGATTGGAATGGCGCGCGAATATCGTCGTCGACGATGGCCCGTATTGGTTTTGGTGTTTGAATTGTCGCTTTGGCATCCTGCCAGATGCTTCTAGTCGGGATTTTAGGAATTACCTGTTTTCTATTTGTTGAAAGATGGAGGGTGGATGGATGGGGTGGGGTTTGGTGTTTAAGATTTCTTGGAAGGTGTCCCAATTTTAAAACAGTTTCTCGGTTATTTATGGCTCCGCCGGGGGTGATTCGTAACGTCTGGTAGTTAAGTTGCTCTGGATCTCCGTTCGATGCCAATTCGTATTTTATGTGCAATAGCCAGTCAGTGCGGTTTCTGACTAGCTGTTGCTTTTGTTTTTTTGGGAGCTATTCAAGATTTGATGGTACTTCATGACATCATGAAGATGCAGGATGCGACTAGTTGGCTGTAGTGGCCAATGTTTTGCGCAGAAATAGTCTCCTCTTTGAGTTCCTCACGTACGTTTTTTTTTCACATTTTCCATGACATCATGAATGTTTTAATGATGTCTTTTGCAGGTGGTGGCCCGTGGCGTTGTGGGCATGTGCGTCGACCCCAACCTCGACGTCGTAGGTTCGATTCCTGCTCTGTGCGACGAAAATAATGTTCACGGCCCCACCTCTTTCGAGTCACTGACAATGCTCAAAGAGTATTTCCTGTCTAGAAAAAGCTTCTCAAACTTGGCCGTTCGGAGTCGGCATACAACTGTTGGTCCCTTCCACTCGTGAGAGAACAAAAGCACGCGCAACACGAGTGGTTGCTGAGAAGCTAGGCCCTGGGCACCTACGGGCTGTAGCGCCATCCCATATAAGTCTTTTGGAGATCCCCTACAACCTCTGCGACACAAAGATGAAAGATCTTCGATGGTCTTGCAATTGTCTGTCGAATGTCACTCGCAGGGGCTCCTCTCCTCAGTCACAGTGCTCGCTTTCCCCCGTGTTGTCATCGTGAATATGCATCGCAGTCCACTTAACTTGTCAACAGCTCAAGTTGTGATTTATGAAAGGATTACCACGACGAGCGCGGCGCATCCTTTTTCCTTCCATCCACTCGTAAGCGGATTTGCAAGATAAAGTCCCTAAGCCCCTCCCCCACGTTGCACTTTGTGTGTGGCGCTGCATGCTCGGAGGAGTTGCAGGAGTGTTGTACATTTCTATATCGATTCAGATTAGTCGTAATCCACATAAGCTGCTCACCACAGCCTGCAAGGCTCCGTCAACAGGTGCAACCAGCAGAACACACAATTGTCTCTAAATGCAAACAATGATCCAACTACACACAATCCTTATGTGTGATCTTTTTTTTTTGCTCCGCTCTTTCTTTTCATTTTCATTTCTGTTTCCAATTCAAAGTGGTCTTGCTTGGGTGGTGCTGCTGGTGCTGCCTCCCTTTGTTTCAAAGAGGAGCACTCTCACTTGCCCACCAGCCCGACCACCCGAACCACACTCGCACTTTGTTGCGGGAAGTTTCATTCTTCTTGTTCTTTTGTGAGTCGTCCTTGAGGTTCATTTTTATTGCAAAACACGCAGTTAGTGTGTACGCTGTCCTTCGTCTTAAGCACACACAATAGTAGGCAATGTCCTAGAAATTTAAATGTGCACTCTTCCTCCTTCCCCCCCCCCCCCCCCCCCCCCACACACACACACAAATACACATTTCCTGTAGATACAACTCTTTTATGGTCGTGAAAGCCTGAAACACCCAAACATCATCCCCCCCCGCGCGCCACAAACGGCGTGTAATCAAAATGAGAATGTGTATCCAATGAATTCCAATCCTTATTGTATTACGTTGTCGCTGTCATCGTCCTTGAAGTGAACAAAAACAGTGAACAAGTGCAAAACAGAAAAACAAAAAAAAAAACGCGAACAATTTGGCCGCCACCATTCCGCAGAAAGAAGAAAGAACAACCAAGACGCGAAGCCGAAACACAGGACCTCTTGTTTATGCTCCCCAATTGAATTGTGACGTTAATGATAATGAAGATGGTAGCGCGCTGGGTCGCCCCGATATAGGCTCAGACGTGGGCTCCTTTTCGAAAGCCTAAAAGGATTTCCAATTGGATTTCATTATTGAGCCTGGCAAGAGATTTACTCCATGGGAAAATCCTCCATCCTTGCGTGGGGCGGGGGGGTTGTACTCTTGTCCTCCATCCTGTCATTCTCGATTCGCCGGCATTAACTCAGCCATAAAATATGTTTACAGTTTTTATTATTATTATTTTCTTTCTTTCTGGAAAAGTCAGTGGGGGGGTGGTGGGTTGGGGGTGGTGGGTGGCGGGTGGGGTGGGGTAGGGTATTGCTCGGTGTTGGGCGCTGTGTCCTGTGTCTTCGTCGGTTATTTGGAGCCATTATCGTCGCCATCAGCATCAGGATGAGCGCGAAAACTTTTTTTTTATCGCGACCCAAAATGAGGGAAGGAACAAAAAAAAGCGATGGTCGCCGCCGCTGATGATGATGAAAGGCAAACCGGAGCAGGAGGAGGACGATCAGGAGTAGGACATTGGCGACCGGCCTCATCACAGCGATGCGGGACTAAAAACTTTCACTAAAATAAATATTCATTCAGTTGCGAAATGTTTCAAGGATTTTCCGTAAAGTTTCCGACTCGACTCGACGACTCAGTGGCTCCCGGCCCACTCCGTCTTCGGTGGTTCTGTGTTGTTTTGCATCTTTTATGGTGGCTCTTCCAATTTTAATCCATTATAAAGGATTCTCGTGTAGCTGCTGCTCGAACGGCGGAGCGCCGGCTCTGGCCGCCCTGATGGTCGGTTGTCGTCGGTTGCATATCCTCTCCGCTTCCCTTTACATGGACACACGACTAAAAGTGATTTATTAAGAATTATAGTGAAACTTGAAGTCTGTGTTGGGGCGGGTCCCTGTTCCTGTTTATATCTAATTTCACAAGGTTTATCCTAATTTTTGCATAGCTTATGGCCGTGGGCGTTGTGTGTGTGCGCGCTGAACGTGACGAGGTGGTTGCGTTGTGTGGTGTCACCAGAGATGGGATGTGTGCGGGCAGGAGGTGAAGGCAAATCGGTCCCCGGAAGGAACAGCACATGACACACATGCTGAAGCATAACTAAATCTTGCCACCGTGGCTCTGTCGCATTACACACCATCGCCGCTATCAACCTCTCGTCGCTGTTATCCTGTTTTCCCCGTGTTGTCGTTTTCAACGGGAGCCGGAGCGACGCAATGAAACCAATAACAGTGGCAGCAGCAGCAGCAGCAACAAGAAACCCACTGAATTGCGTTCTAAATACTTTCGCCTGGAATAGTTTTTGCACTTCGTCCTTTCGTAGGCGATTGTGTGTGTGTGTGTGCGAGAGGTGGGGATAAAGCCACACATGTGCACACCGCCGAGAGGTGGGTGGCAACTTGATGAGAGGATAAAAGCAGAGTGTAAGAGCTTGACACATTTCCCTCGTATGTTGTGTTGTCCTTCTGTTCGGCTGTTGCCACTGGGCGGTGGAGGAGGTGTAAGTTTTTAAGCTCCTTTCATTTGTAATCGCATGAATATTTGTATACGAAAAACTTTTGTTTGCGGCGGCAAATATGCTGCTCCTGGGCGTGGGTGAGGAGAGGAGGAAATATTTCTCTCTATGGTTCCAGGAATCTCCGGGAATCCTTTCTCACTGCGTGTGTGTGTTGTTCGTCTCTGGTATCGTTTTAAGTCACTTTGACTTGACCAGTTATTATTGTTCCTTGGCTGTGTGTGGGAATGTGTCTAATGGTTGCGACATGAGGGTAAACTTTGTGACAGGTAATTTTGTCTTGGGATGCATCCGTGTGCACGTGCATCTGTTGGTCTGACTGATGCTCGAAACTATTTCACACAAGTAACTTGCATGCGCTTAAGATCGTACCCAGTGTTCGTTTGTCTGTTTGGGTGCTTGTGCCTCTCGGATTGTAATTGTGATGACTGGCGGTTGAGGGGAAGTAAATAAAAGTCAATTCGTATGCAATCATAAAATCAGGACATCTGCCGTATGAGTTGTCTTGTGACAGTTTGACTTGCTGTTTCGACGTTTCTCTGACAGTGGAGCTGTCATTGAGTTGAAATGCCTGTCAGGGAATGGGGGGAGGGGGGGCCTCTGATGTGAAGCGATACTGAGAACAACAGATGGTTGAAGCAATAGAGGCAAACATTTTGGCATTTAAATGCGAACGGTGAAAGCGGGTGGTCTCTGGTTTGGGGATTATTGGAATGTCTTGTTGCCGGAATGTGTACAAGGACTATTGAACAGTGTGATACCGAGTGAGGAATGCAGGACATTCGGAATGGTCTCGGATATGAATATTTGAACAATTTTTTGGGGGTTCATCGACCTCGAGATGAGGGTTACCCGATAGTTTGGCAATGCTACTCCTCGCTGGTGCCGTCATGGTTAGCGGATGCATCTCTGGCATGAACAATTTTTTTTTGGAGTTCATTCACCTCGTCTCGTCTGTGGGAGGGGCCAGCTGAATGCAACATTTTTTCCCTGTGTCCTTGTGAGTGATGGATAACCACAGGGCATATCCCAATCAGTGACACCTTCGAATTTCTTCTCCTAATTTATGCACCACGTCACAGAGTTTTCCATTCAATTTTTTTTTTCAAAATAAATAACGAATCTGATGAATCCACTGACGCTTGACCACACAGTGCATGCATTGTGTTCCCACATTTGCATGCGCACACATATCAGACAATGCCATCAGCCACGGTCAGTGTGTTGCACTCAGTTTTGCTTCCGCACTCTCTCCCCCTTTGAACTGTCATGTGTATCATAGTGGAAACCTTCATAAAATGGAAATGTCCTCATTACTTTCGCCACAAAACCCATTTACCATGATCCACATTCACAGAGGGCGGTGGAGAGTGCCGTGTGTCTCGGCCGCGCCATATAAATAATGAAACAATCCCGACCAAACCAATCGGATTGGACATTTTCATGTGGAGAATCCAAAATTGCATTCGACAGGACCTAGATCTCCTAAATCGCTAACCCATATCCCTGCCTCCTCCCTCCCCCACCCCCCCTTACCAGCATCCATTCGATTGCATTGTATTTTCACCGATTTTCACCTGCACTCGAGCGACCTTCTCCCTTTCAGTGCATGGCAAGAGGACAGAAAAAAAAAGCAACGGATCACCACCAAACCACGTCGCCCACACCACCAGGATGCTTGAATTCAAAACCAGGCTGGTGGGACAGCAGAAAAAAAAAAGATGTCGATTTATTCATTGTTGCATTACGTGGCACTTCGGTACGTTTCCGTTTCGAGAGCGAAACAAAAACACGGAGAGACAAGAATGAAAGCAAAAACGAGGAGCAGAAGGACTCGACCTGAACTCCATAGGTGACGAGGGGGGGAGGGGGGTGGGGGTGTTGGTGGTGCCAGTTGTTTGAAATCCATACAAGTGTGTGCGGCGCTCTTCCTCCATCCTCGTCCACCGAAAAAAATAAAATAAAAACCTAACTAGATGCACTTGGGCCTCTGAAGTACCTCGGTGTTGTGTGGGTGGGAGAGAGAGACGCAATCACATGTGTGGGGTGGAGGGTGGGGAGGAGATCCATTTGAAACTTCGTCGACGTTGTCGTTACAGGTCCTTGAAGTGAAGTGAAATATGCAAATATATAGTAAATCATTTTTGTTGTTACTTGCTTGCGCCTTGCTGCCTGCTGGCCTGCCTGTCTGCCTGTCTGCCCGACTGCCATCCTTGCCTGACTAGTCGTCTATTTTGCTGTTGTTGTTGTGTGATGGGTTCTTGCGAGCGTGGGAGAGAGAGTAGGTATCTATCTATCAAACATGAGGAATGAACCTGTGACCCAATTCCATTCTGCCCCCACCCCCACCCCCATCGTTGTAGTTGTTGTTCTTGTTGATTTTAAATATTTATATTTTGCTCCTTGCCGTTTATTTATTGAGAGTTTAATCTGAAGATATCCTGGATGACGACGACGACGACGACGACGAGTAGCGGGTGGCATCCCAAAATGCGGAGCACGAAATGGAGGAGGTTGTGCCAGTCCTAGAGCACACAACACATCACTACTTCCAGAACGACAGGATGAATGGCATGAATGGCATGAATGAAATATTGAAAGTTACTTTGCATTCATTGTGTTTGCGAAACGGAGAGGCACTAGGATCCGTGAGGAGAGAGAGAGCGAGTTTTGATCGTCGACCATTTGGAAGGCATTTAAAAATTTGAATCGACTGAATAATAGATCCATCTCATGTGGAAATTCCTTTTGGTCGTACTGTAGATGAATAGGATTCTTTTTTTGTCGGTTTCATTTCTTCCAGGATACCTAGTGCATGCAAATCGTAAAAATCCAATAAACATTAAAAGTTTGCTGATTCGAAGGGAGAGTGGATTTTTTGTCTCATTTTTCTTCAATCTCCAATCTGCACTCGATGCTCGTACGCTAAGTGCAGCTCGTGCTCCTCGTGCTCCTCGTGAGAAGATATATGGAGATGCACACTCCGTTCGTACAAGCACACACCCACACAGTCAGTCACTGTGAGGAGGAGGAGAGTGGAGACCTGATTATTCAGAAAACTTGCTGCAAGTGGATTGTGAATAGGGTATTTCACCCGCCGCGTCCCTTTCACTCCGTTCTGAATTGACCCTCTTAGGGATTTGTGTCGGTTTCAAAAGGGACTGGGAATGGGAATGAGTGCTGGTGTGCATGTGCTTTATGGGAGTTACCCGACAGTTTGGCAATGCTTACTAGTTTTAAGTGAGACCTCCTCGCTGGTGCCGTCATGGTTGGCGGATGCATCTCTGGCCCTTCGCGTGGCTGCAACAATATTACCATGGATTCATTGTTGCTCATTTGTGCAGAGGGTGAGAGTGAATGGGCAGGAGGCGGGAGCTCTTGTGAATGTCTCATGTCTGACCAGTCGTACAAAGTTGATGGAGGAGTTTAACATTGAGTATGCTTGAGAGTGCGAGGATGGGGTGGTTAGTTCGTCGTTTGTAACTGAAATTAGTCTTTTGAAGGAGAATCACGTTACAGCAGTCATCTGGTGAAGAAGTTGCGCTTTTCTGTGTCATAAATGATGTGTCTGTCTGTGAAGAAGTTGGGGAAGCTGGGGTATATATGGGTGGCGCTGCAGCCCATAGGGGGCCAGGGCCTAGCTTCTCAGCAACCACTCGTGGTGTGTGTGCTTTTGTTCTCTCACGAGTGGAAGGGACCTACAGTTTAATGCCGACTCCGAACGGCCAAGTTTGAGAAGCTTTCTCTAAACCGGAAATACCCTTCGAGCATTGTCAGTGACTCGAAAGAGGTGGGGTCGTGAAAATTATTTCCGCCGCTCAGAGCTGGAATCGAACCTACGACGTCGAGGTTGGGGTCAACGCACATACCCACAACGCCACGGGCCGGCAAGCTGGGGAATGTTCGCTGAATTCACTGACGTTTGAAATGCAGAAAATCTAATAACACACAGAGTGCGAGAGAGAATATAGCAATTATCACAGAAGTTGCGTTTCCTCCGTCAGAGTGGGTGCTCAGGATAATGACCGACATCGAATGCCGAGCACTTTGCCCGTTTTGTTGCTTAATCTCCAAAAGTTTGATCGTTTTCAACTTCGCATCAAACTCCCATTGTGGAGTAGCTACTCGTTGAACAAGAGTCAACTTTTCAACCACCCCTCCTTCCCCCTCGTCGATTAATTCCCTCAGCAGAGCACAATCCAGATTGAGAGAGAAAAAAAATGAACGAAATATTTGTCGACATCATTTTGAAACTATCATCTCGGTGAGGGGCGTGGGGGGTTGGATGAAACTTTCAACATCATTAACTGCTTTCTTCTGTTTTTAAGGTAAGGGCGCACTAAACAAAGCAAGCACCACAAAAAAGAACTGCAAGAGAAGAAAGGGAAACGTATAATATCAGAATACAGAAAAGCAGAAGGAAGACAAAAAAAAAAGCAACGTTACTTGCGTTGATCCCTTACAGAATAATCCACTTGTTATTCATCTCGAGGACAAATTTACCTCAATCATGCTCGCCAACCCTGCACTGGTGCTCCTGCTGCTGCTGCTACCTACCGTCACCGATGTCGACGTCCTTTGCCTGTTTTATTCATCTCAATTTCAGAGCAACCTGCCTTCTCATTTTCTGGCTCTCCCTCTCTCTTTTGCTGGTTCTCTTGTCTTTGCCTGTGCTACGTCTCCTGTTCTCTGTCGTCCGCCTTCCCCCGCTTCGCTTGGATAATTAATTAAACCCTTTCCTACTTTGTCAACAATACTGAACCAGCAGCACCAACACCGTCGCAGCAGCGGGCTGCCATTAGATCTCGTCATACGTCGTCGTTCTCGTCGTCGTCGTCGCCGCCATAGTCATCAGCATCTACCCCAGTATCAACCAAACCGGACTAATCCTTGGCAAGCTCCATTGGTGCTCCTTTATGAACAGTAAGACACGTAAAAAAAAAAATGGGACCCACTACTCCAAAGAACTGGAATACAGACGTCGCATGACGGGGAGGGGGAGCTTGAAAAAATATCATAACGGATGCTAATTATGGCAGCATTCGACGGAATGGAAACAGAAATCTGTTGGAAGGTACCATGAATAGTGCGCGCAACGAGCAGCAGGCTGCTGCAAGATATAGGGGTTGAACAACAATAAAAATGCCTCCCCTCGCGAGGTCTTTAACAATTGAGTGGGCTGTTGCGGTGGCGCTGGTGGTGCTTTTCCGGTTTTCCCGGTCTCTCTCTCTGTTGAAACTAATTTGATGGGAAGGTTTAAGTGCAGTTTTTATTTTGACCAATTCCTTTGGTCTCTCGCGGTTGCTTTCACGCTAATTTCAACCACCGCCGGATCGTGGGTGAGCGTGTATAGATATCCGGGATTTTTTTTTGTAGTTTTCTCCTTAGTTTTGGCCAACCATCCACGGTCCGTTTGCGAGGAGTTTTATATCGTAATTAAATCCGTATGCAAACAAAAACAGGACGACCGAAACAGGAAGGTAATTATTGTAATTAGTAGTAGGCAAGGATGATAGTTGGCAGAGTGAAAGAAATCGGGTCTGAGCGTTGGAGGCGCCGTCGCCGCGCCGTCCATACAGACAGGGATAGACTGAGTCGATGTACCTCTACGGGGAGGGGGAGAGACAAGAACAAGAAGGAACCCTCACCCTTCCGGAAGTAGAGGTGGATAAAGCAATCACCAGCAAGCAGACAAAGCAGCAGACTTTTGTAATTAATTAAAACGAAAGATGAACAAAAACACACCGAAGGAGAAGAGTGCCGCAGAGACGACGACGACGACGATATGGAGAATGAGATTCGAAGAAAAAAAAGAGAGAACGTTTGCATAAGTCTCACGAACGGAGATTATTCAAAATGTATTTCCAAGGGATAAGTTTCCCCTCACCCTCCCCCACCGCCGCCTGTGGTCACAGTGATTTCTGCTGCAGCTTGCACTCTCTGCGGTTGGCGGCAAACGCTTTATGGGGTACGTTCTAATTAAAAGTAATTTCGCTTACTCTCTCCATCTCTCCTTGGGAAGAAGGTAACTGCAGTGCAGTTAGATAAGGCAACTATCACTTAGAGGCACTGTGGTGGAAGTGGAAGTACTGCTTTCTGCTGGGAGGAGGCGACTGACTGCTCTCTTTGATGATTTATGGCGGGGTGGCTTCCAAGATGATCTTCTTCTTCTTCTCCTTGTGCCGCTACAGTCCGGGGTGGACCTGGGCCTCGGTCAACAATCCTCGGCCTCCAATTTCGCACTCCAAGTTGGTTGAGGTCCTTTTCCACGTGAGTGCGCCATCAGGTTCGTGGTCGTCCTCTATTGCGTTGTCCCACTGGTTCGGAGTCGAAGACTCTTCGGGCTGGAGCAGTGTTGTCCATGCGCACTACATGGCCTAGCCATCTTAGGCGTTGAATCCGTAGACGCCTGACTCATGTCGCTGTACAGCCCGTACAATTCATGGTTGAATCTTCTCCACCAGACGCCATCAACGCAAACAGGACCGAAGATTGAACGCAGAACTATTCTCTCGAAGAGACCAAGTGCGTCTTCATCCGCTCTTGAGATAGTCCAAGCCTCCGCGCCATACAGCAGGCCAGGGATGATCAAGGTCTTATATAACGTGAGCTTGGTCTTTCGGGAGAGGGCTCTGCTACTCGATTGCCTCTTGAGCCCAAAGAAACAGCGGTTGGCAAGAGTTATTCTGCGTTTAATCTCGGTACTGATGTTGTTTGCACTATTTACCTGGGAGCCAAGGCAGATGAAGTCATTTACTACCTCGAAGTTGTAGCTGCCTATGGTGACCTTCTGACCGAGTCGTCGATGTTGTGCGTCCTTCCGTGATGACAGCGTATACTTTGTTTTGCCCTCATTCACCGCTAAACCCCATTTTGCCGCCTCCGTCTCAACTCAAGCAAACGCTTCATTGACGGCTCGCCGAGTTCGGCCAATCACGTCAATGTCGTCCGCGTATGCTAGCAGTTGAACGGACTTTTGGAAGATCGTGCCTCTAGTGTTGGCGCGTGAGTTTTGCACGATCTTCTCCAGGACGATGTTGAAGAAATCACATGACAGCGCGTCGCCTTGCCTAATACCTTCTTTGACATTGAAGGTCTCAGTGAGTTCGGTACCGACCTCGATGGAGCAGCGTGCATTCTCCATCGTCATCCTGCACAATCTGACGAGTTTGGCAGGAATGTCAAAACTAGACATGACGCTGTATAGCTCGTCTCTATGCACGCTGTCATATGCGGCCTTGCAATCGACAAATAGGTGGTGGGTGTCGATCTGCATCTCTTGGGTTTTTTCCAGGATCTGCCGGGGTGTGAAAATTTGATCGATAGTGGACTTCCCAGGCCTGAAACCGCTGAATGCGCCTGCCGACACTCGTTGTCAAACCATGGGTTTTTTCTAGATGGCATTTTAAAACCCAGCAGCTTCTCTGATGGCGTTTTGACAACGGTTCCACTGCTCGTCAATTGTTTCGCCTGGCAGGGTTGGACTCTCTGAGGGCTTCAGGGAGACTCGATCGGAAAAGTTCCCAGCGATTGTAGCTTTCCAACGTCAAACTGTTTTGGTCTTGCTCTACTCCGTTGTACAATCGATATCCGAGTTCTGACCTTGGCTACAACAAGGTAATGATCCGAGTCGATGTTAGCACCTCGGAACGTTCGGACATCGAGGACACTGGAGGAGTGTCTGGCGGCGATCGCAAGGTGATCAATCTGGCTGACGGTTGATTGATCAGGGGACCGCCAGGTCCCTTTGTGAATGTTGAGGTGAGGGAACCGCGTGCTGGCTACAGTGAGGTTTCGCCCCGTCACGAAGTCCAACAGCCTGTGTCCATTGTCCGACGTGTTGTCGTGTAGGCTGTGCTTTCCGACGACTCTAGCAAAGATTTATTCCTTGCCCAGCTTTGCATTAAAATCTCCTAGAACGATCTTGGTGTCGTAGCTGGGGCATTGATCGTGCGTTCTTTCTAGGAGATCATACAAGTCATCCTTGCCATCATCGTCTTTGTCCTCCGTTGGGGCGTGGGTGCAAATTAGGCTGATGTTGCCGAAATTGCCTTGACGCGGATTGTTGTGAGGCGTTCGCTTATGTATCTAAAGCTTAAGACTTCTTGCCTAAGTCTGCCTCGAACAACAGAACCGCATTCAAACAAGCGCTGCCTTCGCTCTTTGTGGCAATGTCGCAGTTTTTCATCCTCTTTTTGCCCGGCCCATCCCATCGCACCTCCTGGTTGGCGGTGATGTCAGCCTTATAGGCTTCTAGGGGCTCCTGGGGCCTCCGCAATTTCATCGGCTGCACGTGGTCTGTTAAGTGACCTCACATTCGACGTGCAGAACCGAAAATCGTTGTCCTTGTTTCGCTGTCCATGGTCGTCAGCAGTAGGCTCATCCGTATCCGAGGCTTGTTGCCGTCTCTGAACTAATGCGAGTTTTACACGGTGGGAAAGTTAACCCCACGCGAAACCCCCGGAACCTGGAGGACCGGGTCCTGGTTTAAACCCCCGGACAAGGGGTCGCTGCGTACATTGGTTCACCTCTAAGCGGCTGCACTAGAGGCTATCCAGAGGGCGCCGCGAGGAGGCTGTATGCCAACTTGACCTGTGCATTTACAGGGATCGTTGCTGGCATCTCGCCAAGTTGAGAGCAATCAACAACTTTGCCCTGGATGCACAGGCCCATGACCTCCAAGGTCACTGTCCCTTTTTTCCCTCTTAACGAGTGTTAATAACCGATGCTAATCATTTTTTTTTTCTGTTTGTTTCTTTTCAGGTTACAACCGCCTCAATGAATACATATCTCACTACGAAACACTTAGCTATGATCATGAGCACACGAGGGCTAGTCACAGTAGGGCTAAACGATCAGTGACCAAAGATCATCTTGTAAATTTAAAATTTTCAGCACATGGAAGAAGATTCCATCTTAGGTTAAAACGTGATTTAAATACATTTAGTGATAAGTTAGAGGTGAGTTCTATCAACAGACAGACTGTTACGTGTATGACTCAATCGATTTCCTCTCTTCCCCCAGATACATAGTTCAACAAATGACCCAATCGATGTGTCAACATCACACATCTACGAGGGCGATGTGATAGGCGAACGCAATAGTTTTGTATTTGGCTCAATCCTAGACGGCGTGTTTGAGGGTAAAATTGTAACCGAACGTGATGCATACTATGTGGAGAATGCAAAGCATTATTTCCCGAATCATACGTACAAAACGGATGGATTTCATTCGATTATCTATAATGAAAAGCATGTGGATGATCCTTACAAGGATGTGAGAGAAGGTAAGTCTGTGTCGTGAGTCGTGAGTCGCTTACTTAACAATTTATGGATAAGTGTGTGTACGTATGTACGTATATAAGCCGGCGGAAATGTGCTTCGTGGATAGAATGAGAGAGATAGCCGAAGGAGGTTGCAAGGTGAGATGCAGGTGCTCCTTGGAGTCCTTCCGTCCTTCCTTGAACCCGAGGGAATTTATATGTTTCGCGTGCACGACGATTAGATTTAAACCGACTTAACTGGGTTCCCTGTAAATTGAATGGAATTTGTAGCTAAGTGAGACTTTTAAGAGAATACCGATGCGATGGATGGACCTTGCGTGCACTGCAGTGCAGTGCACCGCTGGAAGGGTCTCGATGGTTATTTAGTCATGCAGTCAGGTCGATTTAGATGTTCGCTTATTGCTTTCCGTGAATCTTGATGGAGAATATTGGATAAGATGGCTTTTTTTGTTTCCGAAACACGCTCGTTTGCCGTGATTTGCAGCAGATTGTCTGGCGTCTTGGTGGAATTTTAGCTGGCACCTATTTACTTTAAGAAAGGACCTAAGTGCGACGTGGTCTAAGACATCTCAAAAATGCAATTTACAATGACATCCCAGCTGTCAGCGCATTTTGCAGCCACCTCAACACTGCCAGATTGTAATTTGTCGCCACCTGTACTCGAGAGGCGTTGGTTTCACCATGGGACAAATTCATTTCCACACTCGTACACTTGCAAGAGTACTCAAAGATCTCGACGTGCAAATCCGCTGGCCCGGATGGTATTCTCCAATACTTCTGAAGAGGTGTTCTCCTTCGCTGGCAAAGCCACTGCGTAAGCTTTTTCATCTATCCCACTCTTCAGGTCTCTTTCTGAGTAGATGGAGAACAGCCTTCGTCCAGCCCGTCCCTAAGAAGGGCGAATCTTCGTCACCCACCTCGTACATAGCACTAACGTCCCTTCTTTCTAAGGTCAGGGAAACGCTGATAAATCGATAGTGGACTTCCCAGGCCTGAAACCGCACTGATAAGGACCTATCAGGTTGTTGACGAATGGTTTCAGGCGCTCACCCAGAACGGCAGAGAGTATCTTGTACGCGATGTTAAGGAGGCTGATCCCTCGATAGTTGGCGCAGTCAAAGGGGTCTCTTAGAACGATACTAAGATTCCACTCGTCCGTCGGGCATGCTTTCCTCCGATCATATCCTACAGACGAGCTGGTGCATGCGCCCAACCAGGTCATCTCCAGCTGCCTTAAACAGTTCCGCGGACAATCCGTCCCCTCCAGCAGCCGTGTTCGACTTCAGTCTCGATATCGCTACCTTGACTTCGTCTAGATCGTGGGGACGGAATTCTCTTCTATCGTCGTCCATTGCGTGGAGTGGAACATTCTGCCTGTCAATCGTCAGCTTGTGAAATATCTTGAATCGCGGAAGCTTCTTAATGACCGACAGTATGGCTTCCGCAGCAACAGGTCCACTGGTGATTTCATAGCTTATCTCACCGAAAAGTGGATCCAATCTTTGCACAATGCAGGCGAAAGCAAGATAGTTGCGCTTGGTATTTCTAAAGCATTTGACAGAGTTTGGCATCAAGCTCTTTTGTCAAAAATGCGTGCCTATGGTGTTGATGAGACTCTGCTTCTATGGATTAGAAACTACCTTTCGAACGGTGGGATGGGTTCAAGAATGATATTCACAAAATAAATGCTGGTGTCCCCCAAGGCTCTGTTCTGTCTCCGACACTCTTTCTCATTTTCATAAATCATCTCCTGTCTGCAACTTCTAATCCAATCCATTCCTTCGCTGATGACGGCACCCTCAGCTTTTCATTTTCGTTCCGAAATTCACGACCCTGCCCTTCGGACGTAGTTTTGGAACGGCAGCGTATGTCGAGCACAATAATTAACTGGGGTAAGAACAACAGAGTGGAATTCAATGCTTCCAAAACTCAATGCTGTCTGCTGTCTCTAAAGCGAACCCCTGACAATCAGCCATTATCCATGAATGGCGATTGTATCGACGAAACCGGAAAACTTTCCATCCTCGGTATGTACATCAACATAGCACTCAGTTGGAACGATCACATATTCGAAGTCGCCAAAAATGCTGCGAAATGTTTAGTTTTCCTTAATCGATGCAAGAAATACTTCACCCCCTCTGATTTGGCTTTGATCTACAAGGCGTATATTCGCCCTAAGCTTGAATATGGTCTGGTGCCCCCAAGACCACCCTGCACCTACTAGATAGAATCCAAAAGCGAGCGATAGAACTTATAGGAGACAACGACATCGCGGGTTCATTAGACTCGCTTGAACATCGACGCACCGTGTCTCCTTTGTCCGTGGTTTATCGTTTTAACAAACGATGCTCAAGTGAGCTAGCCAACTGCATTCCTCCTCTCCTTGAATTCACCCGCAATACACGCCTCGCCAGGAATGCACATCAGTTCAGCCTTAAGCCTGCTCTCGGACGCGAAAGTGATGTGAAATTTAGAGACGTTCGTTTTTTAGCCGCACCACACGAAACTGGAGACAGCTAGCCAGGGATCGCGCTGGTTGGAGAGGCATGTTGGTTGAGGCCCAGGTCCACCCCGGACTGTAGCGCCATACAAAGAAGAAGACACGAATATTGAATGCTCTTTCCAGCTCAATAGATTACAATCCGCAGATGTTTAAGACCTCAGACACCCTGGTGGCCCCCTGGGGTACGTGCGTCGACCCCAACCTCGACGTCGTAGGTTCCAATCCAGCTCTGAGCGACAGAAATAATTTTCACGGCCCCACCTCTTTCGAGTCACTGACAATGCTCAAAGAGTAGTTCCTGTCTAGAAAAAGCTTCTCAAACTTGGCCGTTCGGAGTCGGCGTAAAACTGTAGGTCCCTTCCACTCGTGTGAGAACAATAGCACGCACAACACGAGTGGTTGCTGAGAAGCTAGGCCCTGGCCCTCTATGGGCTGTAGCGCCACCCAGATTATTATTATTAGATGTTTAAGACCAATGTGCACGGGTACCTCCTCTCTCTCTCCCCCTCTATACCTTCGGCCCGTGCTGTGTCTTGACCCCGGACAATTAAGGGTATCAATAACCCCTTGAGCACAAAAAAAAAATCTCAAAAATGCAAACATTTCATCTGTCATTCTGATGCACTGCCTGTCACAACTCCTTGTCACATCCAGAGTTGAGTCCGCTATGCATCCTCTCTTCGATAAGTTTTCAGGATATCCTCCTTGCGGGCATATGACTCTAATTTCTAATTTCATACACACAACGCAAAACTCGACCATCCACCGAAGGCTTCAGAGTCTCGAGAACCATTAAGATTCCAGTACGTATGCCAACACTCAATTAAATTCAAACAATTACAACAAGAAGCGGAGTCCCCCTTTGAAGTCATCTGATGATTTCCCAAAAGACAGACAAGGTCCTTGATACCCAATTTCCCAATTTGTGAGTTCAGTGTCTCCTTCATTAATCTCTGCGAGATGCGAGTGAGAGGGAGAGGGGGAGAGAGAGCCAGAAGTAGGTACGTGTGGAATGTGGTGTGTATGAGCTGGAAATGCCACTTAAATCCATTAAGCATTTCACTGAAATCGCTCACAGGCATAAGCGTATCGGAACTCTTGCCCAAACTCGTAATAAGTTCACACCCGGGTCTCCCTGCCACCCGCCATGCCCACGAGCATGGGATCATCTTGTAACCCTCCACACGACTGGATCTGGTCGGCCGGTCGGTCGGTCGGTCGGTCGGTTGGTTGGTCTCCTCTGTGACTAGGTTTTCATGGCCTCTTTTGTCCTAATTTCGAAATTAATCTGCTGAAGCTTAAGTATCTCATATCCTCTCCCTCCCCTCCCCCACACACACTCAGTCATGAAATCCGAATAATGGGAATTCGGTGGTGATCTGGCCTAAATTCGACTTCCGGCATAGGTACTCGTATAGTATCCTGCACATCCCTCATGGTAGAACGCCTCCAACACTCATATTCGGCCAGATGTGACCCCATTTTCCAATTGCCATTCACAGGGGATTTATATTTTGTGGTCAGATTGCTCGGAATTGCATATGACGTCGCCACTGGGAGGGGGGGCCTTCTATTTTACATGATAGAGGCGGTCCTTTGGGGGGACTCTCGTCTTGTCTAGAATTTTATTCTCCGACGACATGAGACCATACTTTTCTGCCATCGAGATGGACACGAACACCATCCGTCGTCGTCGTTGTCGTCTTTCGATTAAGAGCATCCCCACCTGTGTGCACCCCCCACCCACTCTGAAGCCAAGGCACAGACAGACGAAAAGGAACGATATTTTAAGTGATAAGTCAACATCAGTTGGGTCTGTCGAACGTGCGGCACACCTCTCTCACGGCGCACCCGAGATCGAACGGAGTCTCGAAATGGTCTCTCTCCATCACAAACACACACAGACAAGGACTCCGCAAAGGTGACTGGGTGTCGGGAATTAGAGGCAACTGTTTTCCGGGTCAATCTGCATGCGCCCCCTAGCGCAAACATTTCATTCCAAAAAACTTTAATTGGAGCGCTTCGGATAAACGAAGGACTGCGGGTGTGTGTGGAGGAGCAGCAGCAATGATTTAAGGGTTCAACCGGAACTACGGGACCAAAGTCAAAATCTCCATATCGATAGTTCGTTGGCTGTTTGGCTCCAACGAAGGGAAGAGCACAGCAAAAAAGCGGAGGAGAAAAAAAACAGCATCAGATCGCTCCTTCCGGATGGTTGGGAAACCTCAGCTTGCAGGCAGTTTGGTTTCCTATTTAAATCTGTTCCGTTGGCAAATAGCTGAGTGCGGGGGGGGAGGGTGGGGGTCTGGCGTCACTGGGTGGTGACGGGTGCGCGCTGTGCTTTCGGTTGAAAGCCAATGCAGAGGTGAGGGCGAACTGGGAAAATAAAAATTAGAACGGCAGCGCAGCAGCCTTTTAAAAAACATTGTTGTACCTGGTGCTGGTTCTCTGGTAGCGCCACTGGTGGGCGGCGGGCTGCAATGGGCTGCTACCGGCAAGGGTGGCGGGGGCTTGGATGATAACAACACCACCAGCCAAGAGCTCTTCTGCATCATGCATGCATTCTCACACAGGATATGCAATTGATTTGATTTCGTAGTTCGTAGTCCTGCTGCTCTAGCTCTCACAACTCTCTCTCTGGTGGGGTGGGAGCGAAAAAGTGGCAGGGAGGCGGGTGTGTTCTGAAATCTGAAAATGAATTGAAGCTTTGGGTTGATGGTCGGTTGGGATTAGGTCTGGTCTCGGTGCTTGTTCGACTCGACTGATGTCGGTGTCGGAGGAGGATGCGGCTTCCTCTCTCTCTCTCTGTCTGTGTTCTATGCATGCATACAATGTTGGATGGTTTTTGAATTAAAATTTAGTGCGAGAAGGGAAGTGTAAAAAATGCCCATGTTTTTGCTGTGTAAGTGAAATTCGTCTAGTGGGCGATGGAAGAGGGGCGACTGACGTCGTCTGACGGCTGCCTGTGGTCGGGCGGGGGAAAGGCGATCGGGCAGGAAGTCGCTCACCCACAGTAATGAAGTGAACAATGTGTTGGTCTGTTCTCCTCGCTCTCCGGTCGACATTGGCCCTCAGTTCTCCCGCTGGGCATCCATCCGATAATTCACGCTGTACCGACGAGAGACTATGCTGAAAATGTTTGCAAAATTTTCAAATTGAACCCTTTTCCGGCTAACAACGTGGTTTCGTGTGCTGTTTTTGTTTTTGATTCGTTGGAAAGTAGGTAACTGCTGCTGGTCGGTGGTGGGAGACAGCCACCACCCGCTCCTCTGGGGGAAAGCTGGGCGTGTGTTAAGGTGAACTCGGTTGAACGGAGCAGTTGTACATTTTAAATCAAACTTTCGACGGAGCTTGTAGACAAAATGTTTCGAATGGAAGGTGCTGTTGGGATTGAGCGTGTTTTTCGGTGACGGAGGTCAAATTTACTGAAATAATCAACGCGAAGTTTTAAATGATAGTTTTTCTCAGTTCCAATGGTTGTGGCTGATTGGTTTCTAAGTTGTATGGTTATAGTGCATCTTCCACTAGACCAACTGGCGTAGAATGAGTCACATTTTCTGTCCACTCCAAGCAGAGCTATGATTTCCACGTCATCAGTCCGCGGAGATGTCCCGGAGAGCGTAGCTATTGCATTCTTAGGTCTGTCACATCAGAAATCGTTGTTCAAGTACATCCGGCCCATATTCTTACGTTCTAATCAGGCCTACGATCCACGGAGAGTCCGAGCCTGATCTATCACTGCCTTCCATAGTTGAGGACAGAGAGGAGTTCTAATCAGGGCTACGATCCACGGCGAGTCCGAGCCTGATCTATCACTGCCTTCCATAGTTGAGGACAGAGAGGATTTACAAATCACTGGCAACCTAGGGGATCTTAAGAAGTAGCTGGTCTTAACTTGGAGCTTGTAGATTTCGCTGAGTGCAGATTCATAACGAAATACAAGTCGAAATCGCTCTAACTCGAACTAATTGTGATATCCCGTGACAATTCGACTTGGGGCAATGTGACGGGTCCTCAAGAACGACTCACCAGACCGACGTCTAGGGCAGAGCCCCATTGCATGACTTGACGTACGAATAACATCAGCACCGAGTTCAAACGTGGAATAACTCTTGCCAACCACTCAAGAGGCAGTTGGGAACCAGAGCCATCTCTCGAAGGAACAAGTTGACTCTACATATATTGATTATCCCAGTCCTGTTGTACGGCGCGGAGGCAAGCGTAGTCACCAAAGCGGATGAGATGCTGCGTGCAATCTTTACTACTGCTTGCGTTAAATGGGATTTGGAGAAGTGCACCGACATGAGCCTAGCCAGGCGTCTACGGATCCAACGCCTACGGTGGCTGGGCCATGTAGATAGACACTACAGCTCCGGTCAGAAGAGTTTTCAAATCAGAATCTGCGGAGCAGAGGGCGCCCTCGTCTGATTAGGCGCACCCAACTGGAAAAGGACTCAACCAACTTGGGGTGTGAAAGTGGAGAGTGCTTGTCAGAGGAAGCGCTAGTAGGAGGGGGTTGTTTGTTGAGGGTCAGGTCAACTTCGGGGTATTACTTACTTACTGATCGGGCTGGTGAACAACATAGCCTTCCATCAGAGACGGTCCTGGGCACGCTGCTTCCGGTCATCAAGACCAAGCTGTCTTACATCCGATGACTAGGACGTTCGATGTTCCCCTCCTTCTTGAACCAGGTGGCTAGAATTCGAAGACCCTTTTAGCTGCGTTGATGTCCATGTGCTTGATGTGGCCTAGCCAGTGTAGTCGACGAATTCTTGCGTTCCGGACTACATCCACATCCTGGCACAGCTCGTAGAGTTCGCCTTCCTCGTGGATAGGTTAGGTTAGGTTATTGGGCTGCCAGCACATTTGACTATGGTTAGTCCATTTTGATACTCATAGTCAGGCTACTACCCTTGATCGACAACTTAGGGAAGACCTTTTTGATCCCAACTGCAAAAAAAGACCGGACCAAATTTGAAAACCAAATAAAAGCCCTTGCTTTCACTGGGATTCGAACCGGAGACCCCACTAACCATGGGGAGGCACTCAACCAACTGTGCCATTCAGTTGGTTGAGTGCCTCCTGTCCTGACAGACAGGACCATATATCGGATGTAGAATTTTTCTTTCGAAGGCACCAAGGATCAGCTCTGCAGTTTTGTTTAGCTTCCAGGTTATATATAATAATATGGGTGGCGCTACAGCCCGTAGAGGGCCAGGGCCTAGCTTCTCAGCAACCACTTGTGTTGTGCGTGCTATTATTCTCTCACGGAAGGGACCTACAGTTTTACGCCGACTCCGAACGGCCAAGTTTGATAAGCTTTCTCTAGACAGGAAATACTCTTTGAGCATTGTCAGTGACTCGAAAGAGGTGGGGTCGTGAAAATTCGATTCTGGAATCGAACCTACGACATCGAGGTTGGGGTCGACGCACATACCCACAACGCCACGGGCCACCACCACTTCCAGCTTGGGGCTCCATAAAGCAGAACTGGCAGGATGAGAGCATGATTATGATCCTTCGCGTCACGGGGTTCCAGTAGCATCGGTTGTCAAGGGCGATTCTACGTCGGAACTCCCCTAAGATGTCATTCGTGGAGTTCACGTTTGCCCCGACGCAGACAAACTCATTCTTACTCACTTAGGTGGTGCTACAGTTCGAGGTGAACCTAGTCTCTTCAGCTAGCACAAGCATTTTAGCTGTCGATTGTGATGACTTGCCTTAAGTGACGAATCGTTTCCTACTCGACTGCATGCACCTCTTTAGTCTTGTCCTCTTGGCGACAGCAGCGACGGGTTGACGACCTCAAGACCATCTCCTATCGCCTGTTCTTCCATCGCCGCCACATCCATTCACAACGAAACCACTCCCCATTCCGACTGAATGAACCCTTTGTTCTGAGTTAGCCGCCCAATACCACATCCGTCCACCCAGAGACGCGCGTCCACACACTCCATTACGAATTCGCATGGCACGATGTGGCGCGTATTCTAATAACTCCTAAGGTCAATAGCATTGTATCATACACATCTAATCGCTTTCCATGCATCGTTTATTTGCTCGTTAAATATCTAAATCAGTTTCAATCTCCCTCTGTGGTATATCAGGTCTCGGTAGAGGGTGCGGTTGAGCGCGGCTACTTTGCATAATTCACTTCAAAACTATCACATGATCACATGGCTTTTGAAGGTAAAAGTTCACTTTGAGTGACAATTGCCACTGCCACTCGGGGGGGTTGATATTATACTGAGTCCCTCCCCCCGCCCACACACGCACAGCTACGTCGAGTGTGCACCCCCAGCCCTGACACAGCCGTTCTGGCCACTCTCGACGGCGGCGGCGGCTGTAAAACTCTCTCCACTGGATAACAATGGTATTGTGTGTGCGGAGGACACAACAAAAGCCATTGGCGGCGACGGCGGCAGCGGCAGCGGCAACGGGTGGTGGTCGAGCAGCGATTATAATCGCGCATCCATCACACAAAGTTGACGGCAATGACCACAAGAATGATCCCTAAATGAGAAGCCATGGAATGCCATCCTCTCGCCCCCGCCGGCGCACTCTTCGGAATAATTGTGTGATGTTGTTTTGTTTTTGTTATTGTTATTGTTGCTGTTGAAAATGATGATGATGATGATGAGGGCTGTGTTGTGCTCTCGCCGCACATTTAGATGCAGATACATACTTCGAAAATTGATTTTGATTTAGAATTCAAACAAAGCGCCACGTTTTCAGGCCCCCCACGCCACAGCACAGCACAGTACCATCACCATCGACATTTGCGGGGAGTTCCTGAGATTGAAGTGGCTCCTTTTGTCGGCAACTGGCTGGCTGGCTGGCTGCTACTGCTACTACTGCTGCTGCTGCTGCTGCTGGGGGCATGATTGTTATTGCCAATCTTTGTAATTATTGCGGCAAGACTGCGGGCGTGTGTGCGGGCCGGAGCTACTGTTGCCGTCATGGTGTTAAGCTGAATATAAATATTATTTAATTTAATTATCCATTCGCCGTAATTGGATCGGGGAATATTAGAACACGAAATAATCATATAGAGTAATCATAGCACGTTTCCCAACCACCGCGCACTTGGGGTTGAATGGGGGCGGAATCCATGCTGTGTGGGAAATGTGCCAGGTGGCGGAGTACATTAATTCTTACGTGAATTATGGAGGTTTTTGTCCTCTGAGGTTCAGCGACCAAGCACTCATGCGTCGCTAAGTGCGACTGTTCAACTCTGTCATCAAGGCATCGATTCATCACGATCGCATCGCTTAATAGCCCATTCAGTTGGCTGACATGCGGACCATCTGCTGCCAGTGCGCGCACTGCACCGATGCATGTCCATCCAGTTCAGTCACATGTGTCAGGCCGGTTGGACGTTGTTTGGACACGCATACACATTATGGATAATTAGATTTGCGCTTTGATGAGTTTCAGATTGTATTTGATTCTTTTATTTGTGTGTTGGCCTTACGTGACGGTTGGCGTCTTTGCAAGACCACCCTTATAATTGAACCACAAAACCGCACGTGTTACCAGGCAGTTTCGCCCCCTGATTGCAAATAGAATTTAAGTGGTCGAACACGAAACCGGAAGCAGTTAATTGGCGATTGTCAAAACCATGAAGCGGGTAGGGTTCAGTTCAGGTTCAGGTTTGTTTGTTTCTCTTCATTTTTGTGGGGCCCCACCTTACCCTCGCTTTTGTTAGCTAGCGTGCTAGAAACTCCTGAACTGTCACTCACCTTATCTCTTGCGGACAGGAGCAATGGCTGTGAGACAGTGCGGCTCCCGTCGTTGCCGGTTTGCATACATTTGCACGCACTATTGTTTTATCCAACCAGCCGCCCTCGTTCCGTCCGTCCGTCCAGCAGGAACTTTCAACTCTGATGGAAGTTAATTTGTCTAGACGACGAGAGACAGAGAGAGAGAAAGGTGGAAAGGCACCAGTCAGAGCAGGCGATGACTGCAAAGGGATAACCCAAGACCACCGACCGACCGGACCGAACACACTGCTGCCATTGAATTACATGCAAGGGTGCATTCAGCTGTTGTTGTGTCGCCGGGCTTACACAGTTCCCATTGTTTGATGGCATAAAGTTAATAGGAGCTGCCATTGCTGCCGTTGTTATACGTTTTCTTTCTGTTTGCGTTGCTATAGGTTACCACCGCCCCGCACTCGTGGGTGATTTATAATCGTTATATGCCATTCTCACAGCACAGGTGCTTTGTTCTTGTTCCTGTGCCTGAGGAGAGACAGGGCGGGTGCCTGCTGTAACTTACCGTAAGTGAGTTTAATAGCCCCACTGAAAGGGTGCGGATCGGGAGAGCGAGTGATGATAAATGTCAGTCAGTTGGATGTGGGCTGGCTGTGGATCTTGCCATTATTTATTGACGGAATTAATTGAAAAGAATCATGAGAGCTCTCAATTAGCCGCGTGTACAAGTATATTGAATTGTTAGCCGAATATAGACGGATGGCTCGTTAGACTTCATGGAGCACTGCCCCCGCTCGGCAGCTAATTCGACATTCAACAGGCGTGTGCGTCGTTTTGTTGTGTGTTCACATTCTTCTTTTTCTTCTCCTTCTCTCACCAGTCGTTCGTTCGTTCGTCAGGTGGGATTTGTGGGAAGAATTTACGTGGCCGTTGTGTATTTTTAGACGACGGCAAAATAATTATGTTTACACTCATGTGCATGCATCCGTTGAGTGCATCTAGTGGAAGTCAGTGCCAGCCGGGATTCCTGGAACGTCGGCGTTCGATATCAATATTAAGCATTCAAGGACAATTCGTTAAGCGGGCCGGCACGTCTTCTTCTTCTTTAATTGGCGCTACAGTCCGGGGTGGACCGAGGCGAACGAGGCGAATCAAAGTCGTGATGATAGTCCTGTCACAGCAAACGATGAATGACCATTTAAAGTTTCACAAGTAGATAAATATCAAGAAAGTGGTTTTAAAGTTGTAGGGGGCTTGTGGACAACTTTGCCGATGTGAATCGGGTCGGCTCTTCGATGTGTGACGATGGATGAGTGCTTGTGTTTATTTGCATACGTGCAATCACAGCAGATGAGATGCTTGTTACTCTTATGACTCTGGCCGTCTTTCTTCTTCTTTGATTGGCACTACAGTCCGGGGTGGATCTGGGCCTCAACCAACATGCCTCTCCAGCCAGCACGATCTTTAGCCAGCTGCCTCCAGCAGCGCACACCAAGTTGGTTGAGGTCCTTTTCCACTTGTGGGCGCCATCTAGTGCGAGGACGTTCTCTGTTGCGCTGTCCCAATGGCTCGGTGTCGAAGACTCTTCGGGCCGGAGCTGTGGTGTCCATCCGCTCTACATGACCTAGCCATCTTAAGCGTTGGATGCGAAGACGCTTAACTAGGTGCATGCCGCTGTACAGCCCGTACAATTCGTGGTTGAACCTTCTCCTCCAAACGCCATCAACGCAAACAGGACCAAAGATCGTACGCAGAACTTTTCTCTCGAAGAGCCCAAGTGCGTCTTCATCCGCTCTTGAGATAGTCCAAGCTTCCGCGCCATACAGCAGGACAGGGCTGATCAAGGTCTTACATAATGTGAGCTTGGTCTTTCGGGAGAGGGCTCTGCTACTCAATTGCCTCTTGAGCCCAAAGAAGCAGCGATTGGCAAGAGTAAATCTGCGCTTGATCTCGGTACTGATGTTGTTTGCACTATTTACCTGGGAGCCAAGGTAGATGAAGTCCTTTACTACCTCGAAGTTGTAGCTGCCTATGGTGACCTTCTGACCGAGTCGTCGATGTTGTGTGTCCTTTCTTGATGACAGCTCACAGCTTTTGCCCTCATTCACCGCTAAACCCATTTTTGCCGCCTCCGCTTCAATGCCAGCAAACGCTTCATTGACGGCTCGCTGAGTTCGGCCAATCACGTCAATGTCGTCCGCGTATGCTAGCAGTTGAACGGACTTTTGGAAGATCGCGCCTCTAGTGTTGGCGCGTGGGTTTTGCACGATCTTCTCCAGGACGATGTTGAAGAAATCACATGACAGCGCGTCGCCTTGCCTGAAACCTTCTTTGACATTGAAGGTCTCGGTGAGTTCGGTACCGAGCTTGATGGAGCAGCGAGAGTTCTCCATCGTCATCCTGCACAACCTGACGAGTTTGGCAGGAATGTCAAAACTAGACATGGCGCTGTATAGCTCGTCTCTATGCACACTGTCATATGCGGCCTTGCAATCGACAAATAGGTGATGGGTGTCGATCTGCATCTCTTGGGTTTTTTCGAGGATCTGCCGAAGTGTAAATATTTGGTCTATTGTGGACTTTCCTGGCCTGAAACCGCACTGATAGGGACCTATCAGGTTGTTGACAAAGGGTTTCAGGCGTTCACACAAAACGGCAGAGAGTATCTCGTAAGCGATGGTAAGGAGGCTAATCTCCCGATAGTTGGCGCAGTCAAAGGCGTCTCCTTTCTTGTGGACCGGATAAACGACGCTGAGATTCCACTCGTCGGGCATGCTTTCCTCCGACCATATCCTACAGATGAGCTGGTGCATGCGCCCAACCAGGTCATCTCCAGCTGCCTTAAGGAGTTCTGCAGACTGCACCAGCAGCTTTGTTCGACTTCAGTCTCGATATCGTTACCTTGACTTCGTCTCGATCGGGGGGACGGAATTCTCTTCTATCGTCGTCCATTGCGTGGAGTGGAACATTCTGCCTGACAGTGGAATTTGTGTCGTCATCGCCGCTAAACAGTCTGCCGAAGTGATCCTTCCAGATTCTCAGTATCGACTGCGACTCTACTACGAGTTGTCCCTCTTCGTTCTGACAGGCTTTGGTCCGAGGTCTGTATCTTCCTGATACTTGTTACACCTTTTGGTAAAACTTTCTGACCTCCTTCCTGTCGTAACACCTCTCCATCTCCACGACCGCGCGCTTCTCATGCCGGTGCCGGTGCTCTTCCCTTCTCTTCTGTTCGTAGAGCTCGCGAACAGCTCTCGTTGGGCCGGCACGTGCAGCTTTAAATCTAAACACCACTTGGCTGGTCTCCTCTGTTTTTTGCTTTGCTCATCTTATCAGGAAGATGAGTCTGCTCAATTTACATAGTACCAGCGAAATCACTGTTGTTAAATCCGCCACTTAGCGTGTTCGTTTTGTAAGTAGGCCCGCCGCCCCCAATTACCTCCCCCGATGGCTACGTGACAGGAATCGGTCGTCGGGCCGATGTAGGCGGTGTTTTTGAGCAAAATTAACTTCCAACGCATAAGCGCATGCCACCGCTTGAGACAGACTGTGCCACCCACTCAACCACCACCACCGCCACCACCACATTAGCGCCGTCGAAATCCTGACTTTCGAATGACTAGGCAAACCTTAATTACCATTAGTCTAGCAATTTCCGCTGCCATCAAATTAGTGACAACTCAACTAAAAGCGATTGACTTAAGTAGGCTCCCCCTTCTTCGGTCTAGACATTCCACATCGGTCGCTGTGTGCCCACGACTCCCAGTCAGTCGCTCAGACATTCCACTGCATTCTGATGGTCCATTGCCCGGCGGGGGTCCGTTTTCGGGATAAAATGTCGCGACCAGGACAAGAGAAAAACAAAAAAAAAAAAACGAGAGAAATTATGTCTTGATTGTCATTCACGTTAACCCCTTTCACTGGCACACAGTTCATTCACTGTCATAACAGAGTTAGGATCCTTTTTCAACATCAACTCAATCCGCCCCGGGGAATGCAATGTTCTTCGCTATCAGTCTCCTTCGAGAGAGGGAGGAAGGACCGTCCTCGATGTCTTTTGATTTTCTCATTCCAACCAAAGTTTTGGCCAAGGGTGGTGGGCTGAATGGTTGAAGGATGATGACACACAGCCACCCACACAGAGACAGCAAAAAAAAAAAATGTATTTAACTTTGTCTCTATTATGTCTGCTTTTACTCTCCTTTACGGTTTTTGCTGTTGCTGTTCGGCTGCTGCTGCTGCTATCCTGGTCCTCTCCAGTGGCATATCGCTTCTTCTTTGTTTCCAATGCGGCAGGATGAGTGAACGCTGAGAGTTGGTTTTGTTGCGGACCAGCCGGCAGGACGACGGGGTGGGTATCCTTAGGAACCAGATAGATAAATGAATTTATTGTAAGTTGTGCGAAGTTTAGGCGGGTGTGTGTTGGGTGGTGCACAAAGGGCAAGCTAAGGTAGATCATGGGGTTTCCTTCTTCACCTTTTTTGTCTTCCTACTATTTTTTTTCTCTTCGTTGCCAGGTTGGGTCGGTTTGTTGTTGTGTACTGTGGCTTCTCTTTGTTTTACAGTTCATTATTCCCATCCTTTGTGTTGTTGTTGTTTTTTTCAGATACACACACAATGTAAAGGACACTCGATAGAGGGATGTGGCAGAGTAGGGGCGGAATGAATGAGTTTTTGAAGGAACAAAAAAATACTAAAAGGATGGAAAGCCCCTAGTTTGACTTTTTCGTCGTCATTGTCACCCATTGTCATAGCTCTCGCAGGGCTGGCAGTAGGATCTTCTCGTTTTCTTCTCCTCCACTTTTTTTTGCCGTTTTCTTCGAAATGGAACTTGTTGTCCCAATTCCGGTGAGGATTTCTTTTTGTGTTGTTGTATCCTCTTTTTACTTTGGTTCTCCACTTATTGTTCCATCGGGCAGTGGGTCGAGTAGAAGTTCTTGAATTCCTGGTGTGCTCTCCCGCTACAACGCGCCTTCAATGTGCACAAATTTAGGATAAGAATACATTGTGTTGCCTGCCAACACATACGTATATGTATGTCCCGCCACGCCACCGCAACAAAATCCACAAGCGAAGTGGAAGAAGCTGAAAAGTGCACCCAATGACCCGTTTTGAATAAATATTGACATTGTTCCTGAAATTGTTTTTCCGTTCGGTTTCTTAGTTTTGTTTTTGACTTAGTGATGTTGGCTCGTTGGAGTGGGCTGGAGCGAGGGAGGGTAGCTACAATAAATAGTGTGCTTTGCATGGGTGGAGCGCGGCGAGAGGTAAAGGTTCGAGGGCTTTGCTCTTAAGTTTGGCCAGAGTAAAGTTTTTCCAAATGGAAATTTTGATATTTACTTCAACTTTCTCCCTTTTTTTCTTTGTTTTTGTATCCACTCGGCAGCGCTGCCGGTGATACTCGGTTCTTGGGTTTTTAGCATTTCGGGTGGCTCCTTAGGTTTGTGTTACTTTTTCTTCTTGAAAGCGAGAGAGAGAGTCGGTCTTTGAAATGAACCCCTTCATGTGTACCGAGAGATGCATTATTTATAAGGAGCACTCAGTGGAAATGAATATTTTCACCCGCCCTTTCTCAGAGAATGCAGTGAAGATGAAAAGGATTGAATGGTCAAGTGGAAATAAAGTGTTCTCTGTGTGTGTGGGGGGGTTCCACGAATTGTTGCAATATTTTCTGTGTGAAATTCGGCAATACGTATCGCAAATGGAAATCCTCAATCGGCATTATCAAGTTTAAGCCATCAACTTGTAGTCACATCAAAGGATCACTGTTTGAAGGAGCTTCTGTTGAATCAATAAGGCATGGTGTCTGGTGCAGTTCTTTGAAAAGCTGATTTCCCGAGTAGTCTCTCAAAGGCAATCGTTATGATTACAAAATTCTGATAGCCATCCGTCGCATGTTTCGGTTCCTAAGGCAACTGTTGCCATACACAGTCATTACCTTAATCCGTGTGAAAGAACACGATGCCACCTGTGACACGGGACACCGCGCCGCGCATTCATCTGGCCAATATTTCACATCATACGCGTCAATAGTTAATTTCATTTCATCCCTCTCCGGTGGTCCGGTCCCTCTTTTGCAACGAATTAAAATTGTTTTTATTTAAAATCCTTTAATTTTCACACGTGCCCCGCACACGATGCATGCCAGCACTGGTTGCGGCGTCATCGCTCGGTTTAATGGCACTGCCAAAGTGAATTTCCTATTCGCCTTAAACATTGAAACACCGCCTGCGCGCGTATATTTATGAACGATGCATACAAATAGTCCGTGGGCGAAATTTAACAATTTTAATTAAAACTCCAAAGCTTTGTGCACCACATTACCGACCATTTCGGGCGTGGAGGCGGGGATGTCACCCTAACCTCGGGAAATCAGTGCTGTGCATTAAATTCATTTGTTTGCGTCTATTTTAAATCGCCAGCGCCTAAGGTGAGTGGAAATGCTAAACGTGGGGGATGGGATGGGGTGTTGCTCAGCGTGTGCAACATTAATTAGTAACGCATCATAATATTCAGAATTTTATTCGGATCGAATCCGCCGCCGCCCGCCCGGCCAGTAGTCGTTTCATCTTTGGCTCGATGAATACATTCATCCATATCCGTTGGTTGGTCACACCAGGGAGGGGGCGATGAGTTGGGTGGCAACAGGCAACGACGTGGTAGTAGAACGGAAATAATGGAATATAAAATCAACTCTTCAATTAATAACGTGGACGAAGGTAAAAACTGATTTTCACATGATACCTCAGCATAACAGGCAGCAGCAGCAGCAGACCCAATTTTGATGTGGCCGACCGACCGACAGAACAACCAGAATCCGAACAGCTCCGACAACAGATGTGAATGCATCGACAAATAAAGGATAACAATCAACGCACTGTGCGGCAGATAGGTGTTGATGGGCGGGGATCCGCTGGCAAGCAGGTGAGTTTCGAAATCGGACCAGGCCAGCTGGGAATTCGCTGAACGAAGCCCTGCTCTTCTGTTGCTGTTGTGCTCTCCGGTAGCCGCCGCTGTACGTCGGGCGATACTGTTAATGAATGTCATGTGAAACGAGAGAGAGAAAAAAAAATGAAATGAGAAGAAAAATGTCATTGAAAAGCTATTGTTTCCAGTTCAACAGGACAATGGGGTAATTTTTATTATCATTGGACGATTGTTGTGCCATGGTGCGGCTGTTTGTTCTCTATCGATCTCTCGGCATCGTATTAACTGGAGCGAATGAATGCATTTGAATAAACAAAATGGGAAAATTGTTAAACTACAATATTTGCATTGGTCGGCTGTGGGGTGCAATGCGCTGTAGGTCGCACTGTTTTTTCCCTTTATCCGCACATGACATCTTTTGACAAAATGGGATTATTACGTTGATTGGACGAGAGCTAATGGTTGCAATGTGTACTTACATTGAACACGGACGGACGGTTGTTCGCAATTAATGCGAAGTGAATCAGTGTTCGTCTTTATGCAGAAATAACTGACGTTAATCCTGGCGGTGGTTATGGGCATGAATGTGGGCGTATCGTTAATTGACCTGATCAGGGCAGAAAGGAAGCATCTTGCAAACGCAAGGTTCGCCAAATTGTCAATTAGCCGTAGTCACTACCTACGTATGCCCTTAAAATAATACAGGTGGCGCTACAGCCCGTAGAGGGCAAAGGGCTAGTCTGTCAGTCGGCACTTAAGCCAGAAAATGTAGGCGCACTCCTTCAAATTGAGGGGGATTGCCGTCGTTATGACAGGCAACAAGTTTTGTCCACAAATTCTACCAGAGCATTGACCAGAATTCAGTTGCTGTCGCTTGGACCATCGTAGAAAAAGGAGCTAAAATTGACTTTTCTAGTTCCTCTTACAACTGCCACAGCGGGCCTATTAGGGCTGCCAGCGACTTGGGCACACCTTTTTGCATGTTCTGGTGTGTCTATTAACAGATCCTGAGAGTTTGGAGTGCATCCGGCAACGTTGAGATTTTGACTCCAAAATCCAAGCAGTGGTTAGTAAGGCATTTCTGAGGGATTTCACGGCCCATCTTCCAACTGCCACAGCGGCCCTTCTAGGGCTACCTATGACTTGCGCACCTTTTTTTCCATGATCTGGTGTGTCTATTAACAGATCCTGAGAGTTTGGAGTGCATCCGGCAACGTTGAGATTTCGACCCCAAAATCCAAGCAGTGGTTAGTAAGGCATTTCTGAGGGATTTCACGGCCCATCTTCCAACTGCCACAGCGGCCCTTCTAGGGCTACCTATGACTTGCGCACACCTTTTTGCATGTTCTGGTGTGTGTATTAACAGATCCTGAGAGTTTGGAGTGCATCCGGCAACGTTGATATTTTGACCCCAAAATCCAAGCAGTGGTTAGTAAGGCATTTCTGATGGATTTCACGGCCCATCTTCCAACTGCCACAGCGGCCCTTCTAGGGCTACCTATGACTTGCGCACCTTTTTTTCCATGATCTGGTGTGTCTATTAACAGATCCTGAGAGTTTGGAGTGCATCCGGCAACGTTGAGATTTTGACCCCAAAATCCAAGCAGTGGTTAGTAAGGCATTTCTGAGGGATTTCACGGCCCATCTTCCAACTGCCACAGCGGCCCTTCTAGGGCTACCTATGGCTTGCGCACCTTATTTTCCATGATCTGGTGTGTCTATTAACAGATCCTGAGAGTTTGGGGTGCATCCGGCAACGTTGAGATTTTGACCCCAAAATCCAAGCAGTGGTTAGTAAGGCATTTGTGAAGGATTTCACGGCCCATCTTCGCACTGCCACAGCGGGCCTATTAGGCCTACCAACGACTTGCGCACACCTTTTTGCATGATCTGGTGTGTCTATTAACAGATCCCGAGAGTTTGGAGTGCATCCGGCAACGTTGAGATTTTGACCCCAAAATCCAAGCAGTGGTTAGTAAGGCATTTCTGAAGGATTTCACGGCTCAGCTTCCAACTGCCGTCTCGACCCTTTTATTCGCCCCTCCGACATATTAAGCCTGCAAACACATGTATTTAGGATCCTCAACCATGCCACTACGATGTTAATTTGGAAGAGTAAAAAAGTGGCCTAGATAGAAATTAAAAAAAAATCGTAGACGTATGTGGAATGTTTATTTTTCTATATTTTGTCAAAAATCCTAGGCGTATGTGGAACATTTTTGCCCATCAGTTGATCCATAATTGTGGGCGTATGTGGAATATTTTTCAACCTATTTTTGTTCGTGCATATTTTTGGGGTTTAATGGGACATGGGTCTTGACATACTTACCTTTGGAATTGTAGAGATTGAGCCTGAGAGGACTTTTTGTTTGTGTTTTAATTTTGAGTTGACTTTGAATGTTGGAGGATACTCGGACCTGTTGAGAGGAGCAGATTAAACTGCTGGCTCAACAGATCAACCTCCGTTTAATGGTTCCTTTGCAAGTTCTCTTAAAAATTATAGGACTGCTAAGA
Source organism: Eristalis arbustorum (assembly GCA_916610145.1). NCBI lineage: Eukaryota > Metazoa > Arthropoda > Insecta > Diptera > Syrphidae > Eristalis > Eristalis arbustorum. The sequence goes on from OU744319.1 coordinate 71,117,377, forward strand.
CGTATTTAAATAATGAATAAATGTAAAGCGTTTGCGAACCTGCTGAGCAAGAAAGAGCTCTGCTGGCACAAGCAGATCAGCGTTCGTTTCAACTGCCACAGCGGCCCTATTTAGACCTGCCTATGAGCTGCGAGCAGATCTAATTTCATGTTTGTATTATTCGAGACTCTTGTATGAATTTGTCGATATCGAATTTTTCACTAGGCAGCTTCTACAAAAGTCGCTCGAAATAAGGTCTAGTGTCTTTTGTGTGGAAGCATAATAGGCCGGTGATTACTAATTTTTGATCTCAGTCCGGAGATATCAGGCTGCTTGGTCTTTTATTGTCAAGATGAGACCAGATTTGAAGCAATGCCCGGCAAGCGTTGCCTGTCAGCCATCTGGTATCAATTTCCGTAACTTGAAGGCAGCAATGGGGCTACCTATGTTACGAGAGATTTTATCATCTGGCAGTCTATTGGCGCGCTCAACGAGATCATCGGCATGGCAGTTGGTTGTGTAAGGTCTTGAAGAGGAGGTTGCAGATTGACCATCACTTCCTCTCGGAGGTTAGAGGATCCATTGTTGATCCTTTCATTTGTAGAGTCAACAATTCTTCTAGCCTGTCATGTGTTCCTTCGTCCTGTTTATGGAGTTTAAAAAATCCGATATTTCTGCATTCGTTATCTCCGAGGTCTCAGTGAAGAATCTGTGGCCTAGGAAAACTAGACTTCGGCTCTGGATATCTGGGCAGATGTTGGATGGTCACGGTTTCTTCTTCGAAGCTAGACTTCAGCTCTGGAGAGCTGGGCAATGGCAAAGCAGATGTTGGATGGTCTCGGTTTCTTCCTCGTCGACAGAGACGGCTGGTATCCTCGTTCCAGTAGCGGAGCAATGTTCCGATCGAACAGAAGTCGAAAGTACGCTTAACGTGAATACCCGGCCAACTATTGGCAAATTTCACGGCGAGCCTACCCACAATAGCGGAGTCAAATTCAGCGTTGACCACCGCCCTGAGGAGGTACTTACCACCCCAGTAACAATTTAGTGACGCTTAAGGGCGACCACAAACCTTGCTGAGGGCGAGGCCTGACTAACACCACTAGCATCCACAGACCCTAAAAAAGGGTCCTAGTATGCGATTTTGGGCAACCACAGCCACCGTGCTGCTCCCACTAGGGGGCCTACCTCTTGATAGCTCGGAAGAGAAGGTTGGAAGCCTAACGGCACCAACTATCCTCTCCGGGGCCAGCTGTCTCCCATGGTACTAGAATATAGTCTCTGGTCGGGCTTTCGCAACCCGAAGGTCACTTCTAGATAAGTGCCTTAACACTCAAGGCCTAGCAGCCTTTTAGATGGACGCCCATCGAATCAGTGATCGCGGCAGAGACCAATGGTCGAGTTGCATCCATCGACACAAAAACACAACACAAGACAACACAATTTTGCCTGGAAATCCCAGCAAGGTCAGATCGAGGCACGCGGCGCGGCACCGAGTCGTTCTACGCCACTATCGAAAAATCTCCTCGTTGGGAAGTACAGATACGTAACACATGCACCAGAAGAACGAAGGCTGCTACAAGGACATCAAGAGGACTACTACTACTCGAAGAAACGGTTAGTTCTCGCAAAGAACCCCAGTCGCTATGCACCCACTGACCGACGCATTAATTGCGTGGTCGAGTCATCACCGATTGCATGAACAGGCACCCCATGCCCACACAACACCTCAATGCAGTACCAGCCCAGATGTTCCGATCGAACAGTGTCCTGTGAGCACTCTGGACGGACATACTGATCGAGTTCTGGTCTAACACCTGAAGCATTTTTGTTTTGCCGCTATTAAGCTCTGCCTCCGTTGATCTTGTCGTTTGACAGTCGATTCTTGGAAGCCGAGACTAGTTGGCTTCCTTGTGTCATTTGTGATCTAGTATAATGCACTGGTCGGTGGTTGCTGTAATGCGTCCGCCTCGATGATGTCCATTTCAGGTCCTTGTCTGGCGATTTTGTCCGCTATTTTGTTCCGTGTGATTGAGATTGGCTCCCGGGGTCCAAGCCAGAGCCAGAGTCACGACAGCCCTTGATTTCGTTGGAAAGGACTTCAGTGAAGCATGGCTGTCTACAAAAATGGTCACAACCGACGGTGGGATATCGGTTCTGGTCTGCTTTCTCTGATGCCAGCACCCCTGCTGTGGAAGAGTTTAAAATTGCCTGTCAGCAGCTAACTATTCCAAGGCAATTATTTAATTTCCACTTGTCATTGCAGACCTGATTTATTGTCCACAGGAAATTCAAAGAACAGAAAAATACCCCCATTCCCTCATTAGCCAGAGAGTTTCAATCGAATTGCCACCTATTTCCAAAAGCGTACATTCCTCAGCTGTTCATTGCCAGAGAGACGCTCTCTGTCCGGAAATCCAATATCATTTACAATCAAATCTCTTGTCTGCCACTTCCTTTATACCGCTTGCAAATTCCCATTCGCGAAGGCGACCACTTTAGAGCATCCTTCCGACCACTCAATCGCTCCAAATTGGTGCAGATATAAGCAGCGAGTGTAAACAATGTGCTTCCCATGCAGAAACAAAAAATAAAACAAATTGTAAAAACCCGTGAGAGCATAAAATCCATCCCATATCCGCACTAAAACTGAAAGAGGGACAGGATGACTTTCCAATTTTGCGAGAAAATACAGCCGATCTGCTCCGAGTTTGATGTTGACTAATAAACCGACAGGCCAGACCAAGCCGGCGATTGGGGAGCGATACCGAATGCCATTGAAAGGAGTTAGAAAAGTTTTGTGGGCACATTTCGTTCGTTTTGTTTCTGTCGCACATTCTCGAGAGGATTCCTCAAATCCACTTCGTCTCCCTATTTGTTTTGCATTTTTTAATAACAAATGCCTTCCTTCTTGTTTTTTTGCCAACAGGACACGTAGCTGGCTGTGGCATCACAGAGGAGGTCTCCCAATGGATGGAGAACATACAGAACTCGGCTGTCGAAGAGGAGACCAACCAAAAAGTAGTGCTTCCATTACAGAATGCCAACAAGAAGACGCTGCGCGACGGAAAGAAGCGTTCGGTTAGCAAGAAAAGTGCCGGTGGCAGTGGCAGTGAGAGCAGCAGCAGAAGTCCACCATCGTCATTGCCCCTCGACGAGAAGAAGCCGCCGTCACCGTCGCCGCCACCGTCACCGCCGCCACAGCAGCAGCAGCAGCATCCACCGAAAAAATATTCAAATGGCGATGACTTTAAGTATCCTTATCAGAAATACTCGAAGGAGGCGAATTGGAAATTTATGCCGAATGGGGAAGATGATATCCTCTTGTCGGGCGACGCCACCGGCGATGATGATTGGCACGAGCGCGTACACGCGAGAGTGCGACGAGCCTCGTCCACAGCCGCAACGGGGGGCGCCACTACACGGTCGCGAGAGGACAAAAAGAATACCTGCTCGTTGTACATACAAACGGATCCGTTAATATGGCGACACATCCGAGAGGGAATCGCCGACGTAAGATGCGATGGATGGCTGTTTGAATTACATTTTATTTGTGTTTTCTTTTTTTGTTTGTGCAGCACGACCGGGGACGGAAGTACGAAATCGATGAGAAGACAAGGGAGGAGATTCTATCGCTGATTGCACATCATGTCACTGCCGTTAACTACATTTACCGCAACACCAAGTTCGATGGACGGGTTGAGCATCGAAATATTCGATTTGAGGTCAGCACATCCTTTTTTCAGTTCTTCAGGGTCTTCAATTCGATTTCTTCCCGATTTCAGGTGCAACGAATTAAAATCGATGACGACACCGCTTGCAAGCCGTCGTACAACGGGCCGCATAATGCGTTCTGCAATGAGCACATGGACGTGTCCAACTTCCTCAACCTGCACTCGTTGGAGGATCATTCAGACTTTTGTCTGGCATATGTGTTCACTTATAGGTAAGCCCATGAGAGAGAGCGGCGTGCGTTTGATCGATGAACGCAAATCTGTTTGTTTTCTTGCAGAGATTTCACCGGCGGTACCCTGGGTCTAGCTTGGGTGGCGTCGGCATCAGGTGCTTCCGGTGGCATTTGTGAAAAATATAAGACTTACACCGAGACCGTCGGTGGGCAGTACCAAAGCACAAAGCGTTCCCTCAACACGGGAATCATCACATTTGTTAACTACAACAGTCGTGTGCCGCCAAAGGTCTCCCAGCTGACACTGGCCCACGAGATTGGTCACAATTTCGGATCACCGGTAAGCAAGCTGAGCGCCTGTCTAGTCCGTCATCCTTTGTGCATGAATCGCATTTCTCTTTGCAGCACGACTATCCTCAAGAATGCCGTCCGGGCGGGTTGAACGGCAACTTTATTATGTTTGCGAGTGCAACCAGCGGCGATCGGCCGAACAATAGTAAATTCTCTCCATGTTCCATTAGAAATATATCGAATGTCTTGGACGTACTAGTGGGGAATACTAAGCGCGACTGCTTCAAGGCATCGGAGGGTGCGTTCTGCGGCAATAAGATTGTCGAGAGCGGCGAAGAGTGCGATTGTGGCTTCAACGAGGAGGAGTGCAAGGACAATTGCTGTTATCCTAGATTGATTAGTGAGTACGATCTCTCGTTGAATGCATCGGCGACCGGGTGCACTCGTCGCGCCAAGACACAGTGCAGTCCCAGTCAGGGACCGTGCTGCCTAAGTGATTCCTGCACATTTGTTCCGTCACATTATCGCATGAAGTGCAAAGAGGAGACTGAATGTTCCTGGTCGAGCACATGCAATGGCACAACGCCCGAGTGTCCAGAGCCGAAGCCGAGGGATGACAAAACGAAGTGCAACAACGGAACGGCGCTGTGCATCAAGGGCGACTGTTCGGGATCCATGTGTCTGCTGTGGAATATGTCGGAATGCTTCCTCACATCACACCTGGTGCCGCAAGTGGACAAGAGGCGGCTTTGTGAGCTGGCCTGTCAGAATGGCAACGACACCAGCACCTGCCGCAGCACGAGCGAGTTCGCTCAGATGTACGGACTGCCAGTGGGTGGAATTAGTCTCCGACCGGGTTCACCGTGTGACAACTTCCAAGGTTACTGTGATGTGTTTCTGAAGTGCAGAGCTGTCGATGCAGACGGACCGCTGGTTCGACTTAAGAATCTCCTGCTCAACAAGGAGACCCTGCTGACGGTGGCCCAGTGGATTACCGAGAATTGGTACATTGTCGTGCTCATGGGAATTGGTTTCATTATCGTAATGGGCGCATTTATTAAATGCTGTGCTGTCCATACGCCCAGTTCGAATCCAAAGAAGAGACCAGCGCGACGGATAAGCGAAACGTTGCGTGGCCCGATGAACACTCTTCGAAGAATGGTGAGTGATTGCTGGTGAATTTTATCGATTGGGCGGTGTAATTGGGTTTCCCTTTCAGCGACATCCGCATCGAACAGCCGGTCCACGGAGTATACCACCGCCAGCGCATGAACGATCCCGTGGCCATCCGGCCGACTGGGATCGCCGGCATCATCCGGACCGCAGTGTGCCCGGCATTCCGAGTGCACATCATCCGAGCCGGCCGGGCGGACGAAGTGAAGGTCGCCGCGGAGGAGCGCCCACTGCTGGCGGTCGCCATGGTGGACGACCGTCAAGCAACTCAAGATCGGCGGCACAACACGGGTATGCAGATCTCGGTGGTGGTGGTGGTGTTGGTGGTGGCGGTGGTGGTCGGGGGCCAGCCCAACAACCACAACAGTATTATCCGCCGAAAGGTGTGTTCTACAAGCCTGTACGAACGTCGTAACATTTGGTTTTCTCCACGTTACTCATGAGTTCTCTTTTGTTTTTTACGTCTTCTACGTGTTCGTGTTTCTTTTTTTTTGATTTGAATGTTAACACCAACCTCGGCACAGTTCCTAGAGAATTTATGAGTTTACCAAGAATTTGCATATGAGATCCGCCCGCGGAGAGACTGCTGGTGACGCGATGTCATTGCACTTGAATTTAATTTATAGTTTTTTTGTTTCATTCTCATTCACTGATTCCCTCCGAACAGACAAGAGAAGAACGTTCATCATTTTTTTTCTGTTTAATGATTTTCGGCTTTTAGAACCAACTTTTGTGCAGTTACATATTTTTCTTTTTGTACATAGTTTCTCTCTCATTAAGAGTGCCTTGTTAATTCCATGTTTCACCAGCTATCAACCGTTCCCCTCCCCCTGGTAGTCTTAGTTGCATGTTTTCCATCATCTTTGCAAGTCGAACAATTCGAACAAGAGACGACATTCTCGCCCCTCATCCCCATCAAGTACACAAAGTAAACCAATTACCTCACACAGACTGCATTTCTTCGTCATCATTATTCCATTCACACAGTTTCTCACAAATGGCTGTGCAGAGTGTGAAAAGTTTCTGGCAAAAGCCAAAAGGTCTAGCACAACACTCGAAAAGTGCGAACTTCATCCACAATGAATGTGTTTGCGTTGTTTGGTGTGCAATCTCCTCCTTCACTGCTACTGCTCGGCGCTGTGTTTGCTTATGGAGAGGAAGTATTATTTGCCGTCTGGTGGAATGAGAGAGTGCACATGGACGTGTGTTTTTTTCTCTTCCTAATTATCATCTGATTTTCGTCATGAAATTAAACGGTTTCAGTTTGTGTACCAAAGGCGTTCATTTGAAATAGAGTCCTTGCGATAATTTTTAAGTGTGCACCAGAAATCCGATTTCGAAAGCAAACACCACGTGATGACGGGTTCTGAGTGTCATGATAGTTTTATCGGAACGAGGCGAATTAAAATCGATTGATGATTATTGCGTGATGATAGTCCTGTCACAGCAAACGATGAATGACCATTTAAAGTTTCACAAGTAGATAAATATCAAGAAAGTGGTTTTAAAGTTGGAGGGGGCTTGTGGACAACTTTGCCGATGTGAATCGGATCGGCTCCTCGATGTGTGACGACGGATGAGTGCTTGTGTTTATTTGCATACGTGCAATCACAGCGGATGAGATGCTCGTTACTCTGATGACTCTGGCCATCTTTCTTCTTCTTTCATTGGCGCTACAGTCCGGGGTGGACCTGGGCCTCAACCAACATGCCTCTCCAGCCAGCACGATCTTTCGCCAGCTGCCGCCAGTTGCGCACACCAAGTTCCATCTTCTTCTTCTTTGATTGGCGCTACAGTCCGGGGTGGACCTGGGCCTCAACCAACATGCCTCTCCAGCCAGTACGATCTTTCGCCAGCTGCCGCCAGTTGCGCACACCAAGTTCCATCTTCTTCTTCTTTGATTGGCGCTACAGTCCGGGGTGGACCTGGGCCTCAACCAACATGCCTCTCCAGCCAGCACGATCTTTCGCCAGCTGCCGCCAGTTGCGCACACCAAGTTCCATCTTCTTCTTCTTTGATTGGCGCTACAGTCCGGGGTGGACCTGGGCCTCAATCAACATGCCTCTCCAGCCAGCACGATCTTTCGCCAGCTGCCGCCAGTTGCGCACACCAAGTTGGTTGAGGTCCTTTTCCACTTGTGTGCGCCATCTAGTGCGAGGACGTCCTCTGTTGCGCTGTCCCAATGGCTCGGTGTCGAAGACTCTTCGGGCCGGAGCTGTGGTGTCCATCCATGGACCAAGTTCCATCACTTAACCTAAAACGGTCACTCAGCCTATTTGGACTCAGCAAGCCCTCATAAAGGACCCTCATTGGAGTCATAACCGGGCACTGTGTAATTGGCACTCATGCTCGCAAGATGGGTGCTCCATATAATGATTGTTGCAGAAGCTGCATGGATGAAGAGGAGGAAGAGAACACTCATCACCTTCTCTGCTCCTGCAGTGCTCTTGCCAGTCGTAGGTTCCTGCACCTAGGAGCCTACTACTTCAGCGGCCGTAACGAGCAGCATTGGCCAACTAAATCGGTTCCATCAGCAGCACCAAGGAGAAGTCAATCCGCGTGGTATCTTTGGCTCATTCATATGAGGTCGCCGCGAATTGCGAACTTCGCAAACATTGACGTTTCATTCATATGGAGGTTCTTCATTCGCAGAGAACTACGGGTGCAAACTGACAGTTAACTGCGAATTTCTTGGTCGTGGTGGCTGTGGATTGCGTTTTCGCGTTTGTGTATCACGAATTCGGTTTGACAGTTCGCGGAGAGAATGATTGATTCGTAGAGAAAAATGTTCAAATCATTAATTAGGATACTTAAACTAACTTTTGTTGAGATTTTTGCCGATGAAAAAACTCTATAATTCAGTTACAATTTTTTGCATACCGAGAAGTTTAACTTTTTGTTTATATTTGCTGGAAAAGCATTGTTTCTGAAAGTTCGCGTTCGTAGTTCGCCGCTCATATGAATGGGCCTTAATTTGCTGGAAAAGGATTGCTTCTGAAAGTTCGCGTTCGCAGTTCGCCGCTCATATGAATGGGCCTTCAGAGTGACTGCTCTGCACCAGTCAGCCACTACTACCTAACCTAACCTTGTAACACTTCCCCTCACACGTTTAAATGCATGCTTCTAACCCCACTTGTTGTAACAAATAAATTTCAATCAAATTTTCAAACCAAATCAATTTTCTTCCTAATAAATGAAAAAAAAAACCAGCCGTCGGTCCGCAACCAGTAAATTATAACCGACCGCCATCGTTACATAATCCAGAATTATATGCAGAGGCATACACCGGACGAGGGGCGTATGAGGCATCTTCACGCGCTCCAAATAGCAAAGTTTGACAACCAAATGGACAAATAACAATACAAACACTACCAGCAACAAATGCAACTGCAGCAATATCGCGAGCATCAGTAACAGAATTCAAAATCAGTAAAACCACAGTAACTGCAACAGATCATCAAAATGTAATTACTATTATTATTAACGCTATTATAACTATTATGAATGTTAAATTTAAATTTAAATCCTTCAAACACTCATCATCGTCCCCATCGACGTTACTACAATTTATTCTGATATCAATCTAAAGCGGTCGGGTGTGGTGTGGAACAAAAAAGAAGAATTAAGTCACAAAAATAATGACAGTAGTGGGACAGTCCTTGGAAAGAACAAACTGCCGAGGATACTCCTGCCACTGCTACTGATGACGATGATGACGATGATGATGATGATGTTGATGATAAATGGAACAAGAGAGATGATTGATGGAGCAAAGAGAAATAATCAAATTTCAATTGAATTCCTTTTTTTTTGCGAGAAAAACAAAAAGAAACGATACTACCCTACTTCTGCTCTTTTTAGTTTTACTTCTTACATTTTATTTGTATTTTTTCGCTCCGCCGAGAAGCGAGTTCTTCGTGTCAGTAGAGTATTACTTAACAGCATTCTTTTTTCTTGTTTGTTTAAATGTTGCGTTTATGTTATCGCTTCCAGTAAGTTTAAGTTCTTGAAGGAAATGAATGTGTTCGAATCTGTATTAAGCGGGAATGTTAAATTGACAGCATTGATTTGCATGAGATGTTTTTTCTTTTATTTTGCAAAGGTTTCGAAGATTAATCTCTTTAAGGTGTCAAAGAATTTTCATCTCGAGGTCGTAACTTTATCAAGAAGTTTCTCGTTTCCCTCCGTCTTCTTCGCTCGACTGTGTAATCTCCATTAATAATATACGTGCGCGACATTTCATGTTAAATTCATGAGGGAATAACACGAACGAAAATTCTTCCGTAACTTTATTAATTGTACTTTTGTGTGCTAGTTTTTCTGATGTGGCGCCAGATGAGTTTATGCATTTGAAGCCATCGATGTGTGCATAATGGAGCGAGCATTGTCACAATTTGTGTCTTGTCTAGACTATGACGCTCTTATCGCCGCTTTGGCTTTTGCATTCACTGAATCAGTCTTGCTGCTTTTCTGCGAACATCGTGTGGGCTTTGCTGTGTGTTTCTTTACTCTTGGCAATATCACAATGGGTCCAATGGTGGGCCCACGGCACGTCGCAATCGTTTCGCAGCAAGTCTACGAACGATATGAACAACGAAAAATTGCTATCACAACCAGTGTTACCACAGGGACTCTACAGAGTCATAATGACTCATTTTTCTTCGCCCGATTCGAGGACTCGTATTTTTTTAGATTTCACCCATTTTTTTAAGCACAAACTTACCAATTTCATACTAGTACTGCACCCAAGAATTTCTCTGGCCCGAGCCAGAAAAGGAATGTAGTCGCATCTTCATGGATGGTCCCAAAAGCAATGAAGGGTCCGGCGCTGTTGTTTTTGTGGCGGGCGACGACACTGGATTCAACACCTTATTCAACGTATCTGCGTTTGTAGTTAAAGTCGTGCTTTAGGCCTCGCTCAACCCACTAACCACTTCCAAGATAGTTGAGCAATGTAAATCCTCTCTCAATTTAATTGGCAGTCAAAATTCACTGAAACTCATCTGGGTCCCAGGACACCAAGGAATCGCTGGAAATGACATCGCCGATGAACTTGTTGGACAAGGACCAGAGGAAACTTTCTCAGTGCCTGAACCTGCGCTTGGACCAACCTGCGTCTGTGGTTAAAGCTTCCATTGATGGTTAGACCTCCAGCATGTAGATAGACCCAACGTTTGCTCTTAAACATCTGCAGGAACGGCATTCTTGTTGTCCCTTGACAGATTGCAGACAACTTAGCGGCGTAACAACTGGCCATTGTGCTTGATTTAAGAAACCACCCTCTGCGACTAATGTGGACAGGACAACGATACAGCGGAGCACTTCATGTCACTGTCCCGCCATTGATTGGATCAGGTGACAGGTCTTCGGCGATGATGTGGTGAAAGCTGATTCTGTAGACTCTTCATCACAGAAGCGCCTGCTGGTCTTCCTAAGGAGTTTTGGGTTGATGCCTGGTAGTACAAGGGACCAGTCTTGAGCCTGAGCGTTCCAGTGTAGTATTAAACCTCCTAGTTTCATTTTTCACATAAAAAGGTATTGTGTTATCAAAAACCTTTGTTAAGACTCATTTATATTCAAAATGACTCGTTTTTTAAGCTTCTGGGACTCATAAATAATTTAACTTGTGGTAACACTGATCACAACCTTCCGAACGGAATTATGAACTCAAATAACTAACTGGTTCATTTCCTTCTTCACTTGTGTGCGCCATCTCGTTCGAGGACGTCCTCCGTTGTCCGTCGACTCTTCGGGCCCGAGTTTTGGGGTCCACCTCGTTCGAGGACGTCCTCCGTTGTCCGTCGACTCTTCGGGCCCGACTTTGGGTGTCCATCTCGTTCGAGGACGTCCTCCGTTGTCCGTCGACTCTTCGGGCCCGACTTTGGGTGTCCATCTCGTTCGAGGACGTCCTCCGTTGTCCGTCGACTCTTCGGGCCCGACTTTGGGTGTCCACCTCGTTCGAGGACGTCCTCCGTTGTCCGTCGACTCTTCGGGCCCGACTTTGGGTGTCCATCTCGTTCGAGGACGTCCTCCGTTGTCCGTCGACTCTTCGGGCCCGACTTTGGGTGTCCATCTCGTTCGAGGACGTCCTCCGTTGTCCGTCGACTCTTCGGGCCCGACTTTGGGTGTCCATCTCGTTCGAGGACGTCCTCCGTTGTCCGTCGACTCTTCGGGCCCGAGTTTTAGGGTCCACCTCGTTCGAGGACGTCCTCCGTTGTCCGTCGACTCTTCGGGCCCGACTTTGGGTGTCCATCTCGTTCGAGGACGTCCTCCGTTGTCCGTCGACTCTTCGGGCCCGACTTTGGGTGTCCATCTCGTTCGAGGACGTCCTCCGTTGTCCGTCGACTCTTCGGGCCCGAGTTTTGGGGTCCACCTCGTTCGAGGACGTCCTCCGTTGTCCGTCGACTCTTCGGGCCCGACTTTGGGTGTCCATCTCGTTCGAGGACGTCCTCCGTTGTCCGTCGACTCTTCGGGCCCGACTTTGGGTGTCCATCTCGTTCGAGGACGTCCTCCGTTGTCCGTCGACTCTTCGGACCCGACTTTGGGTGTCCATCTCGTTCGAGGACGTCCTCCGTTGTCCGTCGACTCTTCGGGCCCGACTTTGGGTGTCCATCTCGTTCGAGGACGTCCTCCGTTGTCCGTCGACTCTTCGGGCCCGAGTTTTAGGGTCCACCTCGTTCGAGGACGTCCTTTGTTGTCCGTCGACTCTTCGGGCCCGACTTTGGGTGTCCATCTCGTTCGAGGACGTCCTCCGTTGTCCGTCGACTCTTCGGGCCCGACTTTGGGTGTCCATCTCGTTCGAGGACGTCCTCCGTTGTCCGTCGACTCTTCGGGCCCGAGTTTTGGGGTCCACCTCGTTCGAGGACGTCCTCCGTTGTCCGTCGACTCTTCGGGCCCGACTTTGGGTGTCCATCTTGTTCGAGGACGTCCTCCGTTGTCCGTCGACTCTTCGGGCCCGACTTTGGGTGTCCATCTCGTTCGAGGACGTCCTCCGTTGTCCGTCGACTCTTCGGACCCGACTTTGGGTGTCCATCTCGTTCGAGGACGTCCTCCGTTGTCCGTCGACTCTTCGGGCCCGAGTTTTGGGGTCCATCTCGTTCGAGGACGTCCTCCGTTGTCCGTCGACTCTTCGGGCCCGAGTTTTGGGGTCCATCTCTTTCGAGGACGTCCTCCGTTGTCCGTCGACTCTTCGGGCACAGTTTTGGGGTCCACCTCGTTCGAGGACGTCCTCCGTTGTCCGTCGACTCTGCGGGCCCGAGTTTTGGGGTCCATCCGCACTACACGACCCAGCCCCTTTAAGCGTTGGATCCGAAGACGCTTATCTTGTTAATAAAATGTCCACATCGTTCGTATTCAGTGTTTGCAAGCTTCACGAAATTTGTAGCCGATTTTTCATGGTCACTACGGCTGAATCCTGTGATAGATTTTCCGGAGTTCGTAGCTCTATTTCGAATACGGTGGAATACTGGTCCATCATAATTCCTCACGACTTCCGAACAATCTTTGACATCATCAGTCGCATAAGCTCTGCAGATTGATTGAATGATGTGACTCCTTGCAAACATCCAATGACTTCTCTCGAATGTACGCAACACATCGACCACACAGATTCGCGAATCATCACAACAAACCATTTCGACTACAACCCATTGTCTGTAAGAACGTCTCATTAGTTTAAATCCATGCTGTAGATGATAACGTCCAAAAGCAAAAAAAAATACTACCATCTCTAGTTACGTTACACTTTTGTATTATTTTACCGAACGAATGAATCGAATCATTGGTCAATCCCAACGTAAGCTTGAATCATACACCTAGTTATAATTATCTCATTTTATTTTCCTCGATATTCTCCTTCGTGTGTAATCTCTCGGTAGGTTAACGCTTCGTTACAATCGATTAAGTATTATTTTTTAAAGAATGTTTTCGAGTAAGTTTAGTCAAGACGAGATTGATAGATAGGAACGAACGCAAAGTCGACTCAACAAAACACGAACTTTTTTTTCTATTGCTTTGCATGTACATAAATGTAATACATAGAGTAAATATACGAGAAGACAGAAGAGGAGAATTTAAGGCAAGTGGGGGTGCAAATGCAAGTGCATGTGCATTCCCGTATTTAGTGAAATAAATTTAATTTTTTATTTTTAAATAAAATGACAAGTGGTGCCACGAATGTTTTATTTTTGTTTTTCTGTTGATTCAATGTCGTTTGTCGGGTTCAATCGATTTTTGTTGTGTTCTTATATTGGTTTGTATTTGGTTTTTTTTTTCGTTCAACTGCTCTTCCTTCAGTCGGAAGTAAATGGCTGTGCGCTTAAGCCGTTTAAAGAGATGGCTTGGTTTGGAGTAGAGATGTTGAGAATATTCGGGTCCGCATTGTGAAGCTGCATTTCCAACATCCCTGGTTTGAAAGACTTTCATCCAAGCGACCAGACTGACGACAAGAGGTGTCACAAAAATATGTTGAGTGAGTACAGTGGGCTCCCCCCCTTAAGTCGAATTTCTTGGAGGAAGGAAGGAACGTCGAGGAAGTCGTAATTGGTTGTGTGCCTGTCTTTGGTTAAAGGGGTCCCCGGTACGAATCCCAGGGAAAGCATGCTTTCCGGGCCCGTCACCATTTGCCGTTGGGATCTAATTAGCGGCACTGGGTATCACAATGGACCAACAATGGTCTGTGTGCGCTGGCGGCCCAATAACCTAACCTAAGCTAGAGAGAGGCTGCTTGTACGGAAAATTGAAGGGAATGCCAAAAAAGCTACAGTACGCAAGGAACTCCATGTTGAGCAGCTACTTCTCCAAACGGAGAGAGATATTGCTTCGGTTTGGAGACACCATGACGGCTTCTGAGTAATAAAATGGTGACGCTACAGCCCGTAGTGGTCCAGGGTTAGGCTTCTTGGCAATCACTCCTGTTGTGCTTGCGTTTCGCCCATCATGAGTGGATATGTCCTACAGTTTTATGCCGACTCCGAACGGTTTGAGAAGATTTTTCTAGACAGAAGTACTGTTTGAGTATTGCCAGCGACTCAAAGAGGTGGGGCCGTGAACCTTATTTTTGTCGCACAGAGCGGGACTCGAACCTACGACCTCGAGGTTGGGGTCGACGCACATACCCACCACCCCACGGGCGTGGTTTGAGAATTAGAGACTCGAAAAAGGTGGTGTGACCGTGACAAGTACTCTTGTCGTACACTTCAGGAATGGAACCTAGACGCAGGGTCTACGCACATTCCCACACAGCTACGGGCCACCACTTCTGAGGCGCTCCCTGTGCGCGCCTTAAATGCGACTTCATCAGGAATGGACTCCTTGGCAGACCGAAGACTAGCTGGTTGGACCAAGGCCAAAAACTCGTCTGGTTTGCGCCTGGACAAAAATCCTGAAGAGTCGATGGAGGAAATCGAGTGGCCTGGAAACCTCTAGTACGTTCTTTACCCCCTCTTTACGAGTCGTTGGAGGGGGATCGAGTGGCCTGCAGAGCACTAGTGCGTACTTTACTTCCCGCGACCCCTTTAATAGATCATGCGACTCAGACGATGATTAGCCCTATCGCAGAATCCGTACGATACGAAATTGCAAAGTACGAAAAGACGGAATCACAAACTCCGACTTCATTCGTATTCAGTGATAGCAACTTTCACGAAACTTGTAGCGATGGACGGTGGACGAAGGCTAACCAGAGAGCGCCGCGAGGAGGCTGTGCGTCTACTTGACCTGGGCGATAATATGCATCGTTGCTTCCATTCCGCCATATTAAGAGCAATCAGCAACTTGACAGAGAGAGCTTCGTCTTAGAGAGAGTCCACTGTAACTCCTAGTCCCTTCCAAGCACACGCCTTCTGTATGATTTTGTTCCCTCCCCCAAACAGTAGATCGTTCTAAAAGGAATTCAAGGAAAAACAAATTACAAACAAAATTCAAACGATGTATATTTCTGTAAATACTAAAAAACAAAACGAAAAAGAAACTATTTAAAATGGTGACATATACTAAAACAAAAACAAAAAAAAAGAAACTTTCACAAAACACTACCTTTTTGTAGAACCAAACCAAATGTTGAATGAAAGTCAAAACAAAACAAAATCAAACAAATAATTTTCACTTAACGCTTTTCTTAAGGACATAATTGAACCAAAAAAAAAAAACAAATAAAAAACAAAAACAAATGTATTGTAAATCAAACTTCCGATGACCAAAAAAAAACGAAAGAAAAAGAAGAAAAATAAATGCAACTTAATCGAATATCATCGTTATCCCCTTTGCTTGCGTGAATGCGTTCATTTTTATTCATTTCCTCAAATCCCAGCCCTCCCCCGTCCCGGCCAACCATAATTCTGTACTTCGTTGTTATATCCTGCGATACAAGTATATCAGAACTTTTAAGTGTCTATTAAATGAATTAATAGTTACGCATCAACAGTGCTACACCGCAGCGTTGTAAAAGACAGCAATCTTTTGATTTTGAAAATCAATCGACTTCATGTTTGGGATTTTTTTAAATTCCTGAATTTACTTTCAGATGTAGACTTCAATATTTAAATCATTATTCTTTTTGAAGTCTTGATTGGATCGAGCTTTACGAGCAGTCTTTTGATTTGAAGTCAATAGAATGCAAGTCTATTGACTGACAGTGCTTCAGTGAATAAGTCACTTTGAAGTAGCGATGCGCAATTGCGAATAAAAACAATCGAATTATTCGATTGTTCTAGCAATCGCAATTATTCGAATTCGAATTCGAATTGACCGGCGTCGATTGTTGATTTTCGATTCTTGTAGTTCCGATTCGAATCGCCAACGAATGTGTATTCGTCGATTCTTCAAGTCAAAGAGAGATCACTAAATTGTGTGTATCCGCCGATTCTCGCAATCGCCCATCTCTTTTTCATTTCGTTTCACTACTACAATTTAAACTCTACATTTATGAGAGTGAGAGTACAATCCTCTCACTAATTGGGTGAGAAGGGTGGAAAATACAGTCGAACCTCCAAAATTCAAATAGCCACTGGATCCAATATTTTTCACAAATTTGGTTTGAATTATAGAAAATTCGATTTAAGGATGTTGCAATTGCAGAGGTTTGGCTGTATTTCCATTCCCAATGTTTCTATTTTGGTTGGTATAGTTTCTTGTTAGAGACACAGCCTTACGCTGATTATTTACACTGACACCAACCTACGAATAAATCGAGGAATTAGCACCCGGCATTCTGTTGGTGTAGTAGGTACTTTCGATTTGATTTGTATTCGATTGTTTTCTGATGAGTCCGAATAAATCGACAATCGAATTCAAATTTTAACAATTGCGAATTTATTCGATTGTGAATTTCATTCGCAATCGTCCATCGCTACTTTGAAGTCTTAACCATTCACTTGAAGTCACTTGCATTCAGTTGAAGTCTTTGGGACTTCAACTAATTTTCGATGCAGTCTTTGGGACTTCAAAGTTTTTTGTTGCAGTCTTTGGGACTTCAGTATTTGAGAAGTTTTGAACAATTACGTACACCTCCTATGACCAATTGCGGAAGCCCTAGATATCCTTTAGGAAGAAAAGGGAATGCTTGCTGCCCACCTTAGCAACAATCAGAGTGTAGTATAAGAAGATATTAAGCGACAATTTATTTAATATTTTTCCAATGAATTCGGTCGAAGAATCGGTCACTAGACGATTTCACTCTTCTTATTCTTTGATTGGCGCTACAGTCCGGGGTGGACCTGGGCCTCAACCAACATGCCTCTCGAGCCAGCACGATCTTTCGCCAGCTGCCGCCAGTTGCGCACACCAAGTTCCATCTTCTTCTTCTTTGATTGGCGCTACAGTCCGGGGTGGACCTGGGCCTCAACCAGAATGCCTCTCCAGCCAGCACGATCTTTCGCCAGCTGCCTCCAGTTGCGCACACCAAGTTGGTTGAGGTCCTTTTCCACTTGTGTGCGCCATCTAGTGCGAGAACGTCCTCTGTTGCGCTGTCCCGATGGCTCGGTGTCGCAGACTCTTCGGGCCGGAGCTGTGGTGTCCATACATGACCTAGCCATCTTAAGCGTTGGATCCGAAGACGCTTAACTAGGTGCATGCCGCTGTACAGCCCGTATAGTTTGTGGTTGAACCTTCTCCTCCAAACGCCATCAACGCAAACAGGACCAAAATCGATCAAAGACGATTTCACTCATACTTTTATTTAATGAGTGACGTGGAAGATGCAGCTGTTGCCTCGGTTCTTTGCCTATTCGCAAAACTCAAGTGCGTGTTAGCACAGTTTAATGACACCAAAATAAAGGAATTAAGTTCGTTAGTCAGAAAAAGAATTGCTTCCGGGAAGGATCAAAGCTCTTCTACTGATGCAAACACAAGCAGTGAACGTAAAATTCCATATTTTCATTTCCAATTTTGAAAAATTGTTGCTTCTGAAAGTTAATTGTATGGAAAATTGATAAGTATGCAAATTCCTTATTCAAATAAATGTAATTCATGTGCTTTCGTTTTATTAAATACATTTGTAATAGTTCGACTTTATCCCCATCGCCATCCTGTCCTTCCGACGTGAACACAAAAAAGCCCATTATATTCCACATAAAAGTGTGATTCGTGATTTTATCCGAATTGTTCAAACTGCTCAAATACTGAAATCCCAAAGACTGCAACAAATAAACTTTGAAGTCCCCAAGGCTGCATCGAAAATTAGTTGAAGTCCCAAAGACTTCAACTGAACGCAAGTGACTTCAAGTGAATGGTTAAGACTTCAAAGTTACTTCAGTAAACGCACTGTCAGTCAATGGACTTGCATTCTATTGACTTCAAATCAAAAGACTGCTCGTCTCGATCCAATCAAGTCTTCAAATAGAATGATGACTTCGATGCTGAAGTCCAGAAGTCCCAAATGAAGTCAATCGATTGAATCACAAAACAGATAATTCTTTCCTTGAATTCAGAGATTGCATTCTCAAGAGATTGCAGTCTTTTACTACTCTGCTACACCGCTGCATGCTAAAAATGGAAAATAATAAAATAATTCAATTTTAATTACAAACAAAAGCATATATATACATATATAAATAAAGTAAAAGCAAAAACAAAAGTTGAGATGTACATACTTACTAAGATTGATTTCGATTCTTCGATTTTAGTTCCATTTTGAATTCTAAATAAATAAATAAATTATATATACATTCATATATAAATATATTTATAGATATATACATACCTCTATTTTACTAAAATATTTTTTCTATTTTATAAATTATGAACTAAACAACAAGTAAACTTAGATTCTTCATAAACATATAAACAAACCAACAAAAAAAAACAAAACAACATTATTTTTGAACATAAAACCAAAAAAAAAGTGGAAACAAGAAAACTAAAAGTAAATGTGTTTTAATTGTGATTTAAATTAATTAAACAAATGGAAAAAAAACCAACCATAAGGGATCTTTTAAAACTCCTTAATCTTAAGTGAAAGCAACAGAAGCAAACATAACAAAGCATATAATTAACTTATATATCTTACTTGTAACATTTAAGTCCAATTGATTTTAACCAGAACGTTAGAACTTATTCAAATTACGTGTAAAAACAAACATAAAGGGGACGCGGAAGCGAAGACGAGCGATCCAAAAGTGAAAATTATACATATACATAGTGAAGAAAGCAAATCACGAAGAGGGCAACATTTACTTGTAAGGACACACTATTACTATTGATAGATATTTGAGATGCGAAATGCAAATAATGGGGTGATGGGTGCGCGAGAGTATAACATAATAAGTGAATTTATTGAGACATAAGTAAACAAAACAAAGAAAGACAGAATACTTTTTTTTTTGGAATGAAGGAATAAATGAAAACAATTTTGATTACAAAAAAATAAATAACGCTGCAAATTTCAATTCGAGTTCAATGTTCAGAAGGGGGCGCTGGTGGTTGTACCGGATGACAGGTAAGGTTTGGCCTGCAATTGAGTAATGGAGCCATCTCTCGAAGGAGCAAGCTGACTTTGTTGAAGACCAGAAATCAAGCACACCGAGATAGTCAACTTCTACGTCTCTCGTTCCTTGATTTCATCATCTTCTTCTTTGCGTGGCGAGGTGGACCTGGGCCTCAACCAACATGCCTCTACAACTAGCGCGATCTCTGGCTAGCTGTCTCCAGTTTCGCACACCAAGTTGGTTGAGGTCCTTCTCCACTTGAGTGCGCCATCTAGTGCAAGGACATCCTCTGTTGCGTTGCCCGACAGGTTCGGATTCGAAGATTCTTCGGGCCGGAGCTGTGGTGTCCATACGCTCTACATGACGTAGCCACCATATGCGTTGGATCCGTAGACGCCTGACTAGACTCATGTCGCTGTACAGCCCGTACAGTTCGTGATTGAATCTTCTCCTCCAGAACCCGTCAACACGAACAGGACCAAAGATCGTGCGTAGAACTTTTCTCTCAAAGAGACCAAGGACTTCTTCATCCGCTTTCGAGATTGGCCATGCCTCCGCGCCGTATAGCAGGACTGGGATGATCAAGGTCTTATATAGAGTCAACTTGGTTCGTCGAGAGAGGGCTCTATTACTCAATTGCCTCTTGAGCCCGAAGAAACAGCGGTTGGCAAGAGTTATCCTACGCTTGATCTCGGTACTTGATTTCATCTGACAGCGGTTTTATAAAATCCTCACAGACAGAGGCTGTGAAGAGGAGTGTTCTAAAAGAGCGCGCAGGAGGTTGAACTGACTATATCCTTTCTGTGTACGACACTGATCATCCAGGTCCCGCTGTACGAAGCGGAGGCATGGACGATCTCAAAAGCGGAAAAGAAGAAAAGTTCTTCATGCGATCTTTGGTCCCGTTTGCGTTGCTGGGGTCTGGACGAGAAGATTCATCCTGTACGGGTGACATAAGCCTAACCACTCACTCGCTTACGGATCCAACACCTAAGGTGACTGGGCCATGTAGACCATGCACACAGCTCATCTCCATCCCGAGAAGTCTTCGATTGCGCTCTTGTGGAACAACACAACAGACAACGGTCGCCTGCAAGTGGAGAAGGACATCAACCAACGAACGCCCAGTTTGATTTGACCTCTAATTCGTTAAAGTAGTATTCTCCCAGATTTTGCCGAGGCCAATGCAGAACAGTTGCAGAATAGGTGTGAAGGCTTTTTCCTCTTCTTCACCCAAGCATTTGCTGGTAAGCCTAGTCTTGCACCGTGTCTACACATGGCGCAATGTCCTCTAAGAGGTCCTACTAGGTTACTCAAGTTTTTCCTGCCTAAACAGAGTACGGATCTGCTTACTTTCAAGTTCATTGTTGGCCATATCTGTTTCGCATTTAGGCATGCACATATTAATGTTGCTCCGTCTTTCAAGAGCGCGGCTGATAGCACTGAGATTTTCTTGATCTCAACCAACAAGCAGTTTCAACTGTCGCGTTCTCTGGATCGCTGTCTTCAGAGGTCTTTCTCCACTTGAGTGCGTCACCTTAAGCGCGGGCGTCCTCTGTTGCATTGCCCCGCAGGTTCGATTCGAAGACTCGTCGGGCCGGAGTTGAGTTTTCCGAACACTGTTTATGGCGCGGCCACCTAAGGCTTTGGATTCGTAGACGCTTGACCAGTCTGGTGTCGCAGTACATCTCGTGCAGTTCAAGGTTGAATCTTTTCCTCCAGATCTCATCAATGACTTCTTCGTCCGCTTTTGATACTGTCCATACCTCCGCGATGTACAGTAGGACTGGGATGATCAGTGTCTTATATGGAGTCAGCTTGCCTCTTGAGCCCAAAGAAACAACGGTTGGCATGCGTATTTGTACAATTTCCTCCCGAACCGAGGTAGATGAGTCCTTGACTATCTCAAGGTTATAGCTGCCCATTGTGACTGTCCACGACGTTGATGTTGTATAACCTTTCTTGAGGACAGCATATACTTCATTTTACCCTCATTCCGCGACAGACCCAGCTTCCGTACCAATATTAGCAATTGGCGGCTGGTTGAGTTCAATTTCACGTCGATTTCATCTGCGCATGGTTGTAGGGACTTCTGGAAGATCGTGCGTCTAGTGTCAGCGTGTGAGTTTTGCCCGTTCTTCTTCAGGATGATGTTGAAGAATTCACATAACAGCCCGTCGCTTTGTCTAAGTCTTTTTTTGGCACTGAAGTTAGTTACAGACCTTGATGGAGCAGAGAGAATTTTCCATCGTCGTCCTGCACAGCCTGACGAATGGTCGGGCCGATTTGCACTTCTTGGGTTTGTACTGATCTGCCGCGGTTTGAAGGTCTGGTCTATTTTGCACCCTGGCCTGAAGCCACGCTGATATCGATCTATCAGGTTGTCAACAACTTCTTTAGGCGACTACACAAAAAGGCAGCAAATATCTTCAGCGTTATGGAGATGTTAAGGAGACTTATCCCTGTGACAAGTGAAAGAGGTCTACTTTCTTGTGGTTCAAGCAATCTATAAGGTTCCACTTTTCCGGTTTGCTTTCCTCAGACCACATCTTTGAGATGAACTGGTACACCCTATCAGTTCATCTCCACCTCCCTTAAAGATGTCAGGCGACAGCCAGTTCGTTTCTGTTGCTTGGGTTCGTCTAGGTCTGGGGGACGGATTTCTCTCTTTCCCTCATCGCCCAAATTGAGTTGAACAGATTATTTCTGGTCCCAGTTTATTTTTCATCCGACTCATTCCATACACCCTCCACCACTCCGTACCATTCTTAATACCAAACACCCCACCACAGCAACACTCACAGCTACGCCCAACAGAGATGCCAGAAAGAAAAATGACTCACTGCTCAGACCGCCATCAACGCGAATATCTGTCATTGGTGTTCTCCCAACTGCCTCCAGAGACTAAAAATACTGTGCTCATCCGTGCGCTTGGTGTGGCTTGTGTTTGATCTATCAGTGGTCTAATTAGAAAACTCTTTCCGAAGTGTCCCATCCATTCACACCACCAACGGCGAGACACTCTCCGCCTAATTTAAATAAAAGTTAACCAACACTATCATCGTGCTCTCTCTCCTACTAATCACACACCGTGCATACACTACAGACTACACTCTACAGCAGGCAATAGATAAGATAACAAACGATAACGACACATCCAAAAAAGTGTTTAGAATAACAAAGCATAGCTGTGTGCTGTCGGAGGGGAAAGACAATTCGTTTGGTCGTGTGTGAATTGAATTTCGGGAGCGAAGCGCCGCCATGAGCCAATCATGCCTGCCAGTCAACGCGAAAATGTCGAAGGCGAAAAAGGTTCTGGACGAGGCTCGGGAAACGAAGAATCCCGAGATTGACCTAGTGGAGAGGGGCATCGCCTCGTTCGAGGAAATGCCCGGAGTGTGTAAGTGTTAAATAATGCATTTTTCAAGGAATCAGTGATGAGGTGAAAACGTCTGCCCTTATTTGGAAGAATATCCGAGGATAGTGACAAGTGTAGAGTGACGCACAAGTGCTAGGGACGCGATTTGTTTACATGTCGGGCGTGGTGCTGTTCTGGTTCTAGAGCAGATCCTAGAGGAAATTCAGAAATCAAATTCGGAATCGTACTTTTAGATGAGATCATCTGTTGGCTTTATTTTCATGAGCGTGGGTCGTTGTTTTTTTTATCTTGTTCCACTTGTGGGCAACAACAAATGTCAAAATGACAGCATATGTCATGACCACAGAGCAACAGATGACGGAGTTTTGTTGACGCTCCCCCGGTCGGGAAGTGGTGTTCCACTCTAATAAACCTTAGATCTGATTCTTGAAAAATGTATTTTAAGCTGTGAGTGATTCAGCAGCAATTACGAGGCAATATGCGCAGTCCCTCTGATTAATTGAAACATTTTCCAGTGTCCATGGTCAACATAACTCGGCTCACACTCAGCCACAACAAGCTGGTCGTCATTCCGCCGGGCATCGCGAATCTGACAAACTTGGAAATCCTCAATTTCTCGAACAACAACATCCGTGAACTGCCCGTTTCCATATCGTCCATGCCGAAGCTGAGGATCCTCAATGTTTCCATCAACCGCCTGGACACATTGCCACGGGGCTTCGGGGCGTTCCCCGTCTTGGAGGTTCTCGATTTGTCGTACAACAACTTGAACGAGAACGTCTTGCCGGGGAATTTCTTCATGATGGAGACCCTGCGTGCACTCTACCTGGGCGACAATGACTTTGAATTCATCCCCAAGGGCTTGGGACAGCTGAAGAATCTCCAAATCCTCGGCTTGCGTGACAACGATCTGCTAGAGCTGCCACGGGAGATCGGCGAACTGCAGCGACTTCGGGAATTGCACATTCAGAACAATCGCCTCCAGGTTCTGCCGCCCGAAGTGGCTCAGTTGGACCTGCTCGGCAACAAGTCAGTGATGAAGATGGAGGAGAATCCCTGGGTGCAACCGATTGCTGAACAATATCTGCTGGGCATCAGTCATGTGATTGATTATTTGAAGACGGAGACGTATAAGATGTAAGTGTGGCAATGGATGGGGAGGTGTTGAGGTCGCTAATGTGTTTTTGTCTCGGTTTGCAGTTTATTCAGTCGTCACATGCAGGGTGGACGTGCAGGACCAGTCCCACCAAAGGCGGACAAGAGCAAGAAGGCGTCCAGAGTACGAGCTTAACCCTAGTTACCAGAGTCGTCTTCCCCTTTGTGCCTTATTCTGTGTTTCATGTCATTAACCGATAATGTTTGAAGTATTCTTTTAATGGTGTATACACATACATATATATTTTGCTAATAATTTATACACAACAGATGTTAATGTAGAAATAGTGATTAACAAGTCGTGTAGACCTTTTCTCTGATGGAATGATGTGCATTTTCCACCCGTAACGTCCTACCTATTTGTCAGGACTCGCTCCCCAGTTCCAAAAACAACCTGAACAAGATCTAGTGCTCCAATCCAGTCCCACACGCCGTCTATCGATCATCTAACAATTTCATGACTTTCTACTCCTCAGCGGAAGGACACGTCGCATCATAGCTCATCGTTCATTGATCATTGTCAGGAGTACCTATTTCACATCTTCCCCACTCATCTGCAGCAGTGTCACCATCAAGAGAAATATCCGGGCAACCTAACAATTTGCTACACAAAGTAACACTGCAATTAACAAGTCGAATTTTTATAAATTTTTTAAACAAATAAAACAAATGCCAATATCCATCTAAATACATTTCTTGTGCAAATTTAAGAAACAGTCTGTCGGCCACCATCAAATGTCATGCATTTCAAATTTGTCATTTGTGCACTGAACATGCATTTCATTTGTGCTCTGAAAAGTCACAAATGTACTAGTCGCCCAGTATTTGCAGCAAGTCCATTTTTTCAAAAAAATCTCCTACTCGATTCAGGCGCCATCGGTAGTTTGACGAAGCAGAAGCCCAGACACATATCAAGCACAGACACATAACAATTCCCATCGTGACACATCTAGCATAGACACACCACTTATCATGGGGACATTTAGCATTGGCACATTTGCTCCGGTTGACCATTGGCACACAGTTCAGCATGTGCACGACCCATGCGCAGGCAGCACTTGTGGTATTCCCCACTAGGTGTCTCGCCGAAGGCGTTGTCTTTGCTAGCACATTCAGCTGGGTCGCACTACACTACCAGATGTTCCGAAAATTGGCCTTAGCTAAGTCAGTTCGGTGGGTGTGTAACTTGGATAGAAGATGTTGGTGGGTACCTGCTGTCATTTCTGGGCGACTAGTACTTTTTCCGATTTTTCGGTTGGAATTTTTTCATTCTCATGGCGACTAGTACTTATGTGATATTTCAACGACGCATCAGATTCCTCAGGGTGTGCGTGCATGTGGTGTGTGCAGGCGTGCTTGCACTTGGCGGGGAAGTATGTCATGGGGTAATTGAGAATACCTGCTGATGTTTCTGGGCGACTAGTACTTTTCTGGGTTTTCGGGTGGAATTTTCGAATTTCTTTCGCGAGGTGGACTTTTTTTCTTAACTTGTGTGTGTGGGGCAACATGTGATGTTATTGATAATGCACCATGAACAGAGAATACCTTCTCATGTCACTGCTCGACTAGTACTTTTGCTGTTGTTTGCACAAGAAATTCCACACATACACGCGACATCTGTCACACCGTGGAAGGGAAAGTCAATTTATTTTTTTCATTAAATGTGGTTTTTATTGCGTACAATGAAAATACATAAATATCATTTATTTACATACATATAAAAACAGTTGTTTCGTTTATCATCTAGAATTAAGTATTAAATAACAAAAGAATACAAACAGAGATGATTCAAGGAAAACGAGAATTTTTTAACAAAAAAAAAACTAAAAAAATACTTTCAGAGCGCAGGATCTACTACAATCCTTCAACAGTTCTACCAGCAGTTCATAAATATAAATAATACAGTTAGATTAAATTGAGAGGACGAAAACTCCTCAAGCAGGAAGCGCACGAGTTACTGCGACGAATAAAAACTTTCCAATATGGAACAGAAAAACAAAAAAGAAAACTTAAAACGAAAACTCTCCTTAAAACTGGTTGCGTAATGAAAGCAGGGAAAAAAGTGTATGCGTATGGGTTGATGATCAGTCTTGCGGATTGCTTAAGGGGGAACGGGGGCGAATTGATGCTCAATTCATCTTCATCAGTTTCTTCCCGCTTTGAATCTCGTAGACTCCCTCGAATACGCTGATTAGCTCGTCCATTCCCTTGAGCAAGCCCTCCTCGCGGTTGCCCGGAATCCAGTCTTGCCGGTGGTTCACCTCAACGCTGGCCGGAAGCCGTCGTGACTTGGCGAAATCGATCAGCCATGCTCCGACCTTGTCGTCGTCGTAGATGATGAAAATACTGGAGCCCACGATCTCGTGATGCCGAAAGAACTCCGACTTCTCCATGAGGCTGCGCATTGTTCGCAGCCGCTTGATGAGATCCTTGGTGACGGACTTCTTCGAATGCAGGAACTGCAGGATTGTCTCTTCGATCTGCTCGGTGGTGCGAACGGTTTTCAGGTCATTGATGGGGTTGGCTCCGCGCAGTCGGAGTGCTTCGATTCGGAAGCCTTTCGAGTGCGACGATGACATCGCCTCACGGAAGAGCATGTAGCGCAGTTTTGTGATCGCCTGCTGCTCGTGCTCCTCGGCTGTTGGGGCGCTCCTGTCGACGGCGATCATTTTCTGATACAAGTCCGGTCGGAGGGTCTTGTTGGTCACCTCCGATTCCAGAAACGTGCGGCAGCCCATCTTGATGTCCATCACATTGGGATCCTTGAAGTCGGACAGCAGGTCCTGCAGCTGAATGTAGGTTTCGCCGTTCTTCTCCATCACGCCGTAGTACTTGGGCACGATCTTGAGGGCGGACGAGTCGTTCTTGATGAACTCGTAGGCGTTCGCCTCGTGGTCCGTCGGACTGGTCACTCGTTTGCGGACGATGCCAGAGGTCGTTGGGACAATACTGAGAAGAAACGAGAAACATTAGTTTACGGATTCCTTGGGAGAGTTGGAGGAAGATCTGTGTATGCCTTCGGATGACACTCACCTCTCTGGGTGTCCTGATAGCTGCATCCATCCCTTGGGCTTACACGCAGCAGCTGCCACAGCGGCCGTATGCTGCTGATGCTGTTGTTGTAACAAAACAGGCGAAGCGGGGGCACTCAATTCCAAGGCATTCTGTAAGAAGAAACAAATTAGCAATTGGTCTACTATCGGCGATAAATATTTGTGGAAACTCTAGGCTAATTACAAGGCTGTAAGCGTTAAGCGCCCCCTCCTAACGTAAGCAACAAGCAAACAAGCGCGCGGTGTTAAAGTGCAATCGAGAGCAGTGGGCAAACACACCTTCTGCCTGGTGGGGGGGCCTGTTTTGCAATGTCTTTTACATAACACGCGGCGCGGACACACTGTGCAAGTGGGTGACCTGGCAACGTGCATTAGCACAACAATGCAGATGCACACTGAACCGGTGCAGAGATCGAACAACTTTTGCTTTTCGGAGAAAGTGGGTCGTCTGCTGTGAGGAGGCGCTTACGGCGAACGAGATTGAACGTCTCTGACGCACTAACAGCGGTTTTGAGAAATGAATTACGTTCAATTGGAGGGATTACGTGCGAGTTTTGTGGAAATTCAGAGAAACGACGCTCGTTGGGGGGGACTCTGAAGTGGGAAAGCACTCTTTGCGCTTATCAGATGGAATCCACTGTTTGTGCTTACAACAATGAGCGGGCTGACTCGAATGTCTAATCAAGAGTTCGCTTGTTTCGGAGCACCGCCCGTCATCCGTCCTGGCTGGCGCCTAGGGTGTAGCTGAAGGGCAATCAATTCCATGACGAGCGTCCCCTTTCCGCCTCAAATGACTTACAACTTGCAAATTATTCGACGTTTCGACAGAGGCGGTGATAAGGAAGGAAAACTTTCGAGCTCAATAAATCAATTAGTTAGAACACAGCGCTGAACACACGGGAACAAGCTGATAAGAGACAGTCGCGTCCGCTGCTGCTTTGCATACGCGAGTCTCCCCCGTCGGCTAACTAAAAATAGAGCAGCAGCAGCAGTTCCAGTGCAACTGTAGAGATCACCCAAGTCGCTCTTGTGATCATGATCAAGGGCGACGACGAGACGCTGCCGTTCACTTTCGGGCTGTTTACCAAGTGAGTGTAAGCAAACGTTTTCGCAACGAATTCTAATTGAAGCACAAATATGTTTGCTGGCCGCCGCGCGTTGATTATGGACGATGATCGCGGGAAAAGACATTAACCGGCACCGGTGCAGGATGTTCTCTTCTCTTCTTTTTGTTTTGTTTAAATTTCACTAATTGCTCTCGCTGGGCGTGGGGGTGTTTGTTTACATTGGTTTTTCTCGTTCTTTATTACCTCGCCTCCATCAGCGGACGGCTTCTGGGAAAGAACACATTCAATTTTAATCAGCGGCGGTGGTGGCTCGCTCGGTGATTGATACGCATTTGGATGACCTCGCGGGGTTATCGGCGGTTCACTTTAACACTTATCCTGACATTTGATCCTGTGCTCTGTACCAGCGTCATTCTTGTTTGTTTGTTTCCTTTCGCAGCTCTAATCGGACGACAAGACGGAGATCGTTAAAAATACTCGACGGCGGAGGCTACAGAGACTGTAGCGCAGCGAAGCACCATATTTGCGGAGTTTTACACGCCCATTTTTAACATGTGACGCTGGTGGTTAACCGACAAGTGACTCGCTCGCTCGTTCGTTATCGTCGGCAGACAATAATAAGTGAGAAGGCATAAAACTTCAGACACTGGTCAATGTCTATAGATAGGATTCCGGGCTAAATCTAGCAACAGTCTCCGTCTGGTCTTATCAACTGAGAATCGTTCGTGCCCGATCGGCTATCCACACACAGAGGGTTTCGCTTGTGTTTGCTTAAGTGTTACGCAACTACTACATAAATCAATTAGATGAGGTGTGCACTTACAATTGCTAAAAATTTCAGCAGTGACATCTTGCTGGGCGGCAGTATATCGCGATGCGTCAGGAACTCGGCGAGGTTTTCGCTGTTCACTTTGTTGTTGATTTTCTGTAAGGAGAAGAAAGA
Organism: Eristalis arbustorum; assembly: GCA_916610145.1. Classification (NCBI taxonomy): domain Eukaryota; kingdom Metazoa; phylum Arthropoda; class Insecta; order Diptera; family Syrphidae; genus Eristalis; species Eristalis arbustorum. Next base: position 71,146,246 of record OU744319.1, read on the forward strand.
AACACGCCATTAGCCAACAGAATCTTCTTAATTATCCCTGGCATCTGGGAGGGGAGATTAGGAGTGGAGACACAGCCTTGGTGACATAGTGAAACACATTTTGCCGATTTAATGCCGATAAGCAGAGGCCACGTCGCACAGCACAGGATCACCTCGGAGTTCATGATGTTCTCGTCGTGAAACAATTCCAAGCGACAGGCGAGAGAGAGACCGAGCAATTCCACACTGACCCGACTGACATGCATCAACTGTGTGAACTGATCAACCTAAACGCTGACGATATTTTCGGTTTTGTTCCCACTGACAAAGGTTGCTTGTGATTAAGACAAGACTTTGTTTTTGTTTTTTATGGCAGTCTTGATAGGCAAGGTCTGTGGTAGGTTGGTTTTCTTTAAGTGGTTTTCATTGTTCTGACACGACTATCAGGTGGAGAGATAAAACAGCCGCGGTTAACCGAGTGATTAGTTGACAATTTCAGCAGAAGGGGGACTCGTACATAATTGCAAATAATTGCCGTCAGACCGTTGTAGACATTTCATGCTTTCGCGTGACTGATGATGACAGCGAATGTCAAAAACCTTTCAGGCGAGAAAACAAAGGCCGTACATAAGTCATCATTTGTGTGATGATGCGGATGTCACAGCATGACACATTCCCATTCTAGCCACGTCATCGAGACGAGCAACTGCCACAAAATAAGAAATCAATTTAGTTAATGAATTAATTGCTCCGATCGCCGTGTGGGGGTGTAACCCTTTTTGCGGTGGCATGTGATTGTGAAACGTGATCGGGGGCCACTTCAGACTGTGATTGTAAACAAGACCATTCGCTGGCGTCTCGTCTTGGATTTCAGAAACGTCAGACGAGTGAGTGAGTGAGTGATCTTATGTCATATTAGGAAACTGGATTTGCTCATTCAGTTGTGTTACAGCGGAAAAAACAAACTCTGCCAGTTTATGACGTCTTAGAGAAAAATGGAGGGCGGGTGCCGCAAGCTTGCTTTTGTTTTTGTCACAATGCAGTGTCACAAATCGGAGAGACTACTTTTTCGACCACCAACTCCTGGTCACCTCACATTTCCATTTAACGCCTACCTCAACGTGCTAATAAAAAGCATTCACAAAAACCTTTGAATTTATTTTTAAAACCGCTGCAAACAAACAGAACAGTGAAGATCGAACAGGACGACAACCGTTTCGTATGACAAATTGTCAACAATCTGTCAAACAGTACCCGCTATCCCTCTCTCGGAAATTTATTCAAATTAAATTCAGTGCGCACATGTCGTTGGACATAGCAAAAAAAAAAAAAAAAAACACACAGCAAGAGCCTCAAATACACTTCAAATTAGTGATAATAAGGCAGGAGAAAAAAAAGCAAACAGAAACAAAATAAAAAAATAAAACAAATTCTTTGGTTAAACAATTATAAATTCTTTGACAGTCGGGCAAAAAAAAAAAAAAAACAAGCGAATTCGCAGCAAAAAAAGAAACGGAAGAGCGCTCTTCGCCAGCGTCGTGTGCGAGCACGATAATGACATTTTCATATGGATTTTATTGGGTTTGCATGCGGAGACTTCTTCGAAAATTTAATCGATTAGGTCCGGTCTTTACTTGCGAAGGCCTTGTATGAGGATCATTTTTCGTGTGTTCTTTTTATGGCATCACCATGAGCCATGATCGATCAGTTAAATGTGCTTCACGTGGGGAGTCGGATTTTCAGTCAACCACCGTCTGTGTTTGAGGGCACCCGTTGGGATGCCACGTGATAGAGGGCTGCCTCATGTTTAGACAGTGACTCTGTGGGTTTTCTCTAATCCCAGCCGCGTTTATTAGGGTCACCGTCACCTAGAAACCGCCGCTAAGACCACCCCACAGCCACTGCAGACTCATTGGGGCTCAATAAAGGGGAATTTGCCAACAGTACACAGAATTAATGCGAAATCGGCAGGCGGGCAGACCGACACCGATATCTCCTCGCAGTCAATTCACTTAAATCTAATTACACACATTGTCGAGCGGAATAATTGTCTCATTATCACCGCTGTGCCGGCGGACTGGGGACACAATTTAGAAGCGCTTAAACATTCGCTCTAGCCTCGCAGTGGAACTAATTAATTCGCATTCGCTTCGGCACTTCGTCCGGTTGGATCACGTTTCTAACTTTGCTCGCGACTCTGCTAAAGTTGACTTGATCTCATCTATTTTTGGGCTAAGTGCTTTGTTTGCCGCATCAAGAAGAGATAGAATGCGGACCACCCCGACGGCGTTCACGAGACACGGCCTGGTTCGCATATAAATCGCTCGATTAAGTTTCAGTTCTTCATCGCATCGTCCCCCGAGCAGTCTTCGGCGCGACGGGATGTGTGGTCCTTGTGTGTTGCTGATGTCTACAGAGAATCCGGGGGGGACCCAAATTAAAACGAAAACAACATGCACTGACGTGGAGGAATTTACGTGACTCGCCATGTAAGGATTGGCCAACGAGCCACAGAAACAACAAGAGAGAAAACCGAGAACCCACTGTGTAAGCTGAGACGAGGCACCGATGAGTCATTTCCAGTGAACCGGGGAGGTCTTGGCGCTCAGACACGACACAACGGACATTAATGCGCTGAACAATTGTCACACAATATGGCTTGATTGAACGGCGTTTGGAGACGTTATAACGTCTCAATTAGAACTGGAATGGAATTGACTGGTGGAAATTAGGTGGAATTAATTAAGTGGGGTAGGATTTATGTGCTTCTCAGAGATTTTTCGTGGATTGACACTGACACTGCCTAACCCAGTTGTTCCACTTTATCCGACCAATCGCTCGCGCATTTCAATGCCAGGGGGAAGCTAGAGCGGGCGCGTCAAGAACACATGTCGAAGACGGCCACAATGCGTGTCGTAAAGGTCAACTCGCTCATTCTGCCAAATAAAACACACAACTTGAACTCTCTCAAAACGAAGGCGACATCTGACGTCAAGCGGCGAATTTTGAAAAGGCTTATGCGAGCAATGACAACACGACGAGCTGTTCGTTTGTTTGAATAAACGGCAAACTCGTCGAGAAGTGTTGATATAAATAAGAATCAATTCAGCAGTAAGCAGGCAAGAGGGACAGCGAGAGAGAGATAAACAACAGACTGACAGACAGAGAGTTGACGGTGCGTTTTGTCGAGCCGAGCACGCACGCAAACGGGGCGCAAAAGGAAGGAACATAATAATTTTTGTGATTGATTTATTGATGGCAACGCAGCTTAATGGAGCCCCCTCAGTTCACTGCTGCGAAGTGAAGTACATAGGAGTAGCTTAAGTGCAGTGTCACTATGACAAACTGAGTTCCTTGACGTTTTTTTTTTGCGCGTGTTGTTTTGTATTCCGTACAAACCTGATCTACAAGTGCTGCGAGACAGAGAGTCAGTCGTATTTATGAGTTTTCTGTATTTGTTGGCTATGCCGTAGGCTTAGTTCGGTTTTTATGCGGAAATTATGTGATTTGTCTCATAACTCTGAGTAGAGATGTCACACAACGTGTTCACGGCCACCAGCCAAAGAACATCCGCATCAAGGCGACCATCTGAGTGGGAGCTTGTCAAAAAAAAATCGTTCTCCCCGTCATCGCGGTGAACAGCTTAATATTCGTGTATGGTGGCATCGGACGTCAGACTGACAAAAACCAAACCACTTGCACTCAAAATTCTACACCTCATCCAAAAATAGCGACGACGACCCTGAATCACATAAAAAAGAAAAAAAAATGAAGCAAAACAAAACAACCGACACACAAAAAATTAAACTTCAAGTACAACTCGAGCGTAGGCTTCGCCATCAATTTGTTAATTTTTTGTTTTGAATACTTTTTTGTTTTCATTTTGTTTTGTTGCTTAACCTACAACAGAGTCAGAGTCAAACGACGACGAGTTTCTGATTTTTGTTGCTGTCCGTATAACCTTTTGATAATGTTCTTTGTCAGAGGCGTCTGACGTCTGCTGTTACCTCCAAAACAAAAAGGTCTACAAATGAACGTCAATCAGGCAATGTGTCATTTGTCATTTGTCAATAGTGTGTGGCTAGCGCAAAACTTGTCAACCGACCCCCACCACTGGCACAAGTGCTGAGAGCTCCTCCAAGAGGTAGAGACAAACCACCTCCTCTTGCAGATGTCTACCTTTCAAAAATCTATTGTCAAGAGTGCTGTCATCGACGTCGTCGTTGCCTTTGTTGTCCGGCTTCCACATACACAACCAGTGACAGCGGTAACCAGTCAACCATTTAGCAAGTAAAGTAAGCAGCAGCCTCAATGAATACGAACAAAAACCTGACTAACTTATTAAGCCAGTGGTTGAGGCTTATGCTTAAGCGAAGCGTTTGTTTTGTCCATGACATTATGGCGTTATCTGGTGAATGGACGACGGAGCAGAGAGCGGACGACTCTTCTCGCCGAATAGCGTGCGCACGTCAGAGTTTCAATTCAACTTGAGTTGTGTGCTTTTTCGTTTTTATTTTCTGGTTTTGCATTGACGTCAAAGCCGCAACAAGATAGTATGTGGCGGTGAGAAAGGGTTATGTTAATACGGAATTATTTATACGAGAAAGAAAAGGAAAAACAAGAAAGCACAACTCGAAGTCGAAGTCGAAGTCGCAGTCGCAGCCGATGTGTCGAAACCCGATGCCGCGGCCCGAAGTCTCAGGAAAACGAGAAAGTTTTGTTTGTTTGATCGTTTTTTTTTTAATGACGACGGCGTTTACTTGATGTCTTCGCGTCGATTTATAAGGTTAGCCACCCCGACAAGTGCAGCTCTCGCTCGAGTCGAAAAGACACGTTTAATCAATATTTCATTCGATCGGATCGGATGCAATGCGAGGTGAAAGCGAACGACGACTGACACTAGAGGTGTGGCAAAAACCAAAGTGACAGATGTCACAGGTGGTCGTGGTGTGTTCATAGAAATGTACATAAATTGCCCGTCCGCCGGTGATTCACTCGAATGTCAGTGAAAAGCCGACGACGACGACGACGACATTCATCAAGATTCAAAGAAACTGTGTCAGGTAATAAAAGGTAATTGGGTGAGGAATGACGTCTTTCGGCAACAACGGCTGACCGTGGAGTGAGTAAGCCACAAATTCAGATTTTCCTCCTCGGCTCCGATCGAAGGGGGTGGAGCCAGGGGGTGTGTCACAAGAACACCGTAAATAAACAAATAAAAAGTTAAGTCACAGTCACAGTCACCTGTGAGCTGTTTTCGTGCTGAAGTCACGCAAATTCGGCTAGTTTCGACTTCGGTCTGCTGTGGGATGAACTCATGGTTTGTTTTGACGCAGATTTTGCTGGCGCGACTATGAGAGCTGATGAATATCAATCGTTGTGTCTCAACCCACGGCAGATGTGCCCACGGAGTGAACAAAATTCCTTGCAATTGCTTGGCATCACGAGCGCTCGACCGGATTGACGTTACATAAGAACCACCAGCGCACGGCAAAACCTGTCAGAATAAATGTACACATGATTGGCAGGCTTCTATGCTGCTCATCGGTAATAGACCGCCAACCATTCATGCATAGGTCGATTGAAAAATCAAGACACAATCGTTCGATTGGAGCGACAACGACAAGAAAAGAGGGGAAAACAGCGGAATTTTCGCCCCCACTCCGATCGGTTGGGCCGATCAATTGACACTTCTACTTAAGAACTGTCAAGCGGAATTGTTGTTTGCATCACTTTACAGCGACCAAGTGATTTGCTTGCAACAATCAATTGAGGTTAAATACGGCTTCCATGAAGAAGTGTCGACTCGAAGAGAAAAAAGACGCAAAAAAAGAATTCAAGAAAGTAAAATAAAAACTAATTGTCACATTTACATAAGCGACACAAGACAATTTACGACACGACGACGACGAACGGCACGGCAGCGTGCTGATCAGCCTCAAGAGGAATCGGCAGACCTTCGACTCGATGGTGCGCGCCGCTGTGTGCACTCGATGGATGAGTGAAAAATTGCGCTGCTCTGTGGGGGTCGATTTCGTGCCTAGGTGGGTTTTTGGACGGCCAAGCAGATAAGCACATCAGACGCTTGTCGTTTATCGCTTATCGTTGTTGTCGGTCGGTTATCGACCAAATATTTGCCACGAACCGAGGAAAACATCTTCGCCGTGGTTGCTTAAGACTCGAGCGCGTACGGATAGCGCGAGCACGGGCAAGATAAGATAAACGGGTAAATATTTTGCGCTTATTAAAAGGTTGAGACATATATTTGCACACCGACGTGGGGCCAGCAAATGGGGAGGTCTGCTGTTTTGGGAGGGGGCGAGGTGAGTGAAGCACAGTGTCTGTGCCCTGAGTTGGGCGAGCAGAAGAAGCCTTGACATCCAAACCCAGACGAGGCACGGTACAGAGTAGTGTGCTGACTGATTCCCTACACGCCACATCATCCGATCTGATCGAGTGATTACAAGTTTGATATTCAAATGAGGCCCCCAGACAAGGCCGTAGGTTAACGAGAGCTCTGTCTCAGTGAGGCGTTTATCTGTGGGAAATCCAGCGAGTTAAACTCGCCCGTAATGTTCTTTTAAATGAGTTGACATTCCATCTCATTAAAATGATATGATTCACGATGAAGTACGTTTCGGTGGTTTTAACGAGAGCCGGCCTCCCCGTCGGGAACAGACTGACACACTCTTTTTTTTTCCCGGATATCCGCTTAACGCTCAGCACACCGTGGTCGTGTCGTTTCTTATTCTCCTCTCGAGTGCTTGGTGGGCGCGGCATGCTGTGTCAGGTTACAGTGCATGTTCGAGCAAATGCAATGCATTCATGATTATCGGGTGCTGGCTGCCGATCGCCGTCACACACATTGTCGTGGTCATGAACTGACCCAAGCGCTAATGACGGGCTACATTTCTACTAATTAATTGATTACAGGGCGAACAAAAATGCCAATGAAAGCAGAAAATAATCACAACTTACGTTTTTGTTTGTTCTATCACTGTTGGTGGAGTTATTGTTGTTGTTGCTGCTACTATCCAGTACAATTAACTTCCACAATTGCCGTAATCCGATATTGTCAACACACGATAGACGAAGTTTCTCAGTGGACCATGCCATTGTTGTTGCTGCTTGTGCTTGTGCCGATAGCTGAATAATTGTTGAAGTCATAATTTTCTATCTAAACACCGATCAAGCAAGTGTATCTTTTCTTCTCTTCACTTTTACTCTTGGGATACAAATATCCTTTATTTTTCACAACACACGATGTGTTTATTTTCTTCTTGCAGATAATCACGTAATTTGTATTCTTGTTTCAGGAAACATCACACACAGGCACACACGAGCGCGCACAAAAGTTGCAGACGAAATGAACTCGATAAAAGAACGATTAAAACGAACAAAACTGCAATTTATATACGAGACTGTGAACCGAGCTGCTGGCTGTCGTTTTAAAAATATCTTTACGCTACTCTTCGAGTTTTATTTTTTGATTTTCGAATCGTCGTTCCTTTGGACTTTTGTTTTGCGTTTATTATTCCGTAAGAGAAAACAGTATCTTACGACTCGGAATATGTGCTTTGGGGGGGTTTCTGAGCAGAGCCGTATCACACGAGATAGCACTCACTTACAGTCACTGAATGGCGGCGGAAGACTGACTCAAGTCAACTTATTGCAGCAAGTTTTCATTTCGTTTCTGTTTCTCTGCTTCGCGCACACAGTCACATCTATTCCGTCTGTGGAATGAATCTATGCACACACTCCACACCACACAGCACTCGTGAGTGTGTGGTGTTCATGTGGAGTTTGCTGCTTTCGCTGGGGGATTTATGGTTAAAAAAAAAAAAAACTGATATCTTCCAAACAACGAGCGGATCTAGCTGGTGAGTGTAAGTATTTTATGGCAACTTTTATGGCAGCCGATAGTGAGCGTCGACCGAGATGTCGGTTGCGATAAGTTTTTTTTCATTTCAAAATCGTCAATTGGTTGATGATTGTGGGTACTTAATTGTGTTTGACTTGGTGACAAGCGAATCTGTGGGGTGGCACGCGGGCGGAGAACAAATCCAGACATCGCTTCTTCTTGGCCGATCACGAAGTGGTGGAATTGACACGAACGAGTGTTACAGCGCGACATGAGGTCAGTCGCGTGAACTGGTTTGGTGGGGGGGATATTGTGGGAATAAAAGAGTCTAGCTTTACGATGCGATGCCCATTTAACGGTCGTAAAGGGGGGTTTCTCAAGAGTCATCTTGGGTGATTATGATGTGCGGCGGCGCTAATGGCACGGAGTTATGTATGTTTCGTGGGATTTATTGGCAATTTCAGGAATTTATGTGAAAATTCGTGATTTTCGGTAGCCTTTGAGGGTGATGCTGTCTGGTGGTCTGCTTGGCAATGATGGGATGAACTGAACGTTGAAGAACTGATCTGAACTGCGGGAGATATGGATCGTGGTAAGGCACGGAATAAGTCATGAGAACGTGGCATCATGAGCGGACCTCTTTAATCTCGTGCTACGAAGAGATAAGACTGTCAGCGTTGTGAAGTAATAAAAAATATATTCCACACAGATAATCATCACATGATTTCATTTTGGTGGTGGCCCGTGGCGTTGTGGGTATGTGCGTCGACTCCAACCTCGACGTCGTAGGTTCGATTCCTGCTCTGTGCGACAGAAATAATTTTCACGGCCCCACCTCTTTCAAGTCACTGACAATGCTCAAAAAGTATTCCCTGTCTAGAAAAAGCTTCTCAAACTTGGCCGTTCAGAGTCGGCATAAAACGGTAGACCCCTTCCACTCGTGAGAGAACAATAGCACGCACAACACCAGTGGTAGCTGAGAAGCTAGGCCCTGGCCCCCTACGGGCTGTAGCGCTATTATTACTATTTCATTTTGGGGTCTATTGATATCATGGAAGAAAACTGGAGTGGAAGAGGAGGAACCCATTCCCGTAGAGGCCCAGGGCTTAGCTTCTGAGCAACCACTCGTTGTGCTTGTTATCACGAGTTGATGGGACCTAGAGCCGATTCCGAACGCGGAGAAGTTTAAGAAGCTTTCTAGGCAGGAATGTTCTTTAAGCATAGTCAGTGACTCGAATGAGGTGAAATCAGGAATCGAACCTAGAGATCGAGATTCAAGTGTGTAGTGGTCGACGTACATACCCACAATGCCATGGACCACCACAGGAGGGACTGGTGACGTGAAACATCCATAAGATAAGTCTTCATGGGAAGAACTGCTGTGGAATTGGGGGGCGTTTGCCATTTCCTTTATTTAAAAAGTTAAGGAGAATGCCAAACTTCTTCTTCTTTGATTGGCGCTACAGTCCGGGGTGGACCTGGGCCTCAACCAACATGCCTCTCGAGCCAGCACGATATTTCGCCAGCTGCCTCCAGTTGCGCACACCAAGTTGGTTGAGGTCCTTTTCCACTTGTGTGCGCCATCTAGTGTGAGGACGTCCTCTGCTGCGCTGTCCCAATGGCTCGGTATAGAGGACTCTTCGGGCGGGAGCTGTGGTGTCCATCCGCTCTACATGACCTAGCCATCGTAAGCGTTGGATGCGAAGACGCTTAACTAGGTGCAGTCCGTACAGTTCGTGGTTTAACCTTCTCCTCCAAGCACAGGACCTAAGATCGTACGCAGAACTTTTCTCTCAAAACAACCAGGAGCTTCTTCATCCGCGTTCAGTAGAGTCCATGTCTCTGCGCCATACAGCAGGACTGGAATGAACAGAGTTTAATACAAAGTCAACTTGGTGTTTCGAGAGATGGCTCTGTTACTCAATTGCTTCTTGAGCCCAAAGAAGCAGCGATTGGCAAGAGTAATTCTGCGCTTGATCTCGGTTCTGGTGTTGTTGTCCCTATTTACTCCGGAGCCCAGATAGACTAAGTCCTTGACTACCTCAAAGTTCCTGATGCCCAATATGACGCTCTGTCCGAGACGTCGATGTTGTGTGTCCTTCCCTGATGACAGCACGTACTTTGTTTTGCCCTTGTTTTGTAACTAGACCCATTTTAGCCGCTTCCGCTTCAATGCCAGCAAAACTATGGCAAGCAAAAAATTCGAGTTAGAGAGAAATCCCACCCATTTCACACCCACTCCCCCATAAAGACGAACCCAACCCACCCTTCTCAAATGCACCTACAAAGTGAAACTTGCGCTGCCATCATTTACGTAAAATAACTCAAACCCACTTATCAAACGATTGTGATTATCGATTGCGTTTGCGTTTTAGACAACATGTGAATTCGGATCGGATTTAATCGTATGACGGACACGCGACACGGAGTTTCTCCGCCACATTCCATTGACATTCCGCTATCACTTAATCATGCGATCTATTGAGTGCCTTGTCGAGCTCCGCTTTATAACGAATCTCGGATGTGTCATGAGAAATAGGGTGAATGAAATGAAATCACAGAGTGTCGACTTGACTCGAGTTGATATCATGGCGATTACTACCACAAATGTGTGAATGAATTAAAAGAAAATGGAGAACGGACGAGAATGACGTAATAGTTGAAAGCGGTGGGCAATTTCTGTTCCCCGCGACAGGCGAAGAGGATGTGATTGGTAAGGTAAGGGGATTTGGAAAATACATCCGGTGGTTGGAAATTGCTTTCGACGATGATGTAGGGGGGGTTTCGCTAAAGACGAGGATTAATCACGATTGGTTCCAGGAACGGGGATGTGGTGGAATGTGTGAATAATCGAATTGTGAGCGTGTTCTTAATGAGTTCTGGGAGAAGGATTAATTCAAGGTCCTTAGGTGAGGTTAGCTGCCACCGAAATTGGACTACCCATGGAGGGTCAGCGCATGCATTCCATCGTCCACGGTTCTGGGCAAGTTGCTTCCAGGCACTGACTTATGTCGGCGATGGCTGAATCTCTATACCGACGGTTCGGTCTTCCTCTCCTTCTCGAACCAGGAGCTCTAAACTGAAGACCGCCTTAGCTGGAGTGTTGCTGTCAATGCGTTCGATGTGGCCGAGCCAGTGTAGTCGACGGATTTTTCCCTTCCGGACTACATCCATATCCTCGCACACAGCTCGTACATTTCACGATTATGTCTTCACCCCCATTCACGTTCGTCGCAGACGGGACCACATTCTGGCGTAGAACTTTTTTTCTCGAGGTTCACATTCGCCACGAGAAAGACAAACTCCTTCAGTCTAGCTCAAAATTATAGCTGTCGATAGTAATGCTTTGACCTAGGTGGTGAGTGACTGATGTTGCTCGACAGCATATACCTTATCTTCCCCTTACTAACCACAAGACCAGCTCACTTCGCCTGTTCTTCAATCGTCGTGAAAGTCTCTACTATGAAACGTTGGAATGGCGCAACGTTGTCGATGTCACCTGCGTATCCCAACAGCTGGACAGACTTGTAGAAGATGCCTTGTGCCTTTCGTGTCTACAGCAGATCGCCGCCTTATCTTCTCCAGCACCAGAAATCACACAACAGCGCAGCTCCTTCCCGAAGTCATGTGCAAGTTTCATATGGATCGGGAGCTTTTGAACCGAACTGCACGGTGCATCGCGCGGGTCAATTTACCCGGGATCCTGAATTGAGCCATGACTTCGAATGATTCCTCGCCATGAATGCTGTCGTATGCGGCTTTAAGATCGATAGTGAGCATCGATTGAAACTCGCGCCTTCTTCCGGATATATACATATATGTGTGGCGCTACAGCCCGTAGGGGGTCAGGGCCTAGCTTCTCAGCAATCACTCGTGTTGTGCGTGCTATTGTTCTCTCACGAGTGGAAGGGACCTACAGTTTTATGCCGAATCCGAATGGCTTTGTTTTTGAGATGCTTTTTCTAGACCGGAAATACTCTTTGAGCATTGTCAGTGACTCGAAAGAGGTGGGGCCGTGAAAATTGTTTTCGTCGCACAGAGCAGGAATCAAACCTACAACGTCGAGGTTGGGGTCGACGCACAAACCCACAACGCCACGGGCCATCGCCTTCTCCCGGATAGGGCTGAAGATTTGGCCTATCGCCGATTTGCCAGGTCAACTGCGCCATCCAGCCGCTTAAGTCAAGGTCTCTAACTCACTTAGAATCATCTAGACTCTTGCGTCGTGATACAAATAAAGATGACACGGCGATGCATCAAGTCGCCTCAGCCACTTAGTTCGATATCAAAAGGATCAGCATGTGCGCACCGAGCAAGTGGCACTTAAGATATTTGATTTAAGATAAATATCCGAACGAGACCATAAACGGCAAGCAATTGCATGATATCACGTCTGCTGCTCTGTCTCGGCTGCTCTGTCTAACTCGAACCGAACATCGTCATTCCCCGAACAAAGATGATGATGACTTAATTTCAGATCGAAACACAAAAAAAAACCATGCCAATTGTTCAGAAGTTTATTGCTTTCCCACATTCCATCGGATGCCCCTGATTCATAGCTTTACACGCCGAAACGAGAAACAAAAAAATCCACGGCTAGTCTGGAATTCTAAATATACCCGAAATCATCGATTAAATTATCGATCTTAAACTCCTCTCGAAATGTCATCAATAAACGCCACTTATTTAGCCGCGGCGCCGTTCGCGTCCCCGCCACCAGTTTGACGTATACACATGTTTTGACATTTTGTCTGTTTGCGATAACATGCCATTTGTTATTCACACACGAGCGCATACTCACCCCCTAAGGCTTACATCCTTAACTTAATCGAATTCATCTTTTAAATCGAGCGAAAAGAACAACCCACCCCCCCTCGCACCATTCGAAAACCCGTTTGTGAGGTTAAGAGTCTTGCTTTATTTTATTTTTGACAACAATCACATGCGCCGCAGGGAGTTCACACCCGGAGACATTTCGGCGGCGTCAGCTTAGAAATTATGCAAGAAATCCGCTCAAAAGATGTGAAAAGAAAAGTGACGTTTGCGGGCAGGCGGCCATGTGATCGAGTTCAAATTCGTTATCTATCTACACGCCCCCACACACATTAAGTGCGATTCCCGACGGTCTAGAACGAGTGATAACTGACGAGCGCTGCTCTAAATTCCGTGAAGCACTCGCGAGAGGTTCAAACGTGGTGTCAACTTGACTCATGGTTAACAGGCTGACAGTCAAAATATATTGTTTTGTTTATGTTCGCGGCTGTTGTTGGCGTTTTTTTGAACTGTCAGCGAGTTGATGTCAAGGATGTTTTTGTTTACCCCACCTGCCAAGCGGTTGTTTGAGTTTGTCAGCATTTTTGACGAGTGCCTGGCCCTGAGGGGGTGACCGATACAGTTAATAACGATAAGATCACGTACAGTGCGTGATTCACGATCGAGTACAAGAAATACCGCAAAAAAGCGCTTTTATCTCGAACTCCTGATATAGACATTTAATTGCGACATTACGCCAAAGATGGACCCCACCCTGACGGGCTTTGTTTGAATAAAACGCGGACTTTAACGAACGAAATGCCAAAAGTGGATTTTGAATAACGCCAGTTGCATGTCTGAAATGTGATCCTCTTCTGTTTGATGGCTTGACGTAACCATCGCCTGATGAATTCGACAGTCTCTGCGCACGTCAAAGTTCGGAACTCAAAAGTGATTCACTTGAAGCCTGCCGCACTAGTGTGTAACGACGAATGTCGTTACCCCCACAACAGCTTCGCGTTTGAATGGGTATTTATAGAATTGAGGTTAAACCGGTGATAAACCATGAAAAGCGTCGCCTGATCGGAATTAGAAATATATGGTCGCCCGAAATATTCATTCCATTTTTGAACCAAAACAACATTACCTACGTCAATCTAAGATTCCGTGGGGGGGGGGAGTAGGGCGCCTCTGAAGTGTGCAGATCCCATGCGTGGTAATCAGAAGCTGCGACGCTGATATGAGACCGACCCCCTCCTTTGATTTATTTTCAGTCAATCCACCGCGTTTAATTTTGTCTCGAAACAAACAAATGAACACAATTTATTGGCAATTGATGTGTGGAGGTGATTGGGTTTCGGTCACCACGCTGCTGCTGACACAACTGACGTCAATGAGTTCGGTCTAGTCTCTCTCTCTCTCTTTTCGTGTCAAAATCAGCGCACTGCTGCAGTTGGTAATGCGATCCCGTTTTGACAACGTGCAAAATGACAGATACTACAGTCGAGTCATCAGCATTGTTGCCCAGCCACCACGAGTTCCAGTGGTGATCCGCTTCGGAGTCCGGAGGGACTGGCATACAAGGGACTGGCATACATGGCGGGTGGCAGAAACGAAAAAAAAAAAACACACAAAAACAGCATGCACACACAGCAATAGCAACACTTTATCGCACAGTCTGTCAGTGGAGTTATTTCAATGCCTCGTTTGACGTCATTGCTCGAATAGGCGTACCTACTCTGGTATCGTAACGAGAACACCACGATCCATTGTACTCCGAGATGCACTGCAATGCAGGCGGACGCGGCTGTGGTTGTGGGTGAGGTGAGGGTGGCGCGGGTGGTGAGGGTATCTAAAGGCGGTGTCGCTGTCGATGGTGGCGTTTGCAATTCCCCCTCACTCAGCTCAAGGTAGCGAGGGGTGGTCGCGAGACATTAAATCATCGTGTCGAGCACGTCCGAATGGGGTGTGCGTGGGGAGCGACAGGCGGTATGATAAATGGAGAGCAATTTAACACAAACATCCTTCTATACATACCCATGCGCACATGTGATGTGAGTTTTTTTATAAATTATGGTAATTATTTTAACATTTTCGTTCCCCCACAAGCCACGCACCGAATCGATTGTCGGATGTCGTTGGCAGCTATGAATGGACTTACAATCAACGACATGCAATGGCATTGGGCCGCCATGAGTCCACCGAGTGTGCACGAGTGATGATCTTGCAATGACAACGATTTCAGGGGATACTCTCATGTTTGGCATGGCTGGTCGGAGAGTGATGGGTTCATGAACGTTCTTATCTGGCAGGGGACGTACGTTTCGGGTGGTCGGAGATCATGTCACGCGATCAGTCGAAATAGAGGCTCTGGGAGTGATCTTTTCTCTTATCTGCCGGGAAGTTCATCGGACTATATTTTTGTCCCTTATCGGTGTTCGGCATCGGTGTGGTATTTCTCATTTCTCATGAGCAAGCAGTTGGAGGACTGATCAGTGCCCTAAATTTTTGGTGAATTGAAGTTTGTAACGATCGAGGGTTAGGCAGTGATCGTGGTCTGTCAAAGTTTGATGTCTGAAGTTCAAGTATCTCGGGGTCTTTTTCACGAGTGATGCTGAGCTCCCCTGTGGGACTGGCCAAGCTGGATCAATCTTGAAACAGCTTGGAAGGGGTGTTATTTGAAAGGCGAGCTATGGTCGTGATATTTGGGGTAATGACCGAACGAATAAGATCGCGGATACAAGCTGCCTGGTTAATAGCCGGTATAAGGTGAGAAACACGGCAGCTCGCGAGGAACTATTTCGCCGAACGGAAGTAGCTATGCTTCGATGGTTGGCATGTGGCACAAATGTCCTCATCAGCACGTCTGCCGAGGTGTGACTTAAAGGCGACTCCTTCAGGCAGGCTATCCCGAGGTGGTTGAAGCAAGTCCGAAACTCGATTGGTTGCGCCTGGGCAAGCAGTTGGAGGACTGATCAGTGCCCTAAAATGGTGGATAATTGAAATGGCACAAATGTCCTCATCATCACGTCCTGATGAGTTAGAGTCGATTGCCGGGGATTGAGTGGCCTGGAGACCTATAGTGTGCGTGCTTTACCCTGCGATGCGGGTCAGATGATGATGAGCATGATGTTCTTCTTAATATTTGTATGGCGCTACTGTCCGGCGGCGAATTGGGTCTTAACCAAGATCTCTGGCCAGCTCTCTCCATTTTCGCACGCCACGATTGTTGAAGTCTTTCTCTAATTGGGTGCGAAACTTGAAACGCCTCTGTTTGGTTGTCGCACAGGTTCGGATCTAGCTCTATTAGTATTGGGCCATAGCATCCGAGTTGTCTTATTTATGGAGTTCCACCTTGTGTCCACCTAGCTAGTTCATGAATCATCACCACAATGTAGTGAGCGATGCTTTAGAATTGGGGGTGGGTCTATGCTCACAGGGCAAAGTTGTTGATCGCTCTCAACTTGGCGGATTGCCAGCAAAGATCCTTGTCGATGCTACTATCATCACATCTGACATGCAGCCTCCAAGCGGTGATCCCTGAATAGCTTTCGCAAAACCTCTTGTGAGGTGAACTACAGCATGCAACGATTCCCTTCAGCTGTGCGGAGGGCTAATAATTGCTACGAGTTAGAGCACTTTTACACGAACTAATTTCGACAGCAAGCTTTTCCATGTTGTTGGCAAGAGAGGTAAGACATAGGAAAAGCTTGCCTACAAGATGGAAAAGCTTGCTGTCCGATTTAGCTCGTGTAAAAGTAGCCTTAGCGAGCAACCAGCCTCGAATCAACGGAGGATCCTACAACAACGTCATAGCGCGAGAGCTTTAGGAGACTCCCTGCACTTCTGTCTCAATTCAGTTTCCCGTCACTTCCGATTCATTACGAAATTCGTGAGTAAGGCGACACCAGGGACGTTCGTTGATCCCAGTCATGTTTCCAAAGCATACCAACTCCATAAATCTGAAGCAAGCCTGAACTAACCTCGCACCACCTCGGGGAAAGAACACACGTCACTCCAGCCCTGATAAAATCACGCGACTTCCTCCAGCACTTTCATCACCCAGCACAGCTCTTACGGCGAACTTCCCCAACCGCCGGCTATGATCTATTCCTGCGATAAGCCCATCAATTGCGATGCAGGAAAAAGAGAATCTCACAAAACGCGTCTTTTCCAATGCAGCTGAGTGTAACACTTACGTCAAGTGTTCATTCGATTCTCATTCTCGTTCTCGTTCGCATGTACTTGTCTATTTTAAGATCGACTTCATAATAGTAACATTAAAAACCGATTGTCGTAAATAGACGCGCAAAAGTATGGAAAACAAGTGCGCTGTCTCAACATTTGTTAGGTTCCGCTCTATTCAGCACCGGCACAGCACAGCTCCGTGCAGTGCATCTTCGCGGAAAGCGGACACCCTTATGAAATACTAATTTCAATTGTTTACTTGCTGCACTACTTGTGAGTAGATACACGATCTTCGAAGCGACACCAGGAGCAGCAGGCAGAAGGCAGCAGGCAGCAGGCAGTACAGCAGCTCCTCACAAATGTCATGAGTAAGCGGCTTAATGTTTTATGCGTCACTTGGGTGTGGTCTGTGGCTTGGCATTAATAACACTTTGATCGACACTTCACCTGTTTTGCCTTGTCAAAATGCCTCCGGCTCTATCCCATCAACTCATATCACATCATGCGATGTCAGCTCAGAGAAGAAATCATCATCATCTGCGCACTTGTCACTCGGATGTGTCAGTGGCGATGTTATCGCTCAATTCAATCAGAACGACGCCTGCCGCCTGCCCATAGTCATCGACTGAATAGCCCCATATTCGATGTGGTATATCATTATGTCCGTGACGCGAATGGAATCTCGCACTTACGCACACGCGACTGTCACCCGGGAGGGGGACTATTTTTGGGACGATGCTTAGACGCCTCGTCTGATCCACGCAACCCCACTCACAAATGGGTCAACTGTAATTGCCGTGCATCATGTAAATTAACCTCTGCGAGGAAATCCCCTGACGTCAGCACAATTGCTAGTCAAATGGGGACGGGACATAAGGATTGGAGGGTTTTTTCTGTCATCTTCGTGAACTTTTTATGCGTCAACGCTGAGTTAGTGCTTCGGAAAGACCGCAATCAAAAGCCAGTGTGGCAACGTAGAGAAGAAGCCCAAATAATAACCTGCTTGCTTCCGGTGGCAAAAGTCCCCCACGCGATGATTCTTGATTCGACAGAGAAATCGAGTCTGAGAACGGGGGGATCCCACCAGATCTCTGAAGATCCACTAGAGGTGGTTCGGCTCTGTGACGGCCAGTCACGATTTTCGTTGATTTGGTTCTGGCCGGATCGTAGATTGAATCTAAATGAGGGTGAGACTATTGAAAATCGATCGGAAGAGACTGGTCGTGTGATCTTCGACCGTGGCTTCTTCAAAGGCAATGTCTGACAGTGTTTCGTGACGACAATGTTGAGGCTAATTCATCAAAAATCAGGAACACACTGGTTACTTGGGCTGAATATTAAATGTGGGCTGTGGAGGCAGCTCAGTAGATTGGCACTCAACTGGACAAAGACCACGATCACCCTCGTCTTTCTCTAAGGTGCAGAGGCTTGGATTACATCCAAAGGGATTGAAAGAGTCCTTGGTTCTTCGAGAGAAACACTCTGCGTGCGATATTTGGTCCTGTTTGCGTTGATGGGAGCTGGAGGAGAGGATTCAATCACGAACCATTCGGGCTGTGCGGCGGTATGAGCCTAGGCAGGCATCTACGGATCCAGCGGCTAGGGGGCCTGGGCCATGTAGAGCATATGGACAACTCAGTTCCAGCCCGATGAGTCTTCGAAGCTGATCCTGTGGAGCAACGTAACAGAGGACGCCGGCAGTGGAGAAGGATCTCAACCAACTTGACGTGCGAAACTGGAGACAGCTAGCCAGAGATCGCACTAGTTGCAGAGGCATTTGGTTGAGGCCCAGGTCCACCCCGGACTGTAGCGCCACACAAAGAAGAATTCCGACAAACTCCTTCAAAGTGGCAGGAAGCTACTACGGATAATATGTTCCGACCAGCTGTATGATGCACCACCAAACATAAACGGGCATATCCCACAACTCCTTATACAGAGGCTGTGGCGAGGTAGACGAAAGAGAGAAGATTCCGGCGGTTCATCATGATGTCGAGATGGCTGGACGGGGATAGAACGTCAAAAACTGTTTCGCGGGACACGACGAGGCGCAGACATCATCTCCCCTCTGGGCATCACAATGGGTCTGCAAGGTGTGCTCCTGCACGTCCACCCGCACGCCATAGCAAATGGCATCCATCGCGACTATGAAACAGCACTCGTCAGTTGTCACGTGAGCCAACACACACGCCTCCACGATTCTAATAAAGTCCAACAAGATCAGACACTGGTTTCCCCACAACGCGATGACCCTTGCACCAGAGGAAACGACTGCGCACTATCCCATGCGACGGCAGAGTGGAGGGCATCTTAATTAACTCAACCAACATCGATAGCGAGGCCTGCAGCCAAGTGGAAAAACAATAACATCGGATATGTACACAAGACGACAAATTGAATCGCCTGCGGTTGACCAGTGGAAACATGAGTCCAAAAGCAAATATTTCAATACCTCCAGCGTCGGCTAATCGCAACGCAACACCGCTCCGTGCCGTGCCGTGCCGCGCCGTGCCTCGCTGTCGCTGTCATTGCTGCCGTCACCCTTTGCCTCTGTGGTCGATTGGCGGCGGTCTTTCTGCCTGTGAACGGTTTAGCGGGCATCGGAGCTCATCGATAGATACGCGCGTCCTTGTGGGTTCAGTGACAGATGTATGCCCAACATTTATGCGATCCAACGAAGAAGGTCAGCACATTCGCTTTCGTCGCCGCATGTGATTTCGATTTGGCCACCAAAGCGTGCGCAATTGCATTCAAAATCACGCAGACACACAGCATCTAGTTTGCATTCGCAATGAGGGGGCCTCCTCTAAGGCGGTCCTCCGGCCAGTCCCCACAGATTCGAGATCAGACACGGGGTTCAATTCTCTCGCGTATTGACGTCAATCGGCGTGGAACAATTTATTCGTTTTTTTCCCGCTTTTCGACGGTCTGGACCGGCTAGAGCAGAGCGCAGCGACCGGGAGTTCATTGGGCAGGGTTGGCATTCCTCGGCGATAGACGGCCGGCTGGAGGCGCCATTGTCGTGATGTTTCTGCTTCGGTTTCGATGTTTATATTGATTTACATGCGCTGTCGCCAATTGGATTTCTCTCCGAACGACTATTGAGGCTACTCGTCAATTAGGGTTACAGACCGCGCAAAGGTGGGCGCTGTGTGCTTCGATTGCCAATGCAGAGCCGGAGCAGAACAGTCGGAATAAATGTGCTTTGCAAATTCAGCTGCTAACTGGCGCGACGATCGCTTTAACATATTTTCAAATGGACGACGACGCCTATCGAGAGGTTGCCGGACAAGTCAATCGCCTTGGTTGCCCATCAAAACATTTCATTAAGAGGACATCGACACCGAGACGATGGCCAGAAGCCTGGTGTTGAGTGAGTCACTCTGCACACTGGCCGGTGTCTGCGACGCAAAAATGAGAATGCGTCAGAGTCCGCCGAAGATAAGAGTGAACCAGCCGACAGGCGACAGTACTGACCTGTATACGGTGCCACAAACGCAGGCGACTGCCGCCAATGTGGAGCGAACAAAGGGCGTTGCACCCTCGGCGCTCGGAACGCCGATGTTCGGACTTAAGCCCTGTCGCCTGTTTGCCGACTGACTTTAATCCATTTCCGACGCGGGCACCTCTTTCGATTCACGTGCTGTGCGAGCGCAGTTTCAGTCGCTGCACGAACAGCGGGCAGATAAGATAAGCTCAGGCGGAGCCCGGAATTTGGAGAAAACATTCCGTGCGTACGTTTGCGGAAACCTAACTCGGAGGGAATGCAAATATTTTTCACTTTATCCAATTCGCAGAAATCTCGCTTGTTTGTGAGGGGAAGAGTCATAGAAGCAAATGGAACTGCCTGCGCTAAGGAGAGCATCTTGTCCGACCTTGAGGTGGCGACGAAATAGCTCTGTTCAGTGTCAATGTCAGATAACGACAAATGGTCACCTTTATGAATGAAAGGAGGCCCCCGCCGCGGTCGAATCGAGAACACCCGCACTCGGGTGAACCGCCGTCGACGCAATTCGCACCACTGAACTGGAATTAGCATATCTATTAACAGAAATCCATCTTAATTCGCAAGAAAACGTGTTGTGACGTTCGCTTCGAGTTTTATTGTACTTTTGCAAGTGCTTGGGAGGGAGATGGGAGATGACGAAATTTGCGGGCAATTGAAGCGAGTTTTGTTGTCAGGTGTGTGTGTTTTCTCTAGAAGGTTCGAGGAGGTTCCTGCTTTCGGTGAGACTACGCGTCACCTTCGTGTGGTCAGGGTACCTGGATTTGTCATCAGATACTTTGCACCTGCGACCGCATTTTCCTTGGAAACACGATGGCACATCAAAGGTTTTCGTGCGTACCCCTCGCCACAAGAGCTCGCAGTCCTGCTCGCAAGACATCACACATCAGTGAGGCGCAACATCTAGTGAACGATTAAATGAATATGTTAATTTATTCGCTTTAGATGATTATGATAATGGCTTGCGGTTGGGAAACAATTCAGACCAGGCTATGACGTCAATGCCATTAGTCGGTGGCAGATGAGTGACAGTCATTCGAGTGTGGTGTTTGCGGTTCTTGGTCTGCGCACAGCAACGGGCGGTGTGTCTGCTTGAAGGTGAGTGGAACGGAAGTTGCCTACATTGACGGGAAATAGCAAAAGACCACTCACTAGAGTGGTGATCGATTTGTGGGTGGAAACTATGGGGCGAGTGTTTCGTGGCAGGTTTCCTTTTGAACCTCCCATTGGATGGGTGTGTGTGTGTTGGCGATTATGTCAGATTTAACCAGTTTGGCGATTTAAGAAATTATTAATCAATGAACAGTAGGTTTGCATATTCATTGGCGTGACGCACGAAAAGACCGAGACCGAGGGAATTAACGGGTCGATTCAGAATTGAGAACGCCTGAGGCGGCATGTAGTAAACAGTGCAGTCAAAGCGACGCAGTCACCTCCGTCACGTAGCCCTTTATTGAGAACAACAGACAGTGACGTCAAATTTGTGTCAAGAACTTGTGTAGGTCACTCGTGTGGTGGTGGCAAGCAGACGGATGTCGAGGAGGAAAGTGTGCTGATTCAATGTGTCATCCCCTTCGGCGGAGACTCAGAATCCACGTCATAAGTTTCTCGGAAAGCTGATCCGCTGTGTGCGGATGACAGCAGATGACTACACATGAGTGTCTTGGATATTTTGACGTTAGACAGTCAGCTGAGAGTCACCGCTGTTGACTAACGCGTCACATCCTGTGGTTACTGAAAGACCAGTGCTGACCAGTCGAAATGGGGAAAAGAGATTGATTTTGAGGGGAAACTTTTCGAGCAGGACTTGTGGGGGAGTGATGATGTGTCCAGTGAGACCCTCGTTTAAGCAGAATGAGCATGAATGCCCAGTTTCAGTTCAGTGAAGGTTAAATTTTGGTTGAACTCGTCTGATTTCACGGTCAAATCTGAACTTTGTTCGTGTAAAGCGATCGAGAGTTGGTCCGTGTACTTACTTGAACTTGCATCATTTGTTCCAGGTTCAACCGGCAAAACATCCAGGAAAGGGTAAAAAAAGCCTCTTCTGCACTTTTTAGCTGCAAAAAGGCCATTGGATGCAAATGGGGCCTACAACCACGCATCGCTCACTGGACTTACACCTCTATCGTCAGACCGACACTTCTGTATGGTGTCTCAGTTTGGTGGACAGCACTAGACTGCAATGCACTCAACCGAGTACAAAGACTGGCCTGCCTGTGTGTCAGCGGGGCACTGAGAAGTACTCCGTCAGCCGCACTGAATATTCTCCTCCATCTCCCACCTCTGAAAAACAAAACAAGCAGCAGCAAGCACAGCCATGAGACTCAAAACACTTGCATTGTGGTCAGAACTAAACACTGGCCACTCAACCATTCTCAAGGAATTCAATTTCCTACCTAGCGACACCGACCGCCTACTACCGCAGGCCATCTTCGAGAAGAAATTCTCAATCAGCTTTCCCTCCAGATCGGACTGAATGTCTGATATGCAAACGTGCGTATTTTGACAAGGGGTGGATGAGGGTGTCTATTCTCAAGACCTCAACATTGCTATCTCCGGATCACTGTAGCTTTTTCCGGCAGAAACCATATTCACAGCGGTGGCGGCAGTCAATTTGATACGAGTAGCGCCTGCTTTCGCCCGCTCGTCCCTGGTTTGAGGGAAATTTCTGCTGCGATAAGAGTGCCAAAGCATTTTGCACAAGCAGTCGAGGCGCTCAGCAGGTGGACAGATGATTGCCGAATGAACTATGAAGACGACGAGCAAGGATGGGTTTGGAAAAGAGGTTCGAGGACTGTACTCGCATGTGAGCTGCCGGTCCCGTGTCAATGAATGTTCACTCATGGCTCACATGTTCACATGGCTCAAAAACAACGTGAAATCACCATCTGTTCCGATAGTCAGGCCGCCATAAAATCCTTGGACAGTGTCATGTTCTACTCTAAAACATCCCTTAATTGCAGGCTGTCTCTTAACGAGATGGCCGAGCATTTCAACATTCACCTCATGTGGGTGCCGGGACACTGTGACATACCGGGAAACTGCAAAGCCGACGAACTCGCTCGGTGTGGTACAACCTCATCCCTATCAATAGCAGGGGTACCGCCTTCCATGCCGATCGCTACAGCTTACCATCTTCTTAAGATCTACACAACTAAGACCACTAATGACAAATGGCTGAAGGCACCACCTGCCTTAAAACAAAAGAAATCTGGTCACTCAGTCTACTTGGACTCAGCAAGCCCTCATTTTGGACCCCAATTGGCACTCATGCTCGCAGGATGGGTGCCCCATATTATGATTTTTGCAGAACCTGCATGGATGAAGAGGAGGAAGAGAATACTCATCACCTTCTCTGCTCCTGCAGTGCTCTTGTCAGTCGTAGGTTCCTGCACCTAGGAGCCTACTACTTCAGCGGCCGTAACGAGCTAAAAAGTGCCAGCATTGGCCAACTAAATCGGTTCCATCAGCAGCACCAAGGAGAAGTCAATACGCGTGGTATCACAATGGGCCTACTCTGGCCTAAGTGTGACTGCTCTGCACCAGTCAGCCACTACTACCTAACCTAACCTACCGGCACAACGGCGCTACTAAGCTTACCTATGAGCCCTGTACACCGTGTGTCATGTTATTTCACGCCTCTTAATCGATACTGAGAGTTTGGTGTTGATCCGAGGACATCACATTTTTCACCCCAAAAAAGTGACAGTGGTTGAGTGTTGATTTTCTTGATTACAACCTGAGCCCCCTCATCGCGAAGCCCCGATGACGAAAATAACTTCAATTGCCTTACATTCGAGCACAATATTCATGAACACTTTGGAAACTTTCCAAATTTGGTCACAAATTAGGCGTCGTCCCTCATGACTCACGGACCGACAATATTCCCAAAAATAGTCGCTACCTCCCCCAGGCTCGTCGTCAGAGGAGTCAATCAGTCAAGCAAGACCGTAAATCGTTCACATTGATGGCTTGGTTGTTCACATTCCTTTCCCGAGAAAACATTCATCGATTTCCTCCACGAGCACTGACGCAATTCGGGCTGCGGTAAATGTTCTCGATTTTAACGTTTTATAATTGATAAATCATCGCCTGTACGTATTTTTTCCAAACTGCACACGTCACACCGGGCGAATAGCAGTAGACGATGGCCAAGTGGAGCGCTTATTTTGATCCGAAATGCCTCGTAAACACTTCAAGATTGTTATTCGCGCAGAGAAAATAAACGCACAAGGCCGGCCGGGAATGTTTGGACGAGAATGGATAAACCAATAAATCGATAAATCGGATAATTTGTTACAGCCAACCCACGCCAAGTGCACTCCCCGTGAGACCCTCCATCGGGCTTCGCCTCACCTCCATCGGACGTGATTATCATCAGTCTCGGATGAGTCTCTGGGTTTAATTGGAACCGAATACCGATTGTTCTGGGTAATTGAAGTGAATAATACATGCAGGAAGCAGTTGACACGCGTTGACTCAAATGCTTCCAAGATCTGTAATTGATCCGTGACTGGACCGACTAATGGAGACGGCATACCTCCCCCCCCACTGTTCGGGATACACATGTAGGCGCCACGAGGGCTCTGTGGAGAGACAGTCCGACGTGCGGTGGCATGCGAACGAGCGTGCTTCATGAGTGGAGAAGGAATTTTCAATGCCCACGCTGAACAGGCGCCTCAAATCTTCAACGCTTTGATTAGATGCAATTCGATTCGCGATGATGGAGAGACACGAGCTGGCCCGTGTCGGGCAGCGTAATTGTGATTGATAGCGGTTATTTTTATAGCTTCCAGCTATCTCCTCAATATTTTGACATCGCATTGGCACGAGAACCATTAATGGGCGGCACACATTCGGCGGCAGATTGATGTGTACGGACGGCGGAATCTTGAGAGATTTTAGATCTCAGAATCGCTCTGAATCGAAATTGCCATCAGTGGGTAGCACTACAACGACTATCAAAAGTAGCAGAGGCCATAAACTCCTCAAAAAGGTGCTCAGAATGTTAAGGAAGACTTGATGTGCATCCTTTTCTTTTATTGCGCAGTCTGCAGTGGAGGAGATGGTTTGTAAATAAAATTCGCATACAGTGCTCTTGAAATCCATCTCTTAACCCTCGAAAGATAATCACTTGCTTTATTGATGCGCTCTTAATGTTTCCACCGGAGTCCCCCAACCAGCCCCAAGGTGAAGTTTGAAAAGCACTAGAACAAAACATGACCCGTCGTAAATTATTGCATACTTCTAGGCTGAACACCACTCACTACAAGCCAACGATGCTTATCAGCCGGATAACGACAAAAACACCAGAAAGGCGTGCACCTAGCCGTCCATATAAACACCACACCTCCAGCAACCAGGAACAGTCAAGTAACCACCATGGAGTTCGAAGGAACCCGCGTTTACCTCGTCAACTTCGAGAACTACCTCAGACCGAGGGACCAACGACTAGACATCCGCCGTCGACGTCCTATTCACGCCGCACCACCAGTGGAAGCGGTCAAACCTCAGGAGAAATCCGCCTTTGACTTGTACTGCGAGTCCACCAGCATCCACGGCTTCAACATGCTCGCCTTGACAAAGAACCGCTCGCGTTGGGAGCGCCTATGTTGGCTTCTCATCATTTTCGCTTCGATCAGCTTCGCAATCCTGCTCCTCTACAAGGCGTTGTCCCTCAACGCGAACACACCGACAGTCACGTACATCGAGACCACCCATTATCCGGCGTACACGGCGCCCTTTCCAGCCGTCACCCTCTGCACGCTGAATCGCATCTCGCTGGAGAAGGGAATGCTGCTCGCCAAGAAGTTGTGAGTGATGTCTCTTTCCCGTCGACCATCAGTCAGTTCTTCTCTTGCAGCGCGGCCACCTCGGACCTGGCCCTCTCTGAGATCCTTCGCCTCTTTCAGATTCCATTCTACATCACTCACAGCAATGAAGTCATGCCGGAGGAGTACAGGCGCTTCGACCAGGTGCTCTCCGCCAACAACTACAGCCTGATGCAGTTCATGAGGGAGGTGTCCATCGACTGCATGGAAGAGATGGTCCGGTGCATGTGGAACGGCCGCACAGCGCCGTGTGACTTCCTCTTCGAGCCCGTCCTGGTGCCGAGGGGGCGCTGCTGCTCGTTTAACTACTACGCGAGGCCAATCAATAGGACACTGAGGTAAGTTACTGGCTTCTAAGTCGCCTTCTCTGACTGAATTCCCAAAAAGAAACATCCAATCCCTGACACCCATCGCCCCTCGTCACGTGAGCGGCAGCGGTCCCGACACCGGACTCACTGTCCTCATAGACCCTCGGGCAGAGGACTACATGCCAGGATTCGTGACAGCCCCCGGTTACCGAGCGATTATTCACGACGCCTACGACTACCCGGAGGACAACTCGGACAACGTGTTCTTCCCCATTCAATCGGAGACGTACATCAGCGTGAAGAACACGGTAACGTACGGCACCAAGTACCTGCGGAACATGGGCTTCCTCACCCGCAGTTGCACCTTCGACCCCGAGCACCCGTTGAAGTTCTTCACGGAGTACTCGTTTTGGAACTGCCTCGCCGAGTGCCTGAGCCTGCGGGTGTCGAAAAAATGCGGTTGCGTTCCACATCACATGCCCCGATCGCTGGACCTGGACGTGTGCAATTTGACCGCGTTTGAGTGCATTTCCCAGGAGACTGGTGAGTATTCGCTCCCTTCCCCACTCAGACTGAGCCCATGTGTCCTTCAGAGCACTTCCAGGACCTGGTTGCGACAACAAACATCTTGGGCACGCCGATTTGCGGATGCATGCCCGAGTGCTCGTTCAACAAGTACCGGACCACCACCACGAGCGCCCCCCTCAACAGGACCTTCGCCAAGGGCAGGACTCGCTTCTTGTAAGACAGCACACCACCACAGAGTGAACGACTCACAGAAACACTTCCCCCCTTTCAGCAAGAACACCACCATCGCCGACCAGATCCTGCTGCACGTCTTCTTCGCCGACCTGAACAGCATGCTCCTCCGGACGGACGCGCTCGACAGCTGGCAGTCGGTGGTGGGCACCGTGGGCGGGATCACCGGCCTCACGATGGGCTTCAGTGCGGTCTCATTACTGGAGGCGTTCTTCTTCCTCTGCGTCCGACCGCTGTACCTCAAGTGTGCCATCCTGGTGGAGCGGGTCAAGGCGAGCAAGCACTCCCGTCTGCACTAATCGATGTATGCCATGCACTGTGCTTATTAATAAATCACTGATTCAATTAGCTTCAATCGATGCGTATCGCTTTAGTCGAGAGGCAGTCCTCGTTGCTCCTGAGAAGTCCTCACGGGCGTCAGTGTTTGATTAGTCCTCCGGCAGAGTGAACCGAAATGTCAAAGAAGCGCATTTTCACAATCCGCTCCGTTGAGCCCCGCACGCCACAGTCCACGGAGCCGATGCGGGAGCTCAAGTGTCGCTTCGTCAACAGTCCGTGGACGATATTCAAGAACTGGCTTCTGGACAGCTGTCGGTGCTACTGCGAAACGACCAGTCTGCACGGGTTCAACTACATCGTCCGCGACGGGGTTTCGTTCCGCGAGCGGTGTTTCTGGATTGCCGTGGTTGTGCTGGCGACTATCACATCGATTGTCCTGGTCGCCGTCTCGTGGACGTCCAATCGGGAGACTCCGACGGTGACGGTCATCGAGAGTTCGCACTTTCCCACGTGGAATGTGCCCTTTCCCGCCGTGACCATCTGCAACTTCAACAAGATCTCCAAGCTGAAGGCAATGACTTTGGCCAAGAAGATGTAAGTAGTGGAGGGAGCACTGTGGGTGAGCTGTATCCATTTAGGTCACTGGGGGTGTTCATCACCTAAGTGGTGACTTTGTGTAGGTCGAGAGCAAGAACAACGTGGCTGTGGGGGCAGATCTCTCTCAGGCTACGTGTCCTGATCCCGAGTCTAAGACCAACCATTTCCTTGAATTTCCCCTAGGATCCGGACGGACAACATGACAGACGAAGAAATCGTCGGGCTCTTCCGCATAACCATGTACTACAGCTTTGCGCTCAACTACACCGAAGTGCACTTTCGACGCTTGGAGGACATTCTCCGGCTGAACAACTTCACTGGCAATCGCCTGCGCGAGGAATTGACGCCCAACTGCATCGACATGATAGTGCACTGCATATGGAAGGGCACCAACTCGCGTTGCGACAGTCTCTTCCAGCGGATCAACACGACGGAGGGCACCTGCTGCTCCTTCAACTACTTCGGCATGGCTACCAACAACTTTCCAGTGTAAGCCACGAATGACCATCCCCCACCGTTGTGCTCAGCCTTTCTTGTTTTTAGGAAACTCGCCTATCAGGTGCCAAAGCAGCCGTTCAGAGTGACCGGATGTGGGTACCCCACCGGACTGACCGTCCTGCTGAACCCCGAGATCGATGACTACTTCGGCACTTATGTGAGCAGCTATGGCTTCAGGCTGATGATTCATGACGCATACGACTTCGCGGATGAGAACGCCGAAATGAAAGTGCTGACGTCGGCTCGCGAGAGTTTCGTCAGCATTTCGCCGGAGTCAACGTATGCCACACCGGACGTGCGAGCGATGCCAATCGAGAGCCGAAGTTGCCTGTTTTCCGACGAGAAGAAATTGCAGGTGATGCAAAAGTACTCGTACATCAACTGCCTGATGGAGTGCCGGGTGACGATGATCTACCGCCGGTGCGGGTGCATTCCCATCAATCTGCCGAACAATGGGAGCTACCCAGCGTGCAGCTACGCTCAGTTCTCTTGCATCATCGCCAATCGAGGTGAGTGCACGTCTCACATCGCACAGATTACTCCACGTGGCTTCTTGCAGACATTCTCATCAAGGCCCTGCCAAGTCTGGAGAGCAACTTCATCCGGGGCACCGCCAAGATTCCATCTCACTGCACCTGCCTGCCGGACTGCGAGCTGAATCAGTACCCGTCGGAGATAACGATGGGCCGCCTGAACACGAAGTTCGCCGCCAACAATGTCGCCGGCATGTGAGTGGGGGCAATTGTGGAGTTCTCCTTTGGGGCGGGGTTTTACCAGCTCCTTTCATTGCAGAGTCGAGACGAACCAGAAGGAGAGCATTCTGCTGCACGTCTTCTTCAGTGACCTCATGTCGAATCGGTACAGAACTGACATCTACCAGAATTGGCTCTCGATGCTGGGTAAGTGTTTTGCCAGGCAGTTCACCCCGATCTCTCCTGCAGCAGTTAGTCTTTTTAGCTTCCTTCGGAGGATTGCTTGGACTGATCATGGGATTCAGCATCGTGACTGCCTTTGAGTTCGTGTACTATCTGACGCTAAGGCCGATTTTTAAGTTCTTCAAATAAAGTGTGTATTTTCTTTAAGCGAACTATCTCTTTGTGACTTTTATTCATTCATTAAATAAATGTGAACAGTCCTCTTACATAAAATATTCAAGAGAACTTTAAAGGAACCACAAAACGGAGGTTGATCCGTTGAGTCAGCAGTTTAATCTGCTTCACTCAACAGGTCCGCGTATCCTCCAACATTCAAAGTAAACTCAAAATTAAAACACAAACAAAAAGTCCTTTTAAGGACTCAAACTCTACAGTTCAAAAAGGTAAGTATGCCAAAACCCATGTCCCATTAAAACCCAAAAATATGCACGAACAAAAATATGTTGAAGAAATATTCCACATACGCCTAGGATTTTTGACAAAATATAGACAAATAAATATTCCACATACGTCTACGATTATTTTTAATTTCTATCTGGGCCCTTTCTTTTCTACTCTTTCAAACTAACATCGTAGCGGCATGGCTGAAGATCCTAAATACATATGCTTGCAGGCTTAACATGTCGGAGGTGCGTATAAAAGGGTCGGCACGGCAGTCGCAAGAAGAGACGTGAAATCCATCAGAAATGCCTTACTAACCACTGCTTAGATTTTGGGGTCAAAATCTCAATGTTGTCGGATGCACTCTAAACCCCCAGGATCTGTTAATACACGCACCAGAACATGCAAAACGGTGTGCCCGAGTCGCTGGCAGCTCTAATAGGGCCGCTGTGGCAGTCGCAAGAAGAGACGTGAAATCCATCAGAAATGCCTTACTAACCACTGCTTAGATTTTGGGGTCAAAATCTCAATGTTTCCGGATGCACCCCAAACTCTCAGGATCTGTTAATACACGCACCAGAACATGCAAAACGGTGTGCGCAAGTCGCTGGCAGCCCTAATAGGGCCGCTGTGGCAGTCGCAAGAAGAGACGTGAAATCCATCAGAAATGCCTTACTAACCACTGCTTAGATTTTGGGGTCAAAATCTCAATGTTTCCGGATGCACCCCAAACTCTCAGGATCTGTTAATACACGCACCAGAACATGCAAAACGGTGTGCGCAAGTCGCTGGCAGCCCTAATAGGGCCGCTGTGGCAGTCGCAAGAAGAGACGTGAAATCCATCAGAAATGCCTTACTAACCACTGCTTAGATTTTGGGGTCAAAATCTCAATGTTGTCGGATGCACTCCAAACCCCCAGGATCTGTTAATATACGAACCAGAACATGCAAAACGGTGTGCGCAAGTCGCGGGCAGCCCTAATAGGGCCGCTGTGGCAGTCGCAAGAAGAGACGTGAAATCCATCAGAAATGCCTTACTAACCACTGCTTAGATTTTGGGGTCAAAATCTCAATGTTGTCGGATGCACTCCAAACTCCCAGGATCTGTTAATACACGCACCAGAACATGCAAAACGGTGTGCGCAAGTCGCTGGCAGCCCTAATAGGGCCGCTGTGGCAGTAGGAAGCTAAGACGTGAAATCCATCAGAAATGCCTTACTAACCACTGCTTAGATTTTGGGGTCAAAATCTCAATGTTGTCGGATGCACTCCAAACCCCCAGGATCTGTTAATACACGCACCAGAACATGCAAAACGGTGTGCGCAAGTCGCGGGCAGCCCTAATAGGGCCGCTGTGGCAGTCGCAAGAAGAGACGTGAAATCCATCAGAAATGCCTTACTAACCACTGCTTAGATTTTGGGGTCAAAATCTCAATGTTGTCGGATGCACTCCAAACTCCCAGGATCTGTTAATACACGCACCAGAACATGCAAAACGGTGTGCGCGAGTCGCTGGCAGCCCTAATAGGGCCGCTGTGGCAGTCGCAAGAAGAGACGTGAAATCCATCAGAAATGCCTTACTAACCACTGCTTAGATTTTGGGGTCAAAATCTCAATGTTGTCGGATGCACTCCAAACCCCCAGGATCTGTTAATACACGCACCAGAACATGCAAAACGGTGTGCGCAAGTCGCTGGCAGCCCTAATAGGGCCGCTGTGGCAGTAGGAAGCTAAGACGTGAAATCCATCAGAAATGCCTTACTAACCACTGCTTAGATTTTGGGGTCAAAATCTCAATGTTGTCGGATGCACTCCAAACCCCCAGGATCTGTTAATACACGCACCAGAACATGCAAAACGGTGTGCGCAAGTCGCTGGCAGCCCTAATAGGGCCGCTGTGGCAGTAGGAAGTTAAGACGTGAAGTCCATCAGAAATGCCTTACTTACCACTGCTTAGATTTTGGGGTCAAAATCTCAATGTTGTCGGATGCACTCCAAACCCCCAGGATCTGTTAATACACGCACCAGAACATGCAAAACGGTGTGCGCAAGTCGCGGGCAGCCCTAATAGGGCCGCTGTGGCAGTCGCAAGAAGAGACGTGAAATCCATCAGAAATGCCTTACTAACCACTGCTTAGATTTTGGGGTCAAAATCTCAATGTTGTCGGATGCACTCCAAACCCCCAGGATCTGTTAATATACGAACCAGAACATGCAAAACGGTGTGCGCAAGTCGCGGGCAGCCCTAATAGGGCCGCTGTGGCAGTCGCAAGAAGAGACGTGAAATCCATCAGAAATGCCTTACTAACCACTGCTTAGATTTTGGGGTCAAAATCTCAATGTTTCCGGATGCACCCCAAACTCTCAGGATCTGTTAATACACGCACCAGAACATGCAAAACGGTGTGCGCAAGTCGCGGGCAGCCCTAATAGGGCCGCTGTGGCAGTCGCAAGAAGAGACGTGAAATCCATCAGAAATGCCTTACTAACCACTGCTTAGATTTTGGGGTCAAAATCTCAATGTTGTCGGATGCACTCCAAACCCCCAGGATCTGTTAATACACGCACCAGAACATGCAAAACGGTGTGCGCAAGTCGCTGGCAGCCCTAATAGGGCCGCTGTGGCAGTAGGAAGCTAAGACGTGAAATCCATTAGAAATGCCTTACTAACCACTGCTTAGATTTTGGGGTCAAAATCTCAATGTTGTCGGATGCACTCTAAACCCCCAGGATCTGTTAATACACGCACCAGAACATGCAAAACGGTGTGCCCGAGTCGCTGGCAGCTCTAATAGGGCCGCTGTGGCAGTCGCAAGAAGAGACGTGAAATCCATCAGAAATGCCTTACTAACCACTGCTTAGATTTTGGGGTCAAAATCTCAATGTTGTCGGATGCACTCCAAACTCCCAGGATCTGTTAATACACGCACCAGAACATGCAAAACGGTGTGCGCAAGTCGCTGGCAGCCCTAATAGGGCCGCTGTGGCAGTCGCAAGAAGAGACGTGAAATCCATCAGAAATGCCTTACTCACTGCTTAGATTTTGGGGTCAAAATCTCAATGTTGTCGGATGCACTCCAAACTCCCAGGATCTGTTAATACACGCACCAGAACATGCAAAACGGTGTGCGCAAGTCGCTGGCAGCCCTAATAGGGCCGCTGTGGCAGTCGCAAGAAGAGACGTGAAATCCATCAGAAATGCCTTACTAACCACTGCTTAGATTTTGGGGTCAAAATCTCAATGTTCTCGGATGCACTCCAGACTCCCAGGATCTGTTAATACACGCACCAGAACATGCAAAACGGTGTGCGCAAGTCGCTGGCAGCCCTAATAGAGCCGCTGTGGCACTCGAAAGGTGAACTCCAAATAACCAATCCATTACAAATTATCATATTGAACTACAAATAGTTAAATAAAGGGTGGCCCTGTTTCAGAATTCAATTGATGGGTTCTCTTCCTTAACACAATGCTATTCAATTCTCACAAACTGTACGTCTTGATTATAAGAAGATAATGATAGGCTTGCTTCCCGCTGAGAATGGGCAAATGATGATTGATTGCTGTTAGAATTTAGTGAAGTCACTTGATGCAAGCCCCAACAGCCAACAGCACGACTTTAGTTTCAGTGCGAACTCCCATTTCGAAGGTTCTCTAGAGGCAATGGACAGCCGCAAGAAAAAGATACCACCGCCACCGGGACCAACTGGGATTTTCAAGGAAACGGCCCACAAACTTTACGAGGAATACCTCGAGCAGAGCATGACGCACGGCATGCGGATGATTCGGAGGACAGAGGGTGACTCCTACGGCCGGTGAGTGCATAGACTAATCGGATTGAATCTCAAAACAAATACATTTATTGCAAAGAACCTCCACACTCCCTACAAGTACTTCAGGTCCTTGGCCTTGCCGACCATGGCAACCACAGAGTCCAGAATCTCAGCGCCGGTTGCGATGATCTGCGACGCTGGCAACTGGAAGCCGTATCCACTGCTGCCAGATGGCCTCAACTCAAAGCAGTAGGCCAGCTTGGTTCCGACGTTGGCGTAGGCCCAGTCGATGCTGGATCCAGAGGCGGGGTAGATGGCGTCGTAGATGTTGCCGCCGGTGTACATGGTGCCGTAGCGTTTGTTCAGGGCACTGATGGCGGCGTTGTAGACAGTCTTTATGTCGGCAACGTTGGCCGGCAGGGTGCCGGTGTGTCCGTATGGGTACAGCAGGTACTGCGAGTAGGCGTGGAACGAGATGTACAACTGGATCTTGCCCTTCAACGAGGTGAGGTAGTTCTGCAGAGCCTTAACCTCGACTTCTGAAGCGGCTGAGGGGCCAGCGTAGGTGTCGGAGCATTTGTTGCTGCTCGATCCGACTGTGTTCCAGTAGAAGTTCCAGTTCCTGTTGGGATCAGCTCCGAAACAGGTTCCGTACGGGGTGCGGGTCTTCCTCCACATGCGGTCCGAGGTCCAGGTGTACACGTATCCATCGGGATTCACGTTCGGGAAGATGTACCAGTCGTTGTTCTCGGCGATGTTCCTCACCGACGACACGGTGCTGGTCAGCAGCTGGTTGATCAAGTAGGTCACGGTGGCGGGGGCGATCCACTCGCGGGCGTGGATACCGCCTTCGATGAAAATTCCATTGTTTCCCGTCTTGTACGAGATCTTCACACCGAGGATGTCACGCTTCTCGTACGAACTGCCCGCTGAGATGAGGGTCACTTGTTTGGGATACGCTGCGGCCAGAGACCTCAGCCAACTGTAGGTCTCATCGAGGGGGTGATAGGAGGTCCAGCCGTAGGCGGCCCGAGGAGAGACTCCCACTTCAGGCTCCTCGACGAAGAGGCTCTGAGCGTTCTCGGTGACCAGATCGTAGAGGACACCGTTGCGTGCGAGGATGTTGACGAAATCGGGCACCTTGTGCGGGGCGACGACCACTTGCATGGCCTTCTTAAGGACATACGGTCCATCGAGGAACAGAACACTGTCACTCGACCCGTCCACCTCTTGGAGGAGCTTCAGCTGCGCCTCCTCCGTTGCAGTCACCTTGTACACCCGGTAGTTATCGTAGCGGACACGCTCCGCAGCGGCCAAGGCCAGGCAAATGCCCAAGAAAAACACTACTGTTCGCGACATGTCGCTTAATGAGGCTTCGCTGGTAATGCAACCCAATTTTATAGCCCGTCCCGAATAGGCGCGCGATAAGAACCGACGGGTGCCACGAGTGCGATTACAGGCAGCCAAATCCGTCTCAAGTGGCTTTTGCGTCATCGCGCACGGAGATCCTCACAGTGGCGGGCCGAGAAAGTGGACAGAGTTTTGGTGTTGATGGGCCTTATTTAGGAATTGGGAGGGTTTTGAAGATGTGTCTGCTGGTGGGTGTGTGGGAAGTGGTAGACAGAGCAACTATCCGACGGGCATTTCGCTCCTAGACGGTGCCTCAGGGGAAGTCAATTCTTAACGCCGTCACTGCTGAATGGGGAAACAAAGAAACGTGCTAATAAAAAACTGTAGTGCGTGGTAAATCACTTGTAAGTAACTTTTGAAGAACCAATAAATTTCTGTCAATAATCTCCCGTTGGCTATCACCTTTGAGTGGACTGCGAGATAAAACAGCGTTTGAAAGTCACCTTCAGAGGCGAGTGGCCTACGGTTGAAGATAAGCAGAGAAGCGATGTCTATCGAGTGCATGTTTAGGGGAGACTCGTCTACAAAATTCTGGAACTGCTGATGGTGGCGTGAAGATGTCTATAAATACAGGCTTTGCTGATTTTCATGTGAAGACGAAGCCTCAGAGGCTCAAGGTGGTGAAGCAGCAATAGACGGTTTTCCGGCGACAGATCCTAAAAGGATCACCAGTGGTCCGCTCCTTTCTTGAGACACGACGTTGGCGTTGCTAGGTTCGGTAATGGGAAATCTACAGGATGGCCCACTAAAATGCGAGCCTAGTCCCGGACAACAACGAGGCCTTTCCTTTGGCATGAATCAAGCCTCCTTCTTACTCATTCCGTCAAAAAACCCGAGCCAATATAAGATCGACGCCCCTCGCTGACGTGCTACTCCGTCCCTCTTCCTCTCTCTCTAAAATAAACACACATCTCAAAATCTCTCCCACTCAACCCCCTCTCGCCTTTAATTCCAGGTACATCTGGCTTGGCTTCATGGCCTTCATCCTAATCCTAACCCACTTGGACGTCTACAACCTGGCCGTCGATTTCACGCAGTCCCCGACGGAAACGAGGCTCTCACCGAAGCTGGCGCACGTTCAAAACGTCGTGTTCCCAGCGCTGGGCATCTGCAACAACAACCAGATCAGCAGCAAGGCCCTGAAGGCATTCTCCGCCGAACTGTAAGTACACACCCAAGCATCCCCCCCCATAGGCACAGTGAAACCGAAATCCTTAAGCAATCAAAATAGAGTCTTTATTTCCTCGAACACAAGTTTACAAGTAACGCAGCTCCTTGGCCTTGCCAACCATCGCGACCAAAGAGTCGACGGTCTCGGTGCCTGTGGGAATAATCTGCGAAGCGGGCAACTTGAATCCGTACCACACGTTGTTGCTGGACGGACGCAGCTCGTAGCAGTAAGCCAGTTTAGTGTCTGCGTTGGCGTAGGCCCAGTCGATGCTGGATCCAGAGGCGGGGTAGATGGCGTCGTAGATGTTGCCTCCGGTGTATTTCGTTCCGTACTTCTTGTTCAGAGCAGCGATGGCGACGTCGTAGACAGCCCTCAGGTCGTTCACGTTCTCCGGGAGCACACCGGTGTGGCCGAAGGGATACAGCAGGTACTGGGAATAGGCGTGGAACGAGACGTACAGTTGAATCTTCCCCTTCAGCGAGAGAATGTAGTCAGAGATCGACTTGACTTCGACCTCAGACGCTGGCGAGGGTCCGGCGTAGGTGTCGGAGCAGATGCTGCTGCTGGATCCGGCTGTGTTCCAGAAGAAGTCCCAGTTCCTGTTCGGGTCGGCACCGTAACAGCTGCCGTACGGGGTGCGGGTCTTGCGCCACATGCGGTCTGAGGTCCAGGTGTAGACGTATCCGTCGGGATTCACGTGCGGGAAGATGTACCAGTCGTTGTTCTCGGCGATGGTCCTGATCGACGAATCCGAGCTGGTCAGCAGTTGATTGATCAAGTAGGTCACGGTGGCGGGGGCGATCCACTCACGGGCATGGATGCCGGACTCGATGAAGATGCCCTTGTTGCCGGCCTTGTACGAGATCTTGACTCCCAAGATGTCGCGACCCTCGTAAGACTTGCCACCGACGATCAGGCTGACCACATTGGGGTAGCTGGCGGCCAGCGACTGCAGCCAACCGTACGTCTCGTCGAGTGTGTGGTACACGGTCCAATCGTAGGTGGAGCGTGGCTGCATTCTTGTCTCCTCTTCCTCCAGACGGCTCTGGGCGTTCTCTTCTAGAAGCTGGTAGGAAATGCCATTCCTTGACAGCAGGTTTACAAAGTCGGGGACCTTGTGCGGGGCGACGACAACGTTGAATCCCTTGGACAGAGCGTGAACGCCATCCAGGAAAATCAGACTGTCACTCGATCCGTCCAAGTCCTTCAGGACCGCCAACTGCTCATCGCTGCCGCTGATCACCTTGTACACCCGATAGTTGTCGTAGCGCACCCTGGTGCCGGCGGCCAACGCCAGGCCCAAACACAAAAAAACTAACACTGCTCGCGACATTCTGCACCAGCTCAGTGAGGCGTTCCGGCGAACCTCCTTGACTTTATACCCCCGTCGAGCGCGTTGATAAACCCGCCTGACGGTTTTATGGGGGCACTCAAGTGGTTCTTCAAAACGTCTCAATGGGTTTTCCTGCGACACAGAGGGTGTCTAAATTCTGGCTCGCTATCGATATCTGTGTCAGCCCCGAGATAGCCGCCCGAAAACAAACTGACAGCAAAACACTCGCGAATAAATCACGGTTTTATTGCGGAGCGCTTAGGACACTTGTGCGGTAGTCTGCCTTGTGTGCAGAGTTGAGCTTTCGATGGGCTTTGCTATGTGACGTCAGTTTGATGACGAGCGACTAGAAACGTGACCAGAAGCTGGAGGCAGGCAGAGTCGATTGACATTCCACAGACGAAGCGTCTGTTTCCCGCCGTTGCACAACGCAATGGACCGCAAAGCAAACGCCCGAGAGAGAGAGCACTCCAATCCAACTCGTGGTCTAGAAACCCGGTTCTGCACAAGTACTCCCGGCACTTCCAACTCTTAGATAATCTTCCGATTGACACATTTGTCGACCGCAGATCGTCAATGGAGCGTACTCAGCCTTATCGGAGTTGTTGACATGAACTAGTAGCCTCGCGGCACACGGAGAATTCCAAATGGGCGCGCGGGAGTGAGCGATAAACAGCGGAGAACGCGGCTGAGGTGCTTGAGGTGCTGAAGAGGAGAACGCCGAAGAATGCCAATGCGAGAACTGTCGTGGGGGGAATTCAAAGGCGCACAGTTAATGATGTCACTTTCTAACGAATGATCGGGAACGAGGTCTGCGGCTGATGTTCTGTCCTGTGTGCTCACTCAGAGGTAGCAATACTTTTGAGCACCACTGTGCGACGAACAACATAATCACGTTCTCTCCCCCACGCACACAGCCACACCTAATCGATTGATCGGCCGGCCAACCAAGGTGCGGCTATAAAACAGTCCGTCGGCGCGGTGCCATCGCGTATTCTCGCACAAAACGTCATGTCGCGAGCATTCATTCTACTCGTCGCCTGCCTGGCCGTGGCCAGCGCAGAGCTCATCCGCTTTGATAACTTCCACGTCTACCGGGTCACCGCGACCAGCAAGGACCAGCTGTCAGTGCTGCGAACTCTCGAAGGAGGGGCCAGCGAGAAGATAATCTTCCTCGACGCAGTGCACTACCTGAACCGCTCCATCAACGTGGTGGTCTCACCGCAGGAGATCGACAACTTCATCCAAACCCTGGACAACCATGGAATCACCCACGAACTCCTCGACGAGAACGCCCAGAAGCAGCTGGAGGCCGACGACGTGGCCAGGGCATCCACAAGGGCAGCCGAGTACAACTGGGAGCAGTACCACGAACTGGAGGACACCTACAACTGGCTGCAGAGCCTGGTCGAGCTGTACCCGCAGCAGGTGAAGCTCATCGAGGCCGGCCGAACGTACGAGGGCCGCAAGATCCTCGGCATCAAGATCTCCTACAAGGAAGACAACACCGGCATCTTCCTTGAGGGAGGCATGCACGCCCGCGAGTGGATCGGACCAGCCACCGTCACGTACATCGCCAACCAGCTGCTGACCAGCCAGGACCCCAACGTGAGGTTGGTCGCCGAGAACTTCGACTGGTACATCATACCGCACGCCAACCCCGATGGATTCGTGTACACGCACACCACCAACCGCCTCTGGAGGAAGACCCGCTCACCGCAAGGCGAATGCTTTGGCGCCGATCCCAACCGGAACTGGGGCTTCCACTGGAACGAAGTTGGCGCCAGCGACAACCCCTGCTCGGACACCTACGCCGGCCCGGAGGCATTCTCCGAAATCGAAACCAAGACCCTGGCCGAGTACATTGACTCGCTGAAGGACAAGCTGCTGCTGTACATCTCCTACCACTCGTACTCGCAGCTGCTCCTCTTCCCGTACGGCCACACCGGCGAGCTGCCCAAGAACTACGGCGACCTGAAGAGGATCTTCGACGTTGCCGTGGAGGCGGTCTCCCAGCGCTACAACACCAAGTACACCGGAGGCAACATCTACGACGCCATCTACCCGGCTGCCGGCGCTAGTGTGGACTGGGCCTACGGAGTGGCCGGCGTCCAGCTCGCCTACTGCTTCGAACTGAGACCGCCCAGCACGAACTTCTGGACCGGCTTCCGTTTGCCAGCCGCCCAGATCATCCCCACGGGCGAGGAGTCTCTGGACTCCCTCGTGGCCATGGTCAAGGAGGCTGGAATTCACAGATAAATGAAATAAAATTTTGAAATCACTTTTGCTCGAGAAGTTGGCCCGTTGTTGCGTGTTTTTTTATTACTGGAGATAAGACCTGTCGAAAGTGAAGTGGTTTTCGCCAATCGTTCGGATTAGGTGGTGATTAGATTGTGGGACACGGAATTCTGTGGGATTAGGGAAAAACTCTTGTGATAAGACAGCCGAGTAACCTTCACGGGGTCTCGGACGAGTGCCCGAAGAGGGCACACGTTTCTGTGTGGGGGTGGGTAAGGCAGGGCGTTGGTAATTTGTTTGCCCGTGAGTCACAATCTTAAAAAAACCGACGTTCCCCAGTCCGACGGCCATCACCTTCCACACAGTCGTTGGTGTCTCTGCTTGAGCTAGCCAAAGTTTGAGAAGCTCTACCTTACCGCCCAGTCGCAGACACCATCCACCAGCAGAGACACACACCACTTGTCATTCACAACAGCAAATTCCTCACTCTTCTTTCAGATTTACGTTCCAACAAGCGCGCAACCCATATCTGGCAGCTGACTCGGCTCTCGAATTGGAAACGCAGCTGTACGTGTTCGCCGAGTTCCTGCTGTTCCCCTTCAAGAAGCGCACCACGTACAGTGCTCAGCTGGAGAGTCTGCACGACCTGCTCGTTCTGAGGTACGGGAATGG
Source organism: Eristalis arbustorum (assembly GCA_916610145.1). Lineage (NCBI taxonomy): Eukaryota > Metazoa > Arthropoda > Insecta > Diptera > Syrphidae > Eristalis > Eristalis arbustorum. The sequence goes on from OU744319.1 coordinate 71,186,714, forward strand.
AACGTATCCCGTGCGGACCATCATTCGCCAGCTGGCGCCGAAGTGTGAGGATTTCATCGTGCGTTGCGAGCTCCGCAACAGTCCAATCAAGTGCAACGAAACCTTCTACCTCCGGCCGACCACGTCGGGGTTCTGTTGCATCTACAACTATCGGAGGGCAACCACGGTGTTGGATGGGTATGTGTGTGCAGTCCATCCTTCCCTGATTCCAACGGCGTCGTTTTTTTTTTTCTCAGGAACGAGCTCTACGTGCGGGAGAAGAACAAGTCGACACGCAACGACCTCATCAGCGCCGCTGGCAACAGGCACTCGCTGCAGGTGGTGCTGCAGGACAACGTCACGGACTACACGCTGAAGGAGTATCCTCACAATGGCTTCGGGGTAAGTGGTGGACCTTGGGGGTGGTTCTGGCTAATGTCCAGTGACTTGCAGGCCATCCTCTTCTATCCGGACGACTACCCGGACACGGACACAGGTAGCGTGACCACGACGCTGGTGGGTTACGGCGAGGAAATCGATCTGTCCATCCAGCCGAACATCATCGAAGGCGCCGAGCGGATGAAGCAGTTCTCGCCAAGGATGAGACATTGCTACTTTCTCGACGAGGGCCGGGAGATCTTGAAGCAGTAAGTCGAGTCCGACGCCCTCTTGGAAGCTGTGAAAGCTGAGGTCTCTTTTGCAGGCAATACTATTCCTTCAACGAGTGCATGCTGCACTGCCGCACGCTCAGCGTGGTCAACCACTGTGGCTGCATGGTGCCCATGATGCCGGGATATATGGCCGACGTGCCGTACTGCACTCTCCTCGATCTGCCATGCATCAACCTCTGGAAGGCGGTCTGGTGGCAGTGGAGTCTGTTCGACTACGTGACCGAGTCGAAGCAGGGCAAGTCCACCCTGGAGCTGTGCAAGCAGTGCCTGCCGAGGTGCAACATCTTGAGTTACGCACTGCACGTGAACTCCAGGCCCCTCAACGTGCCGGACAATAAGTCGGACTACATCGTTGGAATGTTGTAAGCCATTTGCACACGATCCCGTGAGAGTCAAAAAAGGACGTCTGTTTTCTCCCGCAGAAAGGGTCTGACATCGGCCAATCCGACGGCACTTGTGAGGTTCTACTACAAGTCTTCGTTTATCCAAGTGAAGACTCACGATGTAAGCGGCGATTGGATTGTGCTTTTAGGTGAGGCCAACTGTGGCGGGGGGACTTAAGAATGACGGATTTCCCTTTTCAGCTCGGTACGGAGGCATTTGCTCAATCATGTACGGCTTTAGCCTTGTGGGCATCATCGAGATATTGTACTTTGTCACGGGAAAATGGGGCACTCTCTGGTGGAGGGCTTTGTTTAGGGTTTATGGGCATTACTTCCCGGGCAAGGCTGTAAGAGAGGCCGTAGAGGAAGAGCCTCATCAACAGCTTTACTGGGACGAGTTAGTGCCGAAGGGGGCGTTCGTGAAGAGTGTGGCGAAAGGGGATCGTTGAATGTGGAATAAACGAGTGGAAGCAGTGGTTGAGTTGTTTTTTTGTTGATCTCTGGGATATGGGGGTCGTCCTGGGAACTTCTTCCACACCGTAGTTTGTGCTTGTCGTATCGGTGTGGTGGACTGAAAAGAAGCGTCCTCGCATGCTCAATTCGTAGTAAAAATAATCAATCGAGCCTTTCTCGAGATATGACCAATGTTTCAAAATGAGCTGCTCCACGTCACCTGCCCAGACACCGTTCTGGCCGATCTCCTCTCCGACATGGATTAGAGCTTAAAAGACGGGTCCTTGGTGGTTGGTTAAGTGGTCTGCTATAACAAAACAAGCGAACAAAGGAAACTGATCACTTTTTTGGTCGCAATGGCATGGGGAAGGACTGTAAAGAAGTGCCTTTGCATGCTGAATCCAGTGCAAGAAACCACGTCTTAGATCAACTAACTATTTAGGAGATGTGGTCAAAATAGGCTATTTGTTGTTAACTTTTCAGGTCATTTTCTCCGAAATGTTTTACCTTTCCCTGATTGTATCGGAACCATAGAGAGGCGTCTTCGCACGCTGAACTCGTTGCAAAAAAACATCGCGATTTTCCAAAATAAACTACTAGTGGTCAACTTTTGGATGATCCATTTTTCTTGATGGATTAGACGTGGTTTTCTCGACGTCCAGCCGTACTAAGTAAATAAAGTGCGTAAGCTGAGAGCAGTCAATTTGTATACACATCTCACGTCTACATACGGTCCAGAACAGACTGTCTTTAAAACAGTCGAATGTTGACAATGCTCCTCTAACGATCAAAGCCTTAGAAGAGCACCTAACCAAGCAATCGGAGATCATGCGAAGGGTATATACCATATAGATGGTGAGTAGAGGGGGAGCATGAGCTGAGCGATATCGCCTTAGCCAGAAGAGTGAAGATGCAACGATTAAGCCGGCTAGCTCCTCTAGAGCCGATGGAAACCAATGCTTCGGCGTGGAAAGTCCTCGATTCAACCTCCGAGGGACAGTGCAGTACAAGAACACCGCGACTCAGATGGCCCACGAAAGTGTAAAGGGTCGTCAATATATAATATTAATAATATGGGTGGCGCTACAGCCCATAAAGGGCCAGGGCCTAGCTTCCCAGCAACCGCTCATGTTGTGCCTGCTATTGTTCTCTCACGAGTGGAAGGGACCTACAGTTTTATGCCGACTCTGAAAGGCCAAGTTTGAGAAGCTTTTTCTAGACAGGAAATACTCTTTGAGCATTGTGTCAGTGACTCGAAAGAGGTGGGGTCGTGAACATTATTTTTGTCGCTCAGGGCTGGAATCGAACCTACGACATCGAGGTTGGGGTCGACGCACATACCCACAACGCCACGGGCCAATGGATCCTCAAGCAACTAGCTAAAGATCGAGCTGCCTGGAGACGGTTGTTGGTGGGAGCAGTCACTTTACATGGCTCTGTTGGGCTTCTCTGGCAATAGCTGTGTTCCTCGTATGGCCTTCCGTCATTTCAATGAAGGAGACGAGGAGACGAGGTTCGACAACCCTCCCCACGACGCGGTCGTCATCATCTTTTGAACCGCATGATCCACTAAAGGGGACGCTGATTAGAAGCACGCCCCAGAGATCTCGAGGCCACTTGATCCTCTGCGATTTATGCCCAGGGCAACCAAGCGAGTATTTGAGACCTCGTCCTGGGTCTGCCAAGAGGTTGTAGGTATACTGCAGGCCGAATTCGTTCTTAAGATTGACGAACTGAAGACGATGATATACTCGTCGTGAAGGTAAAACGGTTCGGAACGAACTTTGCAACACAATTGCCAGCATGGTTGAACGCGTTGGAAGCACTCTTGAATTTAATGTCAGCACATATAACCAATAACACAGAGCTACGGCGATGAGATTTCCTCGCGAAAGGAAAGAAGTTGCAATCGATGCTGTTCTCTTTGGAGTGTCCCGGCGAAAATCTAAAAACTCTATTCAACCGTCTTTGTCATACCGAGACCGTAGATTGAGCCATGGAGAATAGAAGTCGAAGGAAGAGCGGCAGAACAGGCCGAACAAATACTGGAGTAACACACATTGCTTACCAGTCCCGCGAAGTATTACCATACAGCAGTTCCGCGACGAGAGTGACAGAAGAGTACTGGGTGTGGGTTAGTACGTAGGTGTATTCCCAAAATCGAGTTCTTATGTCATTGGATTTGATGTCCATCTACTACCATCGACTGCATGCCGCCTCTCCTATGCAACATCTTTCGGTTGAAAAGACGAAGCAGCAGGAGCAACAACAGCAGCACAGCTTCTTCTTTGATTGGCGCTACAGTCCGGGGTGGACCTGGGCCTCAACCAACATGCCTCTCCAGCCAGCACGATCTTTCGCCGGCTGCCTCCAGCTGCGCACACCAAGCTGGTTGAGGTCCTTTTCCACTTGTGTGCGGCATCTTGTGCAAGGACGTCCTCTGTTACGCTGTCCCAATGGCTCGGTGTCGAAGACTCTTCGGGCCGGAGCTGTGGTGTCCATCCGCTCTACATGACCTAGCCATCTTAAGCGTTGGATCCGAAGATGCTTAAGAAGGTGCAGCCCGTATAGTTCGTCGTTGAACCTTCTCCTCCAAGCACAGGACCAAAGATCGTACGCAGAGCTTTTCTCTCAAAACAACCAAGACCTTCTTCATCCGCGTTCAGTAGAGTCCATGTCTCTGCGCCATAGAGCAGGACTGGGATGATCAGGGTTTTACACAAAGTCAACTTGGTGTTTCGAGAGATGGCTCTGTTACTCAATTGCCTCTTGAGCCCAAAGAAACAGCGATTGGCAAGAGTAATTCTGCGCTTGATCTCGGTTCTGGTGTTGTTGTCCCTATGTACTCCAGAGTCTAGGCAGACGAAGTCCTTGACTACCTCAAAGTTTGTGCTGCCCAATATGACGCTCTGTCCGAGACGTCGATGTTGTGCGTCCTTCCGTGATGACAGCATGTACTTTGTTTTGCCCTGGTTTATCGCTAGACCCATTTTAGCCGCTTCCCCTTCAATGCCAGCAAACGCCTCATTGACGGCTCGCTGTGTTCGTCCAATCACGTCAATGTCGTCCGCGTAAGTAAGCAGTCGAACGGACTTTTAAAAGATCGTGCCTCGGGTATTTACGTTTGAGTTTCCCACGATCTTCTCAGGTATGATGTAAATGAAGTCACATGACAGCGTGTCGCCTTGTCTAAAACCTTTTTTGACATTGAAGGTCTCGGTGAGTTCGTTACCGACCTTGATGGAGCAGCCAGAGTTCTCCATTGTCATCCTGCACAACCTGACGAGTTTGGCAGGAATGTCAAAACTAGACATGGCGTATAGCTCAGCAGCACAGGTGCACCTCTTATAATTTGAAAATTCAACAATGCCCTTGAAAGAAAAAACGTTCTAAAGTCTGCAACGAGCTTTCACAAGCAGCAATCAACTGAACCGAGTCACCGTGACCTGGGCTTTGAATCAAATAACAGCTGTTTTGTCAATGAGATATTGGTCGTAGCGGCATGATTGAGGACTCGGACGGTGAGTGATAAGAATCCTTAGCTTCCCTACAAAAATACCGTCGCATGGTAACTCCACACCACCCTCTCGCACCATCAAATACTCAAAAACCCAAACAAATGGAATCGCCTTCCGTTCCAGGGCAACTCCATCGTTTCACTTGACAACGGATAAACAAGTTCGATTATTCAATCAACAACCATTTGTTTTCCAGTCGTCACACGATTTCTATTCCCATCAGAAAATAAACAAAAAACTACATAAAATGAGCAACAACCAGGAGATTTTGGGTCTACATCGGATCACCAAGGAGCACCTGAAGGACCTGTGCAAGCGGCACCGTCTCTATCAAACGCCGCACCTCAACGACCAGCTTTACTTGCACTACCAAGGTAAGCCAAAGCACGTCCAATCGAACAGACTACAGCATCAGTTTGCAGGCTTCCAAGCCATCGAGAACCTGGACGAGTACACCGGCTTAAAATGCCTCTGGCTGGAGTGCAACGCAATCTCCGAGATTCAAGGGCTGCACTGCCTGAAGGAGCTCAAGTGCCTCTTCCTGCAGAACAATCTGATTCGGAAGATCGAACACCTGGACGGATGCAGTGGCCTGGACACCTTGAATCTGGCCAGTAACCACATCACGAAGATCGAAAATTGCGGCGTGGATGTGCTGCCGGTCCTGTCGACGCTGAATTTGTCCCGGAACCAGATCCAGAGCAGCGATGCTCTGAAGGAGCTTGCGAACTGCACGAGCTTGTGGTCCCTGGATCTGTCGCACAATCGCATCGATGACATACTCGTCGTGAAGGTAAGTCAGGATGTCGTGGCATTTGGATGACAAGCTGGGTGTGTGATGTTTCGTTTAGATTTTCGCCAACATGCCGGAGTTGAGAGTGCTGGTCCTGCAGGGGAACCCTGTTGTCAACCGTGTGCCGCAGTACCGGAAGACCTTGATTCTTGAATGCGTAAGTGTCGGCGTGTGCAAGGCGAGCACTGATTCATGTTTCTTTCTTCGACAGAAAAAGTTGACCTATCTGGACAGTCGTCCCGTGTTCCCTAAGGATCGGGCGTGTGCCGAGGCCTGGTGAGCTTGTGGAGAAAGCCGATCCATCGGTCCGCTTATGTGGTTTTGTTTTGCAGGAAACGTGGTGGCTATGACGAGGAGAGGAAGGAGCACGAGCGGTGGAATCGGAAGGATCGCATGAAGATCCGCGACAGTGTCAATGGTACGCAACTTTGGACAGCGATTTTCTTGGATTAGACTGACTTTCTTTTCTGATTCCCCAGCCACTTTGAGCCTTCGAAGGAAGAACGGGGACAAGGAGGTCCAATTGATTCCATCAACAGACGACGAGGAGGAGGAGAACGGACGGGAGACAGTCCAAGACTTGGAAATCACAGGAATCAAGCCGGAAAATGACGAGGCCGCTTTGGAAACGAAGGCAGACGGAGAAGAACCAAGCGCGAGTGAAATCAAGCCTTCCTTGGACGACGCGTCGTCTATTAAATCTGGAGGAACCCATGGATCAGAAATCATGGACAATGCTGAAGCCGTTCAAGATGTCCTCCAGGAAAAGGCAGCCGATGATCAGCCCACTCTACTAGACGACGAGTGCAAGAAAGAAGAATTGCCTACTAAAAGCCCTTCACCAGGTCCTGTCACGGAAGCACCGTCAACAGAGCATTCCACCGCCACGAACCATTCTGACACCTCCTCATCGAGCTCCGAGTTGTCCTCAGACTCGGACTCAGTCGATACCGATGAATCCGACATCGATGAGGAGGAAGATGACTCGCGTCTTAATGAGGAGCCCATGATGGAGGACGACCCGAAGGAAGACAATCAAAGCGCACCGGTTCCCCTAGAGGATTCGATGAAAACTGACGAGCCAGAAGATGAGGATGACAAGTCCGGGGGAGATTCTCTAGGACCAACTATCGATCCATCTGACCCCGACGCCGACAGTGACAGCTCAATGAGTTTCGATGAGTCACAGAGTTTCTCGCACAAGACAGAACCACACGAGTCAATGAAGGCGACAGACGAGGACGATTCGGGTCTTTTCAATTCTCTCCAGACGGCGTCGTCTCTCACCGAGACCGACAACCACAACGACACCACGCTTACATGTGAAGCAGGCTCAACAGAGTGCCCGTCTCCAGACGCCAGCATTGACGAGATCGAAAAGGACTCAATCAACCCCGAGGACATCACGTTACCAAACGACATCGAAGGTAATTCGTGGCTGTCGAACTTCCTGGCCGGTCTACAAGCGGAACAGGACCGAGATCGTGATGACAGCTCCAGTCTAACCGACAGCTCTGAAGAGGGCTGCTCTGATGGCGAAACCCGCGCGACACAATCACCGGAACCAGATGAACACAAGCCCCAGCCAGGAGAGAATGTGTCAGAAGCCGCTGCCGAGGGCGAGATATGGTTGAAGAACGTCCTGACTTCCCCGAAGGACACAGAAGAAGCCTCATCAAAATCCGAGGGATCAGTCGACGCAACCAACCTCCTTGACAGCATCTTAGCCGAAGCCCAGCAGAATATAGACGAATCCACTTTCCGCGAATGGCAGACAAGCGAAGACGCCCATTCATCAGACGATGAACCCTCCTCCACCAAGGAGCCTGAACTGCCCGCCTTCTCGGCCACCCTTCTCGACGGCCTGGACTCCTTCAACAAGGTCGTTGAAACGATCAATAAAAGAAGGGAAGAGCGACTACAAAAAATTAACGACTTCGTGAACCACCCCCAGGACGCCCAGCAAACGGAAGAACAACTCGACCGGCAAATCAAGCAGGAAAAGCACGAACGGGTCCGGCAGTTGGTGGAGCAGGTCTACGCCCAGAGGGACGACTACGACGACACCTTGGAGCTGATCGAAGGACGGCTGATGGTTGTCAAGCGAGAAACAGGTGCTCTGGAGGAGGTGCAACCACCGCCGTCCCGCGGCGGAACTGGAACGAGCACACACATTGATTCTCCCACCTCGGCACGCACGTTCTCCAATCAGGGCGTGAGCGCCACTCCTCACGAGGGTAAGAGGGAGCCGCTGTCACCCGCCGAAAGCTCCGAATCCGATGACTACGGGACACCCCTCTCCTCGGGCAACGACGAGCACGATGACGAAGAAGTCGAACAGCACCGAAGCGACACGAAAATAAGCAAAATAACCTTGCCTTCGGCGGTTAACGAGGTTGACTCATCGGCGATGTCAGCCGCACGCACAAGCACATGCGGGCAGGACGAGGTTGAGGTTAGCTTCGAGAGGGACTTCCGTGAGGAACAGGAAGAATCCGTGCAGCGGGTGATGCAACTCCACAGGAACATCGACGCTGACGTCTTCTCTGAAGTCACCAAGTGGATGGACGAGGGCGGTGACGTTCCGTCTGTCAGTCCGACGAGGGTCAGGCTAGGAATGGGCCGCGAGGAGATCATGCTGCTCAGGCAGGAGGTGAAGGTGGAGACTGCCGATGAGCTGGAGGAGGAAGGAGCAGGGACTTTTGAATTGATTCCAAGCGGCGATGATTAGGAACGATGGCGTGTGCACTTGTTTGTTTGAGATTTTGAATAAATTTAGTTCGAATAAAATGGGGTGGTTACATTGGTGCTGGGGAAGAGGGCTCTCGAGCTCGAGGGAGGGACCGGGTGATGCGTCATCGGAAGGTCTCTGCTTCCCATGTACGTGGGTAGTGACTGAATGAATTGTGAACTGTCAGCGTACACCGTAATCAAATCAACATCCGCAACAGCAAACACAAAAAAGCGTCCGTCTGCAAAGCAAAAAAACAGAAACCCAAAGGTCGTGCACGTCACATGCACCACAACCAGTATTTTTCTAGATTTCCGAATCAAATGGAGGCCAATAAGCCTCATTAAGATTAAGCGCTATCAGCGTGACACTTGTTTTTCCACACGTCCCGATCCAGTTCGGTCTGGATCCGCAGACTTCAGCGAGGCAGCAGAGGATCCAGCTGAGGAGCCCCCTAAAGGTGCTTCTCACTCAATCCCTCAGCTCTGTCGCTCACCAAACAGCTCCTCAACTCGAGAACTGCCATATCCAAGCGCTACGCTTACACAAGCCCCAGCACACCAGTTAACCTAGATCTCGGCCAGTAGCTGCTTATCTCGCCTCCGACACTGCACTTCAGAGCCTTATCAGCGCTTGTTTGTTCACGCAAACAAATGCTGTTACGAACTGGTAAATGGATTTAAAAACCACTGAAAACCGGTTACGCCATCCGAGAAGCCTTCCCAAAACGAAAACAAGCAAAACAAAAAATAGAAACATCGGCGTCTAATCTGCTCTTTCGGGTTCAATGGGTCTTATCGAAACTGGATCGTCCGGGATCCAGCCGTAACCGGTTTCGGTGCTTTGTGTGGTTTTGTGACGCTGAAATGAACATTTTCGTCGATTCCTTAATCACTCCAGTGAAGGGCATCCGTGTGCTGACAAGCGAAGGGACAGAGTTCTAGAAGCCACCAATTTTTGGGTTCCAACTCAAGGCTGGGCGGAGTGGGGTGGTGTTTCAAAAATAAATACATGTTGTCGATGAGCGCTGTTATCAGTGCGCGGCCGGTGGTTTATGAAGCGTTGGTTCATCACCCGGCAGAGGAAAATACCCCCGATGGTGGCATGCTTTCGACAGCTGATTGATAGTCTTGGGACGGCTCTGCGAGATCAGTCGATGGCCTGTGGGGGAAAACAACCCCGGCCGGGTCATGGAGGGTGGCTTTAAGACTCTATCATGGAGGGTGGGCAGCAGTATGGTTGGCTTTTGAAACTCTAGACTAGAGCAGATTCAGACTCAAAAACTGCTCCATCGTACCAACAGGCAGCAACCTACATTTAGTGAAGTTTCTTGGTCTTCCGGAGGACTACCAGCTGGCGTTTCTGTAATAAGGAACCTACATCATCACCTCTTACCACATCAGCACCAAATGGCTGACGATCCGAGTAAAGCCGCGACAGATCCAGAGGAAGTGCTCTACAGTGTCGTGGTCCTCTCCACAGGCGTTGCAGAAGGTTCCATCGCTCGGCCCTAGCACACTTAGGTGTTTGACAAAGACGTAGTGGCCACCCGGTAGTACGCTGATAAGTGTACTCCAGTCCTTTCTGTCAAAATACAATTGACATGACGCTGACTGCAAGAGTCCTTGCAGAGAGCGAGGCAACTGCTTAGAAACAGACTAGGCTGGGGAGTGGCAGCTCAGTGGTAGAGGTCAATTTTGAGTCCCAGGACGTCCATGAGATTATACAGGGAAAATGCTCCAGAAGCACGTCTGAACCTAACTAGGAGATGTGGCCTTATGACAACCACGTCGGGTGGTGGACCAGCGGTCGACTCACGAATTTGCGCCACAGTTTAGAAAATGCCCAAGTCCTTGCAACTTCCACACAGATCATTGCACTCCACAGGTAAGCGGGGTCTCATTGAAGCAGGTCGAGAAGTTCAAGCATCTTTGGGTCTTTTCGCGAGTAATGGGAGGAGTAATGCTGAGCTTTCCTGGAGGATTGGCCAAGCTTAGCCACTATTGAAACAAACATCAAATCTGTAATCAGACCAAGCTCGAGCTTGATGAGCTGTTTCCAACTCAGTTTTAGTTCCAACTCTCCTATGGTCACCTATGGTCATGAGATTTGGGTTATAACCGAAAGAATACAAGCTATGTTCGTGCTATTGATGAGTTTCTCTCCGGGATAGGATGATAAACACGCCAGCACACGGGGAACTCAATGTCGAATAGCTACGGAAAGAGGTATACTTGACCGGGTTTGGACACGTGGCACGAATGTGCCCGGACGAGGCTTGCTTTGATTGTGATTCCATCAGGAAGGCGACCCGTTGGCAGACCCAGAACTAGGTGGTTAGGTCAAAAGTCCAAAAACTCGCTTGACTGAGCCTGGGCATATGTCCTGATGAATTAGAGTCGATGACAGAGGATCGGGTGGCCTGAAGCTCTCTAGTGCATGCTTTGCCACGACCGCTTTAATGCATCATGAGGGCGAAGAAAGAGAAAAAGAACGATTTTCTGAATCCGTTTTGCATCGCTTGAGTAGTAGGGAGTGACGAGCTACATAGAGCCACGTCTAGTTTTGATTTCCCTGCCAAACTAGCCAGGCTGTCCCAGATAGCGATGAAGAACGTTCGCTGCTCCATCAATGTCGAAAACGGACTCACCGGGACCTCTGATGTGAAAAGAGGACCTAGACTAGGAGATGTGCTGTCGTGTGCACATTGCACTTGAGCGAATTGTGCGAAACTCAAACACCAAACGCCGGAGGCACAATCTTTCAAGTCGCAGTGTAACGATGTTGACATAATTGGCCAACCAAGTACATGCTGGCAGCAAGAAGGGATACACATCAGCAACGAATTGAGCAGAGCCTCACAATCGACAGCTACATCTCTGACCTGGTAAGGAACTTTGTCTAGTACTTGGGCTCTGCTATGAACTCTTGCAAGAACACAGCGAACAAAATAAAATGAAAAGGCAATTGAATAGTGAAGCCCCATCCCGAACAACTAAACACCAAAGTCCTACTCTATGACGCTGAAGCATGGACTTGGTCGGTTCGAGAGAAAATACTTCGGCAAATATACGGTCGTAAGTGCGTCTGTGGTGGCCCGTGGCATTGTGGGTATGTGCGTCGACCCCAATCTCCACGTTCTAGGTTCGATTCCTGCTCTGTGTGACGAAAACAATTTTCACGACCCCACCTCTTTCGAGTCACTGACAATGCTCAAAAAGTATTTCCTGTCTAGAAAAAGCTTCTCAAACTTGGCCGTTCAGAGTCGGCATAAAACTCTAGGTCCCTTCCACTCGTGAGAGAACGCACAACATTAGTGGTTGCTGAGAAGCTAGGCCCTGGCCCTCTACGGGCTGTAGCGCCACCCATATTACTATTATTATATAGGTGCATCTGTCTGTGGTGGCTGGTGGCGTTGCGGGTTTGTTATTTGTAGTTAGTAAGGCATTTTTGAATTTTGAGCTTTCCTTAGCTCATCTTCCAAGTCCACTACAGAAATCTACCTTTGACCTGTGCACACCGGTGGTGATGTTTTCGTGCATGTACCACCAACGCACTTGGCCCTACGTGTCTCGGTTTGATTCCTGGTACTATTTTGTCGTACTTTTCACGGCCCCACCACTGACAATGCTCAAAGAGTGAGTATTCCCGTCTAGGAAGGGCTTCTCAAATTTGGCCGTTCGGCGTTGTCACACGGCACTGTAGGTCTCTGCCACTCTTGAGAGAACACCCTCGCACCCTAAACACGAGTGGTTGTTGGGAGGCTGAGCCTGGCCCTCAACGGGTATAAACTGCGTCTCTCGTTCATGATAACACCCTTCCCTTCCATTTGAATGACAAAACATAAATCTTTCCGACGAACACATTGATTTGTTGCTTGAACTTGCTCATTCAGCTGACTCAATAGTTTTCCCTCGGACGCAGTGATTCTAATTCCTAACATAAATAATCGTTGACACCTCGGAAACGCATGTAAAATGATATGGTCTTCCAAGAACTTTCCTGTCCTCCTCTCGAAACCGGTTCGTTTGAATTCCGTGCAACAGTTTCAATGGAATTCAGCTCCTCAGTTGACACTGACAAGAAGTGAACTCCAAACGATCATCCCGCTGCTGTCTGCATCTTCTCCGTCTCGGACGCCTTTGTTTAAGACGAACGAACACAAAAAAGCCCAACCCAACATGCACAGTCGAAGTCTAAAAGTCGTAACATCGATTGAATAGAATCCAAAATCGATTTCCTCCCCACCGAAGCGCCCTAAAACTCCTGATAACAAAACACACAGTCTAGTTGCATACTAGTCCCCCATAATCACTTACATTCAAGCTCACCAGATAATTCATCGGTTATCGGTCGGATGTGATGCCTCCATCACCCTCCCCACCCAGCCGGGCAGCCATCACGATTAGATTCGAGAAACGAATAAATAGAAGGCGTCGATTGGCGCAACGGCATAATCCAAGCAAAGTACTCGCTAGAGTCAGATCTACACAGTTTTTCAGTGCTTTCTAGTCGGACTTGTATTTTTTTGAGTAAAAACGCGATCGAATTGCATAAGACAAAAACCGACAGTGTGTGTTGTGTGATTTCTGAGCAATCGTGGTGCCAGTGAGACTAAATTATTCAATTCCCGGAGCTGATTTCTGATTACACCTTTCGGTCGTCATAATGGCAGTTAGTATCTTGTTTTTTTTTCTGTTTTTGTTTTGTTTTTTCTTCAGTCAGATGCATTGGGTGTTGGGTCATTTGGAGAGGAAGAGGTAGAGATTGCAATACACGCTGCATGTTGCATGAGAAATGTGCTCATTTGGGTCTCATTCGGCCGCTTCTTGTCTCGCTGTCCGTGATGGCAGATTGATGATGATTGGTTGCTTGTGACGAATGATGCAGTGAAAGTCTAGAAACTTGTTTCTTCTGCGAACGACCTAGGGGGTATGTCCGAAAGAAGTGCGCAGAGCTGAACCGGGAAAACTAGTTCAGAGTAAAAGCTGCCAGAAGGCCGACTAAGCGTCGCTTAATGTGTCAAGTTCAAGCGAACTCTATCGAGACTCTTGAGAGATCAAGTCGATGATCAGTTAAGAGGAAACGAGTTTGCCTTTCCATGACCCACCCAACTGATGTGATCGGAATTCGAAAATATTGTCGATCACGACATGAGGCCAGCGATCTGTTTGAAATGAGATTTTCATGCATTTCCTGCGCGCATTTCAAGTCTCTCTCGTCTTCCTCTTCTCTCTCTCTCTCTCTTCCCTCTCTCTCTCTCTCTCTTTCCCTCCCCCTCCACACCCCTTTCACCCTCTCTTTACCGCAAAAATTAATAATCAAGCCCACCCACGCCCACCACACAGTCACTTCTCAGCCAACCCCCAAACTAATGGCCTCCTTCTCTCTCTCTCTCTCTCCTTTTCTTGCAGCAACCCCTTCGCCTCGCCATCATCGGCCAGAGCAACTTCGCCGCCGACGTGCTCGACCTGCTCCTCGAGAAGAAGTACACCATTGCGGGCGTCTTCACCATTCCGGACAAGGGCAATCGTGAGGACATCCTCGCGACAACGGCCAGACGCCACGACATTCCCGTGTTCAAGTTCTCGTCGTGGCGCAGGAAGGGCGTCGCCATCCCCGAGGTGCTGGAGAAGTACCGGTCCATCGGGGCAACGCTGAACGTGCTGCCCTACTGCTCGCAGTTCATTCCCATGGAGGTGATCGAAGGCGCCGAGTTGGGCAGCATCTGCTACCATCCATCAATCCTGCCCCGTCATCGCGGGGCAAGTGCCATCTCCTGGACCCTGATCGAGGGCGACGAGGTGGCTGGCTTCTCCATTTTCTGGGCCGACGATGGTCTGGACACCGGTCCGGTTCTGCTGCAGAAGCAGTGCCCGCTGGAGTCAACCGACACCCTGGACAGCATCTACAAGCGGTTCCTCTACCCGGAGGGCGTCAAGTCGATGGGCGACGCCGTGGAAATGGTGGCCAATGGAACGGCGCCCAAGATCCCGCAGACAGAGATCGGAGCCACCTACGACCCGGCCATGTTCAAGGAGGACAACCAGGTCATCGACCTGAACCAGTCCGCCATGCGGATCTTCAACTTCATCCGCGGGCTGGACTCGGTGCCGGGAGCAGTGGCCACAGTCGAGGGCGACGACGGAGTGGAGGAGAAAATACGCCTATTCGGGGCGCACATCTACTCCTCGGGCCCGGTGAAGGGACGCGCCATCCGGCTGAAGGGCCTGAAGAAACCGGCGTACATCCACGAGGACGGCCTGCTGATCGAGGGAGCCGACGGCGCCTTCGTGAACGTGCGCCGAGTGAAGAAGGGCACCAAGATGATTGCGGCCAGCGAGTGGTACAACCTGGCGCAGGCGCAGCAAATAAGCGACATAACCGCCGAGGAGCTGGGCAAGAAGGAGGCCCTCCGCGGCATCTGGACCTCCATCCTGAAGACATCCATCGAGGGGGAGACCGACTTCTTCGCGTCCGGAGCCGGCTCCATGGATGTGGTGCGGCTGGTCGAGGAGTGCAAGGACGCCTTCGACATCCCGCTCGAGAACGAAGCGGTCTTCATGGCGCCGGTGTTCGATGAGTTCTTCCTGGAGATCGTCAAGGCCCATCGCCAGGGCAGCCTGGGCACCAACGTGAAGGTGTACTTCGACGGGTTCGTCTTGCACGCCAACAAGCGCGAGATCCCCGTGCCGACGCAGTTGTTCGTGAATGGAAAATTCATCGACGCCGAGGGACGACGCAGTCTGGAGATAGTCAACCCCACCAACGCCGAGGAGCTTTGCAAGGTGGCCTGCGCCTCAAAGAGCGACGTAGACGTGGCGGTGCAGGCGGCCCACAAGGCGTTCAGCACCTCCTGGAAGCAGATCTCGCCCAGGCAGCGGGGCCAGCTGATGTACAAGCTGGCGGACCTCATGGAGGAGCACAAGGAGGAGTTGGCGACCATCGAGGCGGTCGACTCCGGGGCGGTCTACACTCTGGCGCTCAAGACCCACGTCGGCATGTCCATCGACGCGTGGAGGTACTTCGCCGGGTGGTGCGACAAGATCCAGGGTAACACGATCCCGGTTAACCCCGCGCGGCCGAACAATGTGCTCACGTTCACCAAAAAGGAGCCCATTGGGTAGGTGCCCCTCACTTGCTGAAACCCCTGTGCGCCTCGACTAACTTTGTCCCCCTTTTCAGTGTCTGCGGCCTGATCACCCCGTGGAACTACCCACTGATGATGCTCTCCTGGAAGATGGCGGCGTGCATAGCGGCTGGCAACACGTGCGTCATCAAGCCCGCCCAAGTGTGCCCACTGACGGCCCTCAAGTTCGCCGAACTCTCAGTCAAGGCCGGCTTCCCGCCGGGTGTGATCAACGTGGTGCCGGGCAAGGGATCCGAGGCCGGACAGGCGATCGCCGACCACCCGCTGGTCAGGAAGCTCGGCTTCACCGGGTCCACCCCCATCGGCAAGACGATCATGAAGTCGTGCGCCGACTCGAACATTAAGAAGTGCTCGCTTGAGCTGGGCGGCAAGAGTCCACTCATAATCTTCGCCGACTGCGACCTGGACAAGGCCGTCAAGCATGTAAGTGTGACGTGGTGCCCCTCTCTCGACGATGGGTTGTTTAATGGATTCCCTTCTCTCTTGCAGGGCATGTCGTCGGTGTTCTTCAACAAGGGCGAGAACTGCATAGCAGCCGGGCGGCTCTTCGTCGAGGACAAGATCCACGACGACTTCATCCGGCGAGTGGTCAAGGACCTCCGCTCGATGACCATCGGCGACCCGCTGAACCGGTCCACAGCGCACGGCCCACAGAACCACCGCGCGCACTTTGAGAAACTCATCGAATTCGCCGACATCGGAGTGAAGGAGGGCGCCACCCTCGTGTACGGCGGCAAGCCGGTGCCCAACACAAAGGGCTTCTTCTTCCAGCCCACAGTCTTCACAGACGTCGAGGACCACATGTTCATCGCGAAGGAGGAGTCCTTCGGGCCCATCATGATCGTCTCGAAGTTCAACGGCTCCGACATTGACTCCGTGATGAAGCGTGCCAACGCGACCGAGTACGGTCTGGCGTCCGGCGTGTTCACCCGCGACATCGGCAAGGCGCTGGCCTTCGCCGACCGCGTCGACGCCGGCACGGTGTTCGTGAACGTGTACAACAAGACTGACGTCGCCGCCCCCTTCGGTGGCTTCAAGCAGAGCGGATTTGGCAAGGATCTCGGCCAGGAGGCGCTCAACGAATACCTGAAGACGAAGTGCGTGACGATAGAGTACTGACGGGCGGCACCCTTCACATTCCATCTCTTAGTCGTAATTAATTTATTTTAATGAAATAAAAACCTAATGTAAGTCGTTTCCCTCAACAAAGAACATGCGAACTTCATTGATTATCCAAGGAGGTGGATGGGTGGGTGGTTGGTCTCTTGGCAGAGAGCGACTCTCCTCCTATGATATCCTTGCACTGAAAGTGGGTCAATACGATTGTAATCCTGCTTGGCGGACATTTGAGACATTTTTCTGGCACCGAAGTGACTGGGCTGGGCGGGTGCTGCCGACGGTGGCACCGACATCGCAGCGATTGTTGTGCACTCCAACCGCACACTCCCCATCGAAATCGAAGCACGCAAGGCTTTTGTGCCGTAGTCTGTGCGGTGGTCGCCGCACGGGGTATTTAGACCAGCAGAACGGATGTGCACCAGCATCTAAACGGGGTTTTGCGTAATGGACTCGAGTCCGTCCCCCATCGACGACGACAATGGTTTATCTTAGATATTACAGAATCGACTTGGCACTGATGACCGATGAAGTAATACACGCGGAATAGGAAAAAAAGGGCCAACGTCAACAGGAATCTGTGCCAGCAGAGGATAGGTGGGATGGCGGAGACTGTCGCCGACTGCTGACGGGCAACGGAACGGGGCTGTCCCCGGGCTTCAACTGGAGTCATCGGCTTGTTTTTTCTGTCCCTACGATCAATGGTCAACGAGGAGATGTCTTGTGAACAATCCCCCATGTCTATTCTCCCCGCAAGCCATTTCCACGTGAACAGCAAGTCAGTACAGCCGACGAAGGTGGGTTGTGAGCGAAAAAAGCCCTCTCTCACCACACCACAGTCCACACATTAACATGCAATAAATACACTGCATACTTCTAGGCGCAATTAGCACAAAACAATTTCACCTAACACGCTCTTCCTCTCCCACTCTCTTTGCTTGGCCACCCATAACCTTCGAGAAACACCTTTTCCGCCCGCCGCCGCGCCGCACCCATCTCGTCGTCGCAACGGATTGCATTCAACATGAGCACAACCACACAACAATGCCAGCAAAATCCTAACCCTCTCACCGTGGTTTACACTTCACCCTCTGTCAAGCACACCACCCACCTTCCAAGCGACCCTGGTTACACAATGAATTGCAGAAAAAACTGTTATTACACCATTGTTGTGATGAGTGCTCGTGGGGGTGGTTGAATCCCTTTCTGTACACTTGATGGAATTAAATTCCTTTCAAGTGCATACCATGTCCTGTGGGTGGCACCTCAAGAATGCCTCAGCTTGATTCTCGATTTCTTCTTCTGTTCAGTCTTCCAGTCCAGCCAGCCCATTCACCGCCCTGGCAATTATTTTCGAGTTCCACCCTCCCTCCCCCCTAAATGCAAATGGCACACACACCCACAGCAGCGCAGCTCCAAGATTGAGGGTCCGACAGTGGAGGCCCACCAGACTTCACTTGCATGACTAGTCGCAGTCGTAAGTGTGAAACCATGTTAGTCGATAGTCCTTGTGCGCGCGGCGGTGGTGGAGGGCCTCTGTGGATCGCCTGAACACAGCCCACAGCCAGGCGTGGGATGGATGCCGTTCGCTTTGCTGAACGCTTCTGACAACGTAACAGCTGAGATGTGACGTAACATCGTAAAGGGGTCGTGAGAGTATTGCCCCAGCATCACGTGGTACACCCCACACACACGTTCGCTCTTTCTCTCTCTCTCTCTCTCTCTTAACCCATCCGTTCGACGCTCTTGCGAGAGAAGAGTCTTCTCTGGAATTGGTATAAAACCGAAGACCGAAGACAAAGACTGGAAGGTCCCACCACCAGCCAATGTAACCTAAAACGAGGTCGTTCTCAATACATTTTCTCTACCCTCTTGTGACCGCCACCCCCCCAGCCCACCTCCCGCACCCAGAAGCAAGTCTTGATTGAACCAATCCTTTCGCATACCGTGAAGCTAAGCCTCTTTTTTCGGAATTTTTCCGCAGGCGCGCGCATGTTCGGAACTTGGTAACAACTCTCGTGTGCCCATGGGTGTGCTCACGTGCCTTCGTCGCTGACGTGTGTGTGTGTGCGTGTGTGAGGGGGGGTGCGATGCACAGGAGAGAGAGAATATGGGTTTTCGGTCGGTTGTCGCCGCTCGTCCGCCCGTTGTTCGCCGCATCGAATCAATCAATAAAAGTTTTGTAATCGTTTTTCCTCAGCGAGCGAGTGTGGCGCGTACATGCGCGTGGCATCGAGCCACCATCCACCATAGGAATGCTGGCGCTCGTGAATTGGAACCCTAAGTACATGTTTCTTATCGGATGGATTCCAGCCACAAGATGATGATGATGGCATGCAATGGGAGACAGTCGAGGCGGGAGCTTCTCAAACTTTTTTGAAAACACTCTTTAAATGGGTCAGGCCGAGATATACTCGACGACTTTGCAAAACGAAGTAGGCGGGAGTCACAAGAGCCTGTCAGGGTTTTTTTTTGGCAGACGAGTTGTCTTAGCTCTCGGCATGTTTTTTAATTCGAGAATAAATTCCGCATTGATTGCCAGTAACGTCACTTGGGAAGTGACAAAGGAATCGAACTCAAATTCAAGAGAGAAGAAACACTGAGCTTCTTCTTCAATTCAAGGGAAATCGGTGAGAAATCTGCATTTTTTCAGTATTTTTTTACGTCACAGGTAAACAATCAATTTCCTCACACACTGAGTCTCAAAAAAAAATATGAATCGTTAAATTCATTCAACAGTTTGAGATGTACTGCTCTGCCATCCAGTTTCCAGCGAGCTTTCATTCGATTCCAACGCCCCTAGAAGAAATCGATTCTCTCGCTACCACAGCTCGTGCTCTTACTCACTCAACCACTCACTTCCCAGATCACCCAATCCACCTCCGGCCACCCCTCCCCACCCCACCCCCCCATCCAACAACACAACGAATGTATCTCAAAGCTTCCCACCGTACATTCCAGATAAAGCTCCCACCGCTTCCAGTCAACCAGAGGCATATTCATCCACCAACTAGAGCCAGCCAGGAAAAACTTTTTACCGATTTCTTTCAGTAGCAGGGCTCCATCATTGGCATTTTAACTGTGGAAGTGGGACCGAACACAAACCGAACACAAAAAGAGATATTCACTAAAGAATTTCAAACAGTGAACAAAAAAAAAAAAATCCGAGTACAGATTGTAACTTGTTCCGCTTCTGCATCCAAAAAATACATATATCTTAAGATAAATTATTTTCAAAACAGTTCCACAGTTTAAACTCAGCACAGTAAGTGAAACGATAAATCAAAAACTCCTCCTAGCTCCGCGCAAAAATTCCAAGTCCTGTGAGTGCTAAACTAAATCCAACCGAAGAAGAAAAAAGAGAAGGACAAAATGGAAAACTCCGGTTGATAAGCCATCAGATCAGTGAAAAAAATTAATTTTTTTGTTTTTTTTTTCTCGCTGTCGCAAGAGAGTGTGTGAGAGTGCGTTTTGCTGGGTAAAATTCTTACACTTCAACAAGAAAAAAAAAAAAGGAAAAACGAGAGAAAAACTGATTTTGTAACAATTTTCCTGACTTGTACACTTTTTTTTCCTTCATTCTTCCTCCGTTGGCTGTGTGCGCGTGTAAGGACATAGAGAAAAACTCACCTACAGTGTATCCGTGTGCGCCTGTGTGGTTGCGTGTGAGTGTGCGTGTATCATTGGCTGCCCCGTGCCCGTCCCCCTTCAAAAAAGGGACGAGAGCTTTGCCTTTGAGCAGTGCTCCTTGATGGCCGTGGGAAAAACGAGAGCGAACGAGAGAGCGAGAGACAGTGACATAGGGTCTATTCGTCCGAAAAAAGGGTATACTAACTTGATAGTGGTTATCCTTGAAGGACCTACACACACAGTGCTCGTCGTCTTTTTTTTTTCGAAAATTTCCCATTCCCTCTGTGGAGTGCCAATTTTAAGTCAAAAAAAAGAAGTTAAGAGCGGATTTTGAAAAAGAAAACCACTTCCTTTCGAAGCTAAGGCGAAGCCTAACGTTTTTTTTTTCGAGTAAATTTTTTCTCTTCACGAGCTTTCCTCCTTGAGTCCTTATAAATCTCCTCTCTCTCACACACACACATCCTCTGGCTCTTTCTGTTCGTGTCTTTCGGTGTGTGGTTCCTTTACCTTCAGTGGTAGCCAGTACCCGTCCGTAGACACACACGCATACACAAACACACACCCATCCACTCACTCGCTTACACACCATCATTTCGGTGAAGGGGGGCAGATAGTAGTGACACAGCGGCGAAACAGAGCAACGAAAATCCGATTTACGGCAAATTGAAGGCTCCGCAAAACAAGTTACATAACGGTCTACCCTAAAAACGACAAGACGGTGTGTGCCTGCCCCTTTTTGCTGACAATAGACCACGATATTCGACAACCAGATACGGTGAATGAGATGAGCTCAAATAGATAGTCTCTCCAGCCCTCATCAACCTTATTTCGTTTTGTTTGCGAGAATATCAGGAAACGGAAGAACATTTAGATCCTGTTTTTGAGATCGACAACACAAGTGTCCTTTGTGAAAAGAATTTTTTTCCCATTTTTTTTTCTTAAATTCACATCAGTGCCTGTGGTGAGAGACTGAAAAAAAAAACGAAGTGTGTAACAAAAGGACGATTTCATAACCTACAAAGGATACACCACCACCACTCGTATACCGAATCGATTCGCGTGGAAAAAGAAATCCGTCCAAAACCGACTGAAAAACAGAAGGGAGGACACCAAGAGAAAGCCAGCCTTTTAAGGATATCCCTTGACTTGACACAAATTCTTGTCCCTTTTCGGTTCACTATTCCGCAACTATGGACAGTCCTGCATAGAGAGAGTTTTCTTCTTCTTCGCCTCCTTCCTGTGCTGGTGATACATATTTATTTCTCGTTTTCCTACACACACTAGCCTCTCTTCTCTTCCTTGGCCGCTATTTGATTTCGTTCCCTTTTTCGGGATAAGTGTATCCTACACACACAAAGAGTACCTCTTCTATTTCTCCTTCACTCATACTCGCAGCATGTACATCTCTCGCTTGCAACATCAAATGAAGCTCGGTTGAAAAAAAAAAGAATCTTAAGCAAGCCAAGACCTTTCTTGTTCTCCTTTCCTAACCACAATTTATTCTTTTTTTTTTCTTCTTGTGTCTAACTTTACAATCTTGTTTATTCATCGTCATCATAGCTGCCGTCGTCGTCGTCGTTGTTGTTGTTGTTGTTGTCGCCTAAATAACCCTAGCGAAGAAAAAAGAAATTCCCTCTCTCTTCTAAATTCGAATCGAATCGATAAGGAAAAGACTAAAATCAAATAAAAAAGAGGACGAATTCATAACGAACAGTTTTACGGTTAAATAAAAGAAAAGAAAAAAAAAGAATACAAAATGGTCGATAAGAAAATCGCTGAACAATATTATTCGCCTCCACCGAAACTCGGCAAATGGGAGGGCTTCAAAACATTCCTATGGAACAGTGAAACTAGTCAATGCCTCGGACGAACAGGATCCAGTTGGGGTAAGTTTTTAGTTATTTTTTAAATCCAGCATTTAATTATAAGAATTTTAAAAAAATTGGCATGATTTTCCCGAAAATTTCAAAATTTGGGCCCCCCGTCGTCAGGTGCATTTCTTTTGCTGCTAGCTTGCAGGAGAGTTATGTAAAAAGTGTCTCTCTCTCTCTCAATTACTGTCGACTCACACACACAGTAGTAACGAAGACACAACATGTAGAAGGACGATGGCGAGGAGTATCCTTCGGCATTCTTTTCCTCTTTTTGTGTGTTCGGGGGGGGTCTCCTCTTAAAAATAGCACAAATAACTGAAATAAATCAATGAGCATTGTTGTTACGTCATGGTTTTCGATGGTGTATGTAAATAGAGAGAACTTGCAACCATGAGAATCACCAAGGAGAGTCGAGTGAATGAGACAGAGCTGCCTGCCCGAAACGAAGGAGACCACGATACTGGTCATGGGAACATTTTGAGAAGGGATATTTTCCAAGGCAAAAAGGACGTTTCTTTTCTTTTGCTTCTTCGAGGATTTTCCAAATTAGATGGAATCAGTTTTTTTTTTTTCGTTTTCGTTTTCCAATCCAAGTCTTGAGATTACCAAACTTTTTCGTGGTTAAATTGTTTCGGCGATTTAATCCGGAGAAAACCTTTTCCACGGTTTTTTTTTGTTCTGCGGGTTGAAAAACATTTCTGCCAGCAGTTCGTTATGTAACACCGGCGAATGTGGGTTTGGAATGAGAGAGGTTGGCCTTTTTTGTGCTTGGGAGGAGATTGAGGTTTGGAATTTATTTTTGGGATTTAGAGGTTGATTTTCGGGGGATTGCCTAATGTCTATGAATCATCATTAGAAATTAAGAGGGCGGGCGGGGTGGCTGGCCTAGCCTGTGACATTGGTGACTCTTTTACATCATCATGTAACTGGATGGTTGACTGTGAGCTTTTTTTTCGCTGACCGTGATCGGATGAGGTTTATGGGAAGTCATAGACATTTAGGCAAAGCTCTTAAATTGCCATCATAAGTCGATGTTAATCTCTGGTGATGAAGGGGACTCGGTAGTTTTACAAAATTTGGGGGATTTTATTGAGGTTGGGAATTAATTGAGTTTTTTTATTTAATGCAACTTCTGCATGTGTTCTCTTTGGAAATCAGATTTAACATGTTTAGGTACGCGGTTAGTAGTGCCAAATAGGTAGCTAAGCTTCAGCTTTCTTAGTGGTGTAGAATGCAAAGATTTTTCGTCGATGATTGTGTAACGCTGAGGTGAGTTCTGATGATGGACATACTTAACTTTGTTCATTAGAAGCCATAAGCCGTTTTATTCTGACGTTGAAGGTTCTTCATTCTTCTTTTGTTTGAACGAACTTAATTTCCTCATGAACTTTGTCCAAATACCTCAAGTCTAGTTCTGGTGTCGGACTTGAATTCAGTAAAATCATCCGTTTCCGAGGCTTGTTGTTGCTTCGTAACTATAGTTTGGCCGGGCAGTTACCCCGACGACACAACCACCAACCTGGAGGGCCAGTTTTATGTAACCCCTAGGATAAGAGGTCGCACTTATAAGCACTTGAGCAGGTTGAGCTCGGGTGAACTACAACCAGTACCCGACGGCTACCACTTGGAGGTAAAATAAGCACAATTGGTGTGTAGAAAAAGTTGCAACACTGGGCATCGCCAGGTTGACGCCAGTCAGTGCCTACCCGATTCCCACAGCACCCAGCCATCGGTAGCGCACTGTGCGTTGTGTTAAGCAAAGGGTCTTTATTTATTTACTCCTATTGAGTGGGCCTTTCGAGTTTCCTTGATTATTTCTCCATTTCCTGTTAAAATGATTGAAATTTGAATATTGGACGGTGGTGGGAAGGTATCGTGAAATTACAATATTGGACGGTGGTGGGAAGGTATCGTCTGATGACTGGGGCTATTTTGATTTCCTCCATTTAACGTTCATGCAGGAAGTCTGAGTTCTTGGTGAAATTTAGTATATTTTTGAGTGAATGTTGTTTACCTGCTTCCCTTAGTTTGAACGCTTTCTCCGCTGCAAATGATTTTGTAACGTGGACGTGAATTCTGACGATGGACATACATAACTTTTTTCATCAAAAGCCATAAGTCGTCTTATTCTGACGTTTCCCTTGAAGATTAACGAAGGTTCATAATTCTTCTTTTGTTTTAACGCTTTTTCTGAACGCTCTAAACGCATTCTCTCTCTTCGCTCTAAGCGCCTTCGATAGCTGTTTGACTTATTGGCTAAAAACCCAGTCCAAGTGGATTGAAGTGTAGCCACAAATAAGAATCAAGCCGTTTACCTCGCTCCGGGCACCTCCAAAATTCCTCTCAAGACACCCTCTGCACTGTGAACACAACCAAAATACCTCTCGACAAACTCTGCACTTGGTCGTGGTGGCCTGTGGCGTTGTGGGTATGTGCGTCGACCCCAACCTCGACGTTGTAGGTTCGATTCCAGCTCTGAACGACAGAAATAATTTTCACGGCTCCATCTATTTTGAGTCACTGCCAATGCTCAAAGAGTATTTCCTGTCTAGAAGAAGCTTCTCAAACTTGGCCGTTCGGAGTCGGCATCAAACTGTAGGTCCCTTCCACTCGTGAGAGAACGCACAACATTAGTGGTTGCTGAGAAGCTAGGCCCTGGCCCTCTACGGACTGTAGCGCCACCCATATTATTATTATTACTATTAAACTCTGCACTTTCTCTGCACATTTCTAAACGAGTTCGCAACCAAAAAACTGACTTTTCTGAGGAAATTCATTAAATTCCAGCTTAACCTCGCAACAAACATAGGTTAGGTTAGGTAGTAGTGGCTGACTGCTGCAGAGCAGTCACACTTAGGCCAGAGTAGGCCCATTGTGATACCATTGTGCAACAAACATAAGTTAAATACAATATTCCCACGTACATACAACAAAAAAAGAAATACTGAACAACACCGCATCCACATATAATTACTGAGCCTCATAAATATCAGCATTTTCTGTAATTCTCTAATTACCCGGCACACACAAAACAATTTTCGAGGCAAAACAGATGTCTGATATTATCGTACAGCCATACATATGTGCGTCAAGAGAACAGGGTGAGATTTTAATTCACTCGTAATATTCTGTGTGTGTGTTCCAGAACCGATTGGTTGATGAATTTTGTTTCCCCGATTTATTTATTCCATCGAATAACATTCGGTTGAAGTTATTGCGCAACGCAAAGGCATTTAGAACCCCGTTTTTTGGTAATTACAGACCGGTTGTTGTCCTTGGTCAATAACGACCACCAAAACCATGACTATTCGCTTCGAATCAGGTCAAGCAAAGGGGGTAGGAAACTAGTTTATTGAGGCATAAAATGATTTCTCTTTTGTTTTTTTTCTCGTGGATTAAGTTGGTCACGCAAGAGTTGTATTAGGGTGCTGGTGTTAGAGGAGGGGGAGGGGGAGGGGAGGAGGAGTTTCCAATCACACTCCGAATAAACATTTCCTTCAAATTGTGTCAAAGTCACCCAGCGAGCGTGTGTCATCGGCTCAGCTGGCAGATAAAGGCTTCACTTATGAGCTAACACGCACGCGCTTTGAAATAAAAATTTGTGAAATCCGGAATTCATAAAACAATCTCACGGAATCGATCACTCTCGCTGTGGCGCCAACATGTGACAGGAACACATGTTTCTATGCAATTAAATGGTCGACGGAAGTTCTAACGTCATTTTCAGCAGAAATTCGTTGATCCCCAAACCACCCTCTCCCTCCAATCGATTGGCTGTCAATACATAAACCGATTAAATATGCTAATTGATATCAATTGAAGGAGGTTGCAAAATATACACTTAACAGTTCACATGTAAGCCACGATGACGCACGATTGTTAGTCATAGAACCGGCGCGGCGGTGATAATTTATTCAAACTCACGTGAAGACATTAAAAAAAAACTCATTTCGATTCCAAAAATAGCTCAGACTGAGAGAAGAAACCACACAGCTTATCGATACACTTTTAAGTCGCTGACTTTGGAGATGTTTGCACAGCCAATAAGCATGTCATGGGCAGTAAAGAAGACGTTAGCTGATAATTGCCCCCGCTTGACGGACTTGTGTCTTGTGTTTTTTTTTAGTGTGATGAAAACATCAGCTGGGGGGGATTGTATTTTTTCATGTGACGGCGGATTAATCGTGTGCAATTCGAGTCGAAGCCACAGAAGTGGACGGCCGCTCAAGTCGCGAAAAATCCCATGAATAATACACGTCTTCGGCTGTCCCTCGCAAACTTGCCTCGAAATGCCAAACTAATGAAATATTTATAAAGCTCTGACAAATTGCCCTCAATCTCGGGCGCACACTATCCACCGCGCACCACGAGGACGATTCGTTTTTTTTTTGTTTCTTGTATTTCTACTTCGTTATTCTGGTTATCCCCCGCCGCTGGTTGTGTTGTCGCCCTGCTCGACATTCCTCCGGTTATTATGGAAACGTTTTGTTTGCCCGACAAAAGAGAACAAACCCAGCCCAGTGTCTCCTCAATTCCAGTCCCACCCTCCGGCTTGTCATCGGCGTCTTTTCTTCCACAACACCTATGTACACATATCTCCTTTCCTCGCCGAATGGAGAGACCAAGTTGTTTTTGTCTCCCAACTGGCATTCTCTGCCGGGTTACGCAATAGTTGGGAATTCGAGGCGCATATGGGCGGTTGGCAAATATTTAAATAAAATTTTATAAATATTCATTCTGCTCTGCCAGACAATATCCCGAGAATTTCATTTTATGCCCCCCCCCCCCAATCAAAGGATACGACTGAGCTTTTCAACAAAGCTTCCTTGTCTACAACTCTACGAGATGGAGTCCTCCCTTTCTCGGTTGGCCCTTAGTTAGTCACTGACTGACTAACAAAGGGAATAATGTGCACGCACACACGGACGCGACCGAGTTCCATGCGCAAGCTGTGTACAGCAGCACACCAGGGAATTCGTCCTTGCGGTTGCTGTCACAGTGTGTGTGTGTGCGAGAGTTGGTTTCTAAAAAAAGAATACATTCATACGAATGGCACAACACGAAAAGTTTCTATTTCCATGCTACCCTGGTTGTATTCCCATGCTTCTTCTCTTCCCCGTGGTGGATCGATAATTCACACCCTTTTCGTGGCTCTCCATCCCTTAGCGCGTTTGGTCATCACCACCAGCTTAACGGATAGATTCCTCTCGTAGTTTAAAGAGTCGATTCTGTGTGGGCCACTTGTAAGAATGGGTTTTCTTCTGATTCTCGGCAGAGTCACCTCTAATCGATGGTGGGCTCCTCCATTTCTTATGCAACACTGACTGCGGTGCGGCGGTGTTATGATTCATTTAATCGCTCCTCGACGGTGGTTTGGCGTTCTCCTTCCGGTTTTAGACCACCACCACACCGCGAGAGCTTGTCTCTTCCTCTTCATTTTTCCAAACGTCGATAATTGTGTTATGAAATCGAGTGTAGCCGGCTGGTCTTAGTTACGTAAGCCCTTCCCTGCCAATAGGTCAGAAAACAAAATGTTTAGCAACGGTCTGATACATTTTTTTGTTTCAGTTCGCTCTTCGTTCAGTCGTTCCCTCTTTACCCTCTCATTCCGTGCGGTTATGATAAGGCATGGCCACTGTATCCGGTCAAGCTTAAGTCGCTTACGTAACCGATGTGGAATATCTCACGTGAATGTGCACGAAATCGCATAGAGGGAACATGTAGGGGTCCAAGGGCGCTTCCCTCTGGCACGTCGTGGTTGAAAATGGTGGCAGGTTTGAGCTCGGTTTCTGCCAAAATCAACCTTCAGCTCACTGATAACCTTTCGTTCATCTCTAGCGACAATCCAGCACTTGCCCGCTTGCTTCGACTTCACCGTCCCCTCCTCTAAGCACAGATAAGCTAGTGACTCATCTGTACCCATTCGGGGACTAAACAATCAACAAATCAAGAAGCGATACAATCTCTCGCTCTCTGCCAGTGGAAACTTTAATAAATACCCGCGCTCGTTTGGTTCCCATGAACTTGGCAGAATTATTTTAGTTATAAACAAAAAACGTGAATTTTCGAGCTAAGCGCTGGCACACTCCAACGATGATTTGGGGGCCGATTTAATGGAGCTGGTCTTGCTTCGCCAAAGGTCAGGCCACTCACACTTGCGCTCACATTTATGCAAACTCAGAGCACATCGCATACGAGGAAGTTAATCATAAACAACTGATCAAGTGACGCATGACTTTTTATACTTGCATCAGTGAGTGACGTAAATAGATACGCGGCACGATTGTTTCCATGTGGTGGCCGGCTGGCCAGTCGCTCCAAAGACACACGGCCACGCCAAGCAAGCACAGCTATTCTTGGAACAGAATCAATATACGGGGTTTTTTTTTCCTGAATTTGTTTTCTGTCTGTTTGCACATAAATATGAAAATGAAATATGGGGTGTCTTGCGTGAGGGAGGCGTTGTTTATTATGGAGTCGTGTTAAACCTTGTTCGACTGGGGGGGCAAACGGAGTTCTTCTTCCGCGAAATCCCAGCCACTTGGTGCTAAGGCATCCCTCACAGCATAAGATCACTAAGTCAGTGACATGCCAGGGGAGACTTAGGCAACAAATCGATGGGACTTGAGAGAGTGATTCTTTATCTGCCCAGCCGAGATCCGTTCTGAGCGACACTATCAGTTCCACGAGCACGTGGGTGCTCCTCATCACATCCATAATTATTGTTTTTTTCTTCTTTCATTTTCAATCACGTCGCGTCGTCTTGAAAATCATTGCTCACAACTGCCATAATTTATGTGGTTAACAGATAGACAGCAGCAGAAAAGCAATTTCCCCAACAAACGACATTAGCGCCAAGGTTTTGTGTGTTCGTCGTTTTATGAGCCGTCGTCGTTGTCGCCGGAAATACGTTTCGCCACAAACGTCCATCTGCCGAAAAGAAGAAAATTGGAAATGTCTCGTCGTCACGTCACAGCGTGTATTCAAAGGGAAACAAAAAACACATTTTCATAATTTAATTGCAAAAAACGAAACGATTCGTTTCTTTATCTGCCTCCACCCACACACGAACCGTGTTTTTTTTTTTGTGTTGCCTTCATTAATTCAAAGCGGAACAGCAACAGAGAACCACAGAGTCGCAGAGTTGTTGAACAAGACCCAAGTGAATAACCACACATTCGTCGACGTTATTGGAATTCGGTCATCAGTGCCGCATGTCCGATAAGGCCATGACAACTTGAGTCTCGGTCTCTCTCTGGCGAAAGATAGCAAAGCGAACAAAAATGTTATTCTTTCCAACCGGCAGAGTGGGACTGGCAAATAATTTATTTTTGTTTTTTTGTTTTCCTTTAGGTTTGGTTAATTGTTTACATTTACAAAATGCAGTCGAGGCACGTTTTTATGCGCAAAAAACTCTGGATTGTGCTTCAGGGCGGTGGTCGAGAGTGTCGGGAATGCATGGTGGCATAAAATGTTGCTGAGATTGGGACAGATTTGTGGAGGAGGGCGTATGAAATTTAATGACTCTTCTCTGCTGAACATTGTTGCGAGCAGTTATGTTCAGAAATCAAAGGCCCTTGAATTTGATCCAAAAGAAGCACATAAAGGCCGATTCATGGCTTCCTTTTGAAGAAATCGCATGACAGCGCGTCTTCGTCTTCTTAATTGGTGCTACAGTCCGGGGTGGACCTGGGCCTCAACCAACATGCCTCTCCAGCCAGCATGATCTTTCGCCAGCTGCCTCCAGCTGCGCACACCAAGTTCCATCTTCTTCTTTGATTGGCGCTACAGTCCGGGGTGGACCTGGGCCTCAACCAACATGCCTCTCCAGCCAGCATGATCTTTCGCCAGCTGCCTCCAGTTGCGCACACCAAGTTGGTTGAGGTCCTTTTCCACTTGTGGGCGCCATCTAGTGCGAGGACGTCCTCTGTTGCGCTGTCCCAATGGCTCGGTGTCGATGACTCTTCGGGCCGGAGCTGTGGTGTCCATACATGACCTAGCCATCTTAAGCGTTGGATCCGAAGACGCTTAACTAGGTGCATGCCGCTGTACAGCCCGTACAGTTCGTGGTTGAACCTTCTCCTCCAAACGCCATCAACGCAAACAGGACCAAAGATCGTACGCAGAACTTTTCTCTCAAAACAACCAAGAGCTTCTTCATCCGCGTTCAGTAGAGTCCATGTCTCTGCGCCATAGAGCAGGACTGGGATGATCAGGGTTTTATACAAAGTCAATTTGGTATTTCGAGAGATGGCTCTGTTACTCAATTGCCTCTTGAGCCCAAAGAAACAGCGATTGCCAAGAGTAATTCTGCGCTTGATGTCGGTACTGGTGTTGTTGTCCCTATGTACTCCAGAGTCTAGGCAGACGAAGTCCTTGACTACCTCAAAGTCTCTGCTGCCCAATATGACGCTCTGTCTGAGACGTCGATGTTGTGCGTCCTTCCGTGATGACAGCATGTACTTTGTTTTGCCCTGGTTTATCGCTAGACCCATTTTAGCCGCTTCCCCTTCAATGCCAGCAAACGCCTCATTGACGGCTCGCTGTGTTCGTCCAATCACGTCAATGTCGTCTGCGTAAGCAAACAGTTGAACGGACTTTTGGAAGATCGTGCCTCGGGTCTTTACGTTTGAGTTTCGCACGATCTTCTCAAGTATGATGTTAAAGAAGTTACATGACAGCGCGTCGCCTTGTCGAAAATCTCTTTCTTGACATTGAAGGTCTCGGTGAGTTCGTTACCGAGCTTAAAGGAGCAGCGAGAGTTCTCCATCGTCATTCTCGGCCTTTTTTCCAGAATCTCCCGTAAAGTGTGAAGATCTGGTCTGGACCCTGTTATCGATCTATCAGATTGTTAATGAACAGCTTCAGGCGGGTACCCAAACCGCAGAAAGGATCTTGTACGCCATGTGAGGGACACTTATCCCTCCGTACTATAGGGATTCTGATTAGCAATAGGGGTTGTTAATGGACTGTGCTGGGCAGAGGGGGATCGCTGCATACGTTAGTTCACCTGGATGACTATCCAGGGGCGCCACGAGGAGGCTGTATGCCACCTTGATTTATGCACAAGCAGGGATCGCGCTGGCATCCTACCAGGTTGGGTGCAGTCAGCAACTTTGCCCTGTGTACAAAAGCCCATGCGCCCATTTATGAGTCCCAGTAGCTTGAACAAACGAGTAATTTTGAAAATAAATTAATCCCAACAAAGGTTTCTGATTATTCAATGCCTGTTTAGGTGAAATAAGAGACCAGCATGTTTTTTTGTTGGACTACACAGGAGCCCTCTGACTCAAGACTGGTCCATTGCACTACCAGGGAGCAACCTAAAATTTGTTCTGAAGACCAGCAGGCGCTTCGATGATGATGAGCCTACAGAATCAGCTCTCACCACATCAGCGCCGAAGACCTGCGACCTGATGTGCCGTCTTCCTCTCCACAGGCGTCGCTTAAACCAAGCACAAATATTCCGCGGCTTTCTTACAGACTTTTGGGCGTAAACGCTTGGTCTATCTAGTATACATATTTGAGAGTCATGCTATCTCGAGAGGTCCAACCATCAATGGTGGCCCTAACAACAGACGCAGGTAGTCCAAGCGCAGGTTCAGGTCTTGAAAAAGTTTCCTCTGATCCTCGCATTTCCAGCGATTCCTTGATATCCTGGGACCAGGACTACATTCCTTTTCCATTTGATTGCCAATCAGATTCAGAGACGATTTGCATTCCTGAACTATCTTGGAAGTGGTTAAAGGATTGGGTAATGCCTAAAGCACAGGCTGACTGTCACTACAGACACAGATACGTCCACCGGCCCACTTGTTCTTCACCATATGGTTGGTTTCCGCAAATTTACCTGATGATGGTAGATTCCTCCGCGAAAACACCAGCGCCGGACCCTACATTGGTTTTGAAGCCATCCATGAAGATACGACTGCATTCAATCACAAAAATGAGTCAAATCAGGAGTCAGGATAAAAAAAAGTGAGTCCTTTTGACTCCATAGAGTCCCTGTGGTAACACTGTTGCTAGTGTCACTCGATTTGAGTCTCGGCTTAAATTAGAGGATGACGCTTGACCGGTTAGGCCACATCCAGCGCGTAGTGAGGAGACTGTATCAGCCGTAGCTGAGAGTGTACACGAAGACCGTCACAAATCAGTTCGTCGTCGTTCTCAGCAGCTTGGCTTGGCATATTCGACTATGTCCTTACTCAAGCACATGGTCTCGGTGAGCTCCGGTTTTAACTAGACTTCGCAGCGCTACGAGCAATACAGTGCCAGCTTTGTTTGGTGAGCACTTAATTTCACGTTTTGCTACCGTAAATTGACCGCCGAGATCATGCCACATCACACCTTTCTGTCTGAGGTCTTCAGGAATAAGCCAGCTTCGAACGACGTTTTGGAAGCCATCATTTCATTCATTTTAATACATTTTTATTTTGAATTCATAACAAACTTACGTACTAGACAAAAATGCTTAAAACTAGTTGGACGTACACTTGTTCTATATTCTAACTTACTGGCCCTCGGCGGGCACTCTAAGCTTAACTTAATCTTAATCTAATGTGTTTAGCTTAGGGTTTTGGAAGCCAACATTACTTGTGTTACCCGCGATGGTGGCCCGTGACGTTGTGGGTATGTGCGTCGACCCCAACTTCGACCTCGTAGGTTCGATTCCTGCTCTGTGCGATGAAAACAATTTTCACGACCCCACCTCTTTCGAGTCACTGACAATGCTCAAAGAGTATTTTCTGTCTAGAGAAAGCTTCTCAAACTTTGCCGTTCGGATTCGGGATTAAACTGTAGGTCCCTTCCATTCGTGAGAGAACAATAGCACGCACAACATTAGTGGTTGCTGAGAAGCTAGGCCCTATTATATTATACATCCGCGATGTCGCTATGCTCGAACGAGTTGCCCAAAGTTGGGCCTTTCTACTGGACCACCAGAGACGTAATCGTGGCCATTATTTAAATGGCATCCGTTTCCAAAAAGTAAGTCCCATGAGTTCTTCTTTTAACCGATAGTAAAAGATTATATTAGGGAGAGAACAGTAGGACGCACAACACGAGTGGTTGCTGAGAAGCTAGACCTTGGTGCTCTATGGGCTGTAGCGCCAGCCATGTAATAAAAATGTTAAGCTCTCGTAAACCTTCAAATTTATGTGCTTTATTGTACATTACAAATCAAACCGATGAACCGAACCCAGCTAGGACGCTTCAATTTGATTCAAAACAAGAACCGACACAACACACTGATGCTTGTCCCATAAACCATTGAAATCCCTCGAAAGTCTTGACAAATTTAGAAGATGACCAGGCAAGAGGGTCGATAAATACCTCACATTTAACAACGAAAGTGGCTCCAAATTTAAAGCAAAACAATGAGTCATCACCAGAGAAGGATCCCACACACCACCCACAGTTCATTTCAGTGTCTGATGAAATAGAACGCATCTCCTCCATTACTCATCTCGGTTATTCACTCCCTCCCAAAACAGCGACGTCCTCATTCCGTGTACAACTTGTTAATTGATCAAGAGCGAACACCCTATCATTAAATTCGTATTTCACGGTTGAACTTCAACGACTATACACTTCGCATTCACGTGATTGAATTGGCCAGAACGAGCGAATGAACGAACGAAAGTCTGCATCGAACGCGAGAATTAAATTTGAAATTCGAAAAACGGGGGACCACTCAAATGTTCCCCAGGTACAACCACTTATCAATTGAATTGCAATATCCCTCGCAGTGGTGGATACAGCGTTGTAATGGAATTCATATTCATCATCGGCCCGTCAACCAAAGATTCATTTGTGGACGATGTTGCCGGGGTTTTTTTTTTCTCTGTATTGTGCCGCACGTCCTCTTGAGGAAATCGATTTTGAATTCGATTTTCTACTAGTTTCTTCAAGCTCACGCCTCCCTCTTCACACACGAAGGAAATGATTTATTTCGCGCACTCTCCTACACCCAACCTTGTTTCTGTGCACCGACAGGGAATCAATGGGCACCCCTCCCTCGGAAGCAAGAGTCAGAAAGGATGACGGCGGAAGCTCTTCACGCGGTGACAACAATGCAACTTGATTACACAATGCAATCCAAGGCAAGGATATCTGCTTCCTGTTGCAGAATTTTAACGCTGCTCCTCGCTCTGACGATGATGATTGCTTTTCTGTCGCGAACGAGACTTTGTAGCACACCCATTACCTCGGCCGCCAGAAGTCGTTACAGTGGCTGCAAGAAAGTGCTTCAAAATGGACAATTTTATGATGCTCGTTCTGACAAACAGTGTCAGTGTCGCTCCTCGTCTCCACACATGTGGGTGGCGAATGCAGGAGCCGGCACATTAGCACAATTGAATTCAATTAGTGAGAAAAGTGAGCAAACACGCTCACAAAATGAACATCCTCCTGTCCTCGCGCAATCAGATGTGTTGTGTGCAGCTGCGCTTCACGTTTTCCAGAGTGGGACAGCGAGGAGAGTATGAAAATTTAACTAACAACTTCAAAAACTTCGCCAATTAAAATCAACTCAACTTTCAGCCCCCACCGCCGCTCCTTGAGACGACACAGGGTGAATGCGAAATGTGAAATCTCGCCGTTCTCCTCCTCCGACACGATGCCATTTAATGACCCAATTCAATTATGTAAAGAAGTAGTAAATACTACCGAGAGGAGGGAAGCACGTATCTGACGATGATTTCTTCTTGTTCTGTCTAGAGTCGGGTCGGGGCGTCCATTGAGCTTGTCGGCGGCATGCTTTTGCCATACACCCACACCGGATGGTGATGGAAACTTTTTAAGTATCCTCCACCACCAACCCCCTCTCTCACGATGTGGATCTCTTTGATGAACATTCAGCCCGGCGCCCACCGGTCCCCGCTCGCTTTAGTGTGTAATAACGAGCAGTAATAAAGTGATCCATTCTGATGAATGGCTGGTGTACACTGTACAGCACACGAGACCAACGGCACTCACTCAGTCCACACCGCCTGACGCCATACAGAGATCAAATATCAATATAATCCGAAAAACAAGAAAAAAAGAAGGCCGCACACACAAACTCCTCTAGCTCTTGGTTTAATTAAAACAAATGACTTTTGGAGGGAGGGCTGGCTTGGGCACAGTGGAGAGAAGAGTCCATCATCGTGACAATACTTCTCTATCCCAACCAGCCGCCGATGATCATCATCGTCATCGTCATCGTTGTCTGTTGCTTAAATAGATGTAGATACAAAACCATCAATTGAATGCAGCAGGCCCGCAACTCTTAATTGCCCGTCAATTGAATTGTTGCTACAACTCTTCACCAACTCTCTCTCACTCTCTCTCTGTGTGTGTGTCGCCCGTGGCTACCCCTTCACATTTTGTTCAATTTTTTGTGTCTCCCTCCGCTTGATTCAATATTTAATGCCGAGGCATTTATTGATTTGTTGTGATTCTGAATGTCTTGTGTTCATGATACCCTGGCTTACGGCTATATTTAGCCTGGGGGGTGGGGCGGACTCGAATTTGTTCCAATCAGCATGTATTCTGTTCTGTTCCACGGCAGAAAAAACATGGAAACTAACAAATTGCGGAAAAAACTATTAATAATGGATACACAAGCCATTATGGCGTGCAGTTGTTGGAATTTTCTTGTT
Organism: Eristalis arbustorum; assembly: GCA_916610145.1. Taxonomy (NCBI): domain Eukaryota; kingdom Metazoa; phylum Arthropoda; class Insecta; order Diptera; family Syrphidae; genus Eristalis; species Eristalis arbustorum. The sequence continues at coordinate 71,222,652 of OU744319.1, forward strand.
TTTTTTGTTGTTGTTGTTTGCAAATTATTCTCCTCCTCCCCTCCGCGCCGTGATGGAGCCTCTGTTCTGCCTCTGTTCAGCCTGGTGGTGGATTATACCTCGGAGTTACGCAATCGAAGGGAGTATTGAGAGCGCATGCGGTTTTATCACTCGGTGTGCAGTTGAACGGAAGAAAGAAGAACTTTGTTTGAAGTTTTTTTTTTTGCAACCCAGTTCTACACACACGCAGAGAACCTCTGCAGCAGAGGCACCACCACCACCACCACCAGCACCATGGTGGCGGACGGAAATGTTGCTTTGGCATGAATTGTTAAAAGTTTCATTGCTAACCGAAGCCATCGTGCATAGTTGATGTGGAGTGGTGGAGCGGATGGTGAGGGGGAGGCGGATGGAAGTGGAACGCATTAGATGAGGTTGACATGGTTTTCATGTTCGTTTTTTGCCGTCTGATGTCATAGTTGGGTGCCGTCAAACGGATCAGAGTCCTCTGAATGAACGGGGGCGCGATGGTGGTTACAGAGCGCCACGCAGACTTTTAAGTGGTAATTAAGTGAACGATGTGATGGGGGTGCAAGACGAGTTCAAGGATAAATCACTTCGAAGAACTGAAGACTGCCAGATGTCGTCTACCATCGCGAGCTTCTCCAGCAGAACAGCTTCTCAAATAAACACATTTCACGTCGAGTTAGAGTACTTTTACACGAGCTAATTTCGACAGCAAGCATTTTCCTCTTGTTGGCATGAGAGGTGAGATACACCTCCCTTGCCTAAAAGATGGAAAAGCTTGCTGTCCGATTTAGCTCGCGTAAAAGTACTCTTAGCAGAAATCGATGTCCCCACCATTCATGTCACATCTCCCTCGCACCTCTATTCATCAATCTTGTCTAACAAATTGACACTTGACAGACATTTCCCAGCCTTCGTTTCGTCGTCGACCGTCGCCAATTATCTCTCCTCGGCAGACTCGTTCCTCTCGCACGAACGATCTGAATTATCAAACGATGAAGTTATCGTCGTCAATTGCACCGATTACCATCGCCGTTCAATCAATCAGCGAGCCTCAACCAGCCACAGCCAGATGCGAAACAAAAGAATGATACAAATTAATGGCGTGACAGTGACGTGTGGTCTAGGTTACACAATAATTATCATTCAAATGATTGAGTTGTTGAGATGCAGCAGTTGAGTCCGCTGGGGAGGGGGAGGGAGATTTCATAAGCAGTATTTTCGCTAAAAATAGCACACAACCTACATCCTCACTTAGCCGGGCAGTGCTGACTGGCTGAATGGTGATAGATTTTGCAGGCCAACTAGAGCCAATTGTAACACGCGTGTCGTGTTTGACGTTTTGCTCTGAGGTGTGAATTGAGGTTAATCAGCGTGCCATCGGCGAGGTGTTAAGCTCTAGTTGGGCTCGTCAATTGTGAAGCCATTGGGAATGGGATGAGTACACAGAGACTGAGTGAGCACAGCTGGGGTGGAGACTGAATGCGGACCTATGTCAAAACTCACTTGAAACTTGTGGACAGCCACCTAATGTGATGCAAGGACCATCGAAAAACCAGGCAGCTACCATTTGCAGCAGTTGCCTGGCACAATAATGTGCGTGGCGCTATAGTCCGTAGATGGCCAGGGCCTAGCATCTTAACATATCGTTCAAGGGCCAATTCCTTGCTTCCTAGGCACCACATACCGCTCGTGGGCCAGGTGCTAGCTTCTCAGGCACCACATATGGCTCGTGGGCCAGGTGCTAGCTTCTCAGGCACCACATATGGCTCGTGGGCCAGGTGCTAGCTTCTCAGGCACCACATATCGCTCGAGGGCCAGGTCCTAGCTTCTCAGGCACCACATATGGCTCGTGGGCCAGGTCCTAGCTTCTCAGGCACCACATATGGCTCGTGGGCCAGGTGCTAGCTTCTCAGGCACCACATATGGCTCGTGGGCCAGGTGCTAGCTTCTCAGGCACCACATATCGTTCGAGGGCCAGGTCCTAGCTTCTCAGGCACCACATATGGCTCGTGGGCCAGGTCCTAGCTTCTCAGGCACCACATATGGCTCGTGGGCCAGGTGCTAGCTTCTCAGGCACCACATATGGCTCGTGGGCCAGGTGCTAGCTTCTCAGGCACCACATATCGCTCGAGGGCCACGTCCTAGCTTCTCAGGCACCACATATGGCTCGTGGGCCAGGTCCTAGCTTCTCAGGCACCACATATGGCTCGTGGGCCAGGTGCTAGCTTCTCAGGCACCACATATCGCTCGTGGGCCAGGCGCTAGCTTCTCAGGCACCACATATGGCTCGTGGGCCAGGTGCTAGCTTCTCAGGCACCACATATCGCTCGAGGGCCACGTCCTAGCTTCTCAGGCACCACATATGGCTCGTGGGCCAGGTGCTAGCTTCTCAGGCACCACATATGGCTCGTGGGCCAGGTGCTAGCTTCTCAGGCACCACATATGGCTCGTGGGCCAGGTGCTAGCTTCTCAGGCACCACATATCGTTCGAGGGCCAGGTCCTAGCTTCTCAGGCACCACATATGGCTCGTGGGCCAGGTCCTAGCTTCTCAGGCACCACATATGGCTCGTGGGCCAGGTGCTAGCTTCTCAGGCACCACATATGGCTCGTGGGCCAGGTGCTAGCTTCTCAGGCACCACATATGGCTCGTGAGACAGGTCCTAGCTTCTCAGGCACCACATATGGCTCGTGGGCCAGGCGCTAGCTTCTCAGGCACCACATATGGCTCGTGGGCCAAGTCCTAGCTTCTCAGGCACCACATATCGCTCGAGGGCCAGGTCCTAGCTTCTCAGGCACCACATATCGCTCGTGGGCCAGGTGCTAGCTTCTCAGGTACCACATATCGCTCGTGGGCCAGGTGCTAGCTTCTCAGGCACCACATATGGCTCGTGAGACAGGTCCTAGCTTCTCAGGCACCACATATCGCTCGAGGGCCAGGTCCTAGCATCTCAGGCACCATATATCGCTCGAGGGCCAGGTCCTTGCTTCCTTCTTCTTCTTCTTCTTCTTCTTGTGGCGCTACAGTCCGGGGTGAACCTGGGCCTCGGTCAACAATCCTCTCCAGCTGGCACGTTCTGTAGCCAGCTGCCTCCAGTTTCGCACTCCAAGTTGGTTGAGGTTTGGTTGAGCCCGAAGAGTCTTCGACTACGAACCAGTGGGACAACGCAATAGAGGTCCTTGCTTCCTAGGAACCACAAATCCCTCGCATGATCCATTCCCTCGCCTGTAACTGCCCTTTGCACGCAATCGGAAACCAAACACCTCGACCTTTAGCCTACTTCTCGCAAGAACTCATTCCCATCCCCACCGCAAGTAATGTCATAAATTTTTAATTACACCACAGCCCAACCACCTCGTCCCTCAAGGACTCTCGAAATAATTTCAGCCAAAAAAAACGATCTAACCGCAGCACCTTTTCAGAAATTCAAATGAATTTTCTAAAAAAACAAAGCGACTCACGAACCCTCAATGCACAGGTGCCCCCGACTGCCTGACAGAGGATGCATCTGGTGTCGATGGGTGTGTGTGTGTGTGTGTGTTTCATGAATAGATACGATTATCCCCTCGGAAATTATTCTTTTGTTCTCCCCATTCATCCATCAAAAAAAACCATTACAGGAGCAGCAAAAAACAAACTGTGTCAGAAGAGAAAACGATTGTCCTGATGAAAACAATAAACCTAAATGCTGGCAGCGCACGCACACACACACACAGAACACAAGCACATCCTCAAAAAAGCAGAAGATGAAAGACAAGAGACAATGAATACCTCAAGCATGAACTTTGACATTTTACACTGGAATACCGTGAAGTGAAAAAAATGGAAGGAAAAAAAAAATAGGTTAGGTACTCTGAATGACAGTCAAACTGTCACCAGTCGACTCGCTCTCTCCGTGCCTCTATCTGGTGGTGATGTGCGCAGGTTCTCTCGTGTGGCCCATTTTGGGGGGGGTGGCGCTTGCCACCCGTGGTCGTCGTTCTCACGGCAGTTACGTCATAAATTTTGGAAAAATTCATCAGCATGCCTCTGTGTGACTTCATTGCAGGGAGGAAACTCACTTGCTGGGGCAACCCATTGCAGAGATTGCAAGGGGTGACAGGAGGCCTTCTGCCAGAATGAATTGGTGAAAATGCGAACGGAATTTGGGTTGGTTTTTGGGGAGCCGTGGGAAATCTGTGAAAAGAGTGACTGGGAGGTACATACCACTGGTGGAGATGTGGTAGGGAATGTGTGGCTTCATCTAGTCTGTCTGAGAAGGAAAGAGGAACACTTTTGATTAGCAGGAATGAAGCTTTGGAGGAAGATGGTTGGAGGGGAGTTGATTTTAGTCTTAAACCAGGGACAGGGACTAATGGGTGTTTCTTTTGACTCTCGACTTGGACTTGAAAGGACTAAGTAGGATTCTTGCAGAGAGGGCCAACTTTAACAGACTTGTTAAAGGATCGTGGCCCGTGGCGTTGTGGGAATGTGCGTCGACCCCAACCTCGACGTCGTAGGTTCGATTCCTGCTCTGTGCGACGAAAATAATTTGCACGACCCCACCTCTTTCAAGTCACTGACAATGCTCAAGAAAAAGCTTCTCAAACTTGGCCGTTCGGATGCGGCATAAAACTGTAGGTCCCTTCCACTCGTGAGAGAACAATAGCACGTACAACACGAGTGGTTGCTGAGAAGCTAGGCCCTGGCCTCCTACGGGCTGTAGCGCCACCCATATTATTATTATTATTATTATTAAAGGATCGCCAAGCAATCTGGTAGGGTACTAGCATGGGTGCCGCAGAGAACCAGGGCCTAGTTTCACAGCAAACACTCGCGTTGTGCGTGATATTGCTGAGGAGTGGATGGGACCTTTCTCGCCGACTCCGAACGGCCAAGTTTGAGAAGCCTTTTCTATCCAGGAATACTCACTCTCTGAGCATTGTCAGTGACTCGAAAGACGTGGAGTCGTGAACAGTGGTTTTGGTCGTACCAGGGATCGAATCTAGACACGTAGGTCCAAGTGTGTTGCGGTCGACGCACATACCCTCAACGCCACGGGTCACACGATCTGGTAGAGTGGACTTCAAAAAGTTTGCTGAATTGACTAAAAGGCCTGACCTGCTTTATACCTACAAGCTTACTTATCAGACCTACGACCGGTCGCACCCAAGTGGAGAAGGAACTCAATCAACTTGGCGTGTGAGACTGGAGACAGCTGGCCAAAGATCGTGCTAGTTGGAGAGGCTTGTTGGTAGAGGACCAGGTCCACTCATTTATGTACTCATCATGCCTACGACCCATGGACGGTCCGAGCCTGAGATATCGCTGCCATCGTTGATGGTCCTGCGCAAGCAGCGTGAGATATCGCTGCCATCGTTGATGGTCTTGCACAAGCAGCGTGCTAGTCATCAAGACCAAACTGACTTACGATGACTTGGTCTCAGCTTCGACGGTTTTCATTTTCTTCTCGAAACAGGAGGATAGACCCTCTTGGCTGGAGCGTTGATGTCCACGAGCTCGATGTGGCTGAACCAGTGCAGTCGTTGGATTTTTGCTTTCCGGACTACATGCACATCTTGGGCGCAGTTCGTAGAGTTCGTCCATTCGCGGAAAGGGACATCATATCCGACGTAGGGTTCTTCTTTTGAAGAAGCAGCTCTGCAGTTTACCTCAGCGTCTAGCTTTCAGCTCCATAAAAGAAGACTAACAAAATTTGGAGAGCTTAATGTTGGTCCTTCAAGTAAGGAGTTTCGAGCTCATTTATTTAGACAAACCGAAGTAGCTTCCATTGTCAAGGGCGCTTCAACTTCGGGTCTCAACTCAGTTGCCATTCGATCAAAGCACAAGCTTCTATCACACTGAATTTAGCATTCACTGGGCTCACGTCTTGGGACTGGAAGTGACTGACGGAAGACGTCCAAATGGTGACAAATTGTGTAGGTCTATAAGGCAGGCAGATATGGTGGTGAACTCTGAGTTCAAATCTTCCCCGAGTAAGACAAACTCCTTTGCTATCTCAAGACTCTAGCTGTCGACTGTGTTCTGTTTCTTCAACGATGTGCGGCGGATCTATTCTTGCTCGACAGCATACGTGTCTTGTCCTCTTTGACCGTATCTGCCTGCCTAATAGAACTGCACAATCTGATCCAGCTTAGGCGCACTTTCTATGGAGGGTTCGAGCCTGAGCACTTGCTGTCTTTCGTTTTCTCTCATGAGGGTACAAATTCGAATTCAAGTCTTCTTTCGTCAGTCGCTCCCAAGCTCACATGAGCATGAGGCCTGTGAACGCTGACCTGACATCGATCGATTCCTCAACTGGTTCCGTAGAGTGATTCGCTAAGCATTCCAGTTTTCAAATGTCCCCTGGATCGTGTATAGATCCGTGAAAAAAAATACACGTGAAGTGTCTTTGAAATCAATAGAAAACTCCTTACTCCTTCTTCCCAAGTCAAACAACATCCACGGATTCCACTTGGAAAACGAACGCCTCCCCCATTCCGACTTCAAGACTTTAAGCCTCGCCCCCTTAAGACAAAGCTCAAAACAATGAATAGAAAACAAACAAGACCAAGTTCCGACGAAAATTCGAAAAAAGTCCAACAATTTGTTGAAAAACTTTCAAAAAAAATGAAATGTGCAAAGAATCAAGCAAAAAAATCCACTTCTCTCAGTTCCAACAGACCATCTGCTACTGCTTCCACCGATGAGGAGCACAAACTTTTATTCGAAGGCAAACAAAAGACAGAAAAAAAAACTGTTCAGATTTTCTGCAGTATTTTTGCCATATTTTCCTCATTCCCTTCAGCCATCCCTGCGCACTCACTCACCAACACTTGTCCACCACAGCAGAGAGAGAAGAATTTCCCATGCAGACGGATGATTTGGAGCCGCGCAGGAGCTGAGCTCGAACGAGAGAGAACGAGAAAATGAAAACCAGTGAAAAAAATCAATATCCCACACCTCCCAGAGCTGGGTCTGTGTGTTTGTAGCAGTTGTAGATCCAACCAGCAGGCAGTGGCAAGGCACATCTCTGCACACACTCATTGCGCTCGTAAATTACATAATTCCACCGCATTTTGTTGTTCAAGTAGATTTTGTTGCCTACTTACACCTTTTTCTGTCTTCACTTTCTTCGCCTCACCTCACCCTTCTCCGTGTTCCTCTTTTGATGTCTTCGCCTTCCTCGGCTGTTTTGTAAGGGAAAACGACCAGCAAAAAAAAAAAAAACAGAAGGAATTTCCTTCAAAGGGGGTGGTGGGAGTGGGGTGGGCTCTTACCATGGTCGTCGGATGTAGCTAGGTATGTAGGTTAAGAGAACACACACTCACACTCAGAGGGCAAACCCACTCAAGGCGGAAACAAGTTCCATGTACCCCATCCGGGGGTACAAACGTTAAATTGCATTTTATGGTACATTACGGGGATCTTTACGGAACGCTTTTCTTTTTCTCGTTTTTTCTAACGTTCGTTCGTTGCCCAACATTTTGTCTTCATTTTGCGAAATTCGCATAATTTTTGAGCAGGAAATTGCCGAGTATTATGTGCACACGTACACGCCTTCAAATTGAATTACAGTTTTTGACATATGGTCTAGGGCGGAAGTAAGGGACCGGCACGGCGCGACCGTAAGTTTCTCTCTCTGTCTCTCTCAGAGTTCCGGCACAGAGGTTAAGGGTAATAAATTTATGTATCGGGCTTAATGGCTCCCCAGCTATTTTTGCAGCAGGTGGGCGCGTGTGGGTAGTGGCGAGGTGATGATGACTGGAAATCGGGATTAAGCCGAGTTGAATTTATGGACTAGGATTTGCTGTGCTGGTCAGGTTGGACGTGATGGGATTCTATTTTTATCCAACACTCACGTATCAAGGAGAGAGAGAGATTTTGGGCTAATGTCATTATTGACAAAGCAATTACCTCCGTCCGCCTGTGAGGAGTTTAATTGAAATTTATGCGAGAGTACACATCACACGTCACGTCCGTGGGCGGTAATCCTTGAGATTTACATACACCCGTTGGCTACAGATGGAAATGACCCCCGACACTGTAGCACAAACCCCGTCTAATTACTGCACGGGTGGGTGACTCTCTACGCGAGAAACTTGCCGACCTAGACAAAGATGTCCCGCAGATGATAAAGCCATGGCCCCCCCTGTAATTACATTTCCATCTCCGCCTGGACAAGGGGGAAATGTCATCGTTTGACCTTTTCGGTCGACCGCAGAGAGCACTTGAGTTTTGCGGTTTCAAAAGGATACACCGCTCGGCGGCCTGGAAAACTTCCATCTGATTAACGGTGGCCACAACAAATTTGTCAAATATTCAAAGGAGGTCCTTTTGAAATTTGCGTTGCTTGCCCAAGAGGGGCCGGCCATCAGATGGAAATCCAATTCTCAAGCAAATGCAGACGTTCGAGCGAGTGCGGTGGCAACCAACACACAGTGCACACAGAGATAACGTACTCACGGTGGATATGTGCGGATTTTTCAATCTGTTTTGCTGCACTTGATTGAGTTTGAAGATACTTATCAAGTAATTTCAGACGAAGTAGGTCACACCCGCTCGAGAGGTCATACAATGGCAATCGAAAAGAAATGAAGGCTGGGTGTGGTGTGAGCTGCGTACGTGCTGGAGTATCGTTGCAGGGAATATACATTTTCTCCGATTAGATTTCGCCCGAGAATAAGTGCGATTTAATGGAATTTTTGTTTGAGAGACGAAAACGGGAAGAAGACTGAATCCATTCGAGTGTGAAAACTCGTAAAATTGGGTTGAGGAGTGGTGGTTGAAGCACAGATTCGGGTCAGAGGGGGCGGCGATAAAGTTCGATCAGATTGGGGATTTTATGTTTCATCAGACACTCTGGGGTTGGCAGGCCACATTGGTATCAAGTTAGTCCTCCGGACGATCGTCTGATCATCGTGGGTGCCCTTTCTGATGACTGGTGGCAGTAGGTACACATGATTGCCGAAGCCTAGGCTAAATTGACAGCAAATTTAGACGGTGACTGAACCAGATTTGAAAACCCGATGAATGCAGATTGACTTTGCGTCCACTGCGATTCGAACTAGGGATAAAACTGGAACCCGTGGACCGTGGCCCGTGGCCCGTGGCGTTGTGTGTATGTGCGTCGACCCCGACCTCGACGTTGAAGGGTCGATTCCAGCTCTGAGCGACAGAAATAATTTTCACGGCCCCACCTCTTTCGAGTCACTGACAATGCTCAAAGCGTGTTTCCTGTCTAGAAAAAGCTTCTCAAACTTTGCCGTTCGGAGTCGTCATAAAACTGTAGGTCCCTTCCACTCGTGAGCACGTACAGCACGAGTGGTTGCAGAGGAGCTAGGCCCTGGCCCTCTATGGGCTGTAGCGCCACCCATATTATATAATAATGGTTATGTTTGCGTTGATGGCGTTTGGAGGAGAGGGTTCAACCACGAACATCTTCGGATCCAACGCTTAAGATGGCTAGGTCATGTAGAGCGGATGGACACCACAGCTCCGGCCCGAAGAGTCTTCGACACCGAGCCATTGGGACAGCGTAACAGAGGACGTCCTCGCACTAGATGGCGCACACAAGTGGAAAAGGACCTCACCCTACTTGGTGTGCGCAGCTGGAGGCAGCTGGCGAAAGATCATGCTGGCTGGAGAGGCATGTTGAACTGTAGCACCAATCAAAGAAGAAGAAGAATAACGGAACCCGATAACCACGGGAGGACACTCAACCTACTGCTCCATCCAGCCGTCTCTAAGAACTGCCACGTCAAAAAAGACAGAAAAAATGCACCACAAATGTCCCTTAAACTCCTTTAAAGCCCTTCCATTTCTCAAACGATGCAGATTGCCTCCCTTTTCCCATCGAAGTCCTTCCGGGAGACGCTGTCGCAGCCAGAAATATTCCCATCACCATTTCAGCCGCCAGTTTACGAGATAAACGATATTCAATGGAAATTTCGCCTCCCACCACCACCATTGCTGCTTCTGGCACCGCATCCTATTATATTCTCCTCTCAAAATTCAACACCACCCGCAGCTGTGCAGTGTCAGATATAAAATATGTTCCACACACCCGTCCGACTAGTTTTCCAAAGGCATAATGCATTATCCTTGGACAATATTTTAAGTGACTTCTCCTCCCTCTCTCTCGCTCTCTTCCCGCGCACTCTATGAAGGCAATTTATTATGAAAGGAAAAAAAAAGTAAAACGAATGTCTAATGTCATCCTCTCAACGTTGGACACAAATTTATAACCACCATCCATGCATACACCCATCATTGCTGGTGTCATTTGTCTCGCTGATATCCTTTTTATCCCAGTCGAGTCGTGTCGCCGTGATGGTGGGGGTGGAGTGTGGGGAGTTGAGTCCGTATGGAAATCACCTGTCGGGGAGCTTAGCACGGGAGGCTAGTGGCGGGCGTTTCTTTGAATCAATCAACATCAGTGGCGCATCATGTCCTTGTTGAAAAAGTGGCCATTTTTTTTTGTGGGAGGGGGTGTGTGAATGGTAGGCATTTTTTCACGGCTCGTCTCTTTACTGGGACTGTTATCCAGTTCAGTGGATGTGACATGCAGGTCGACATGCATTGGGCTTGTCGATTCGTAAATTGTTTCTGATTGATTGCTCGAAGGTTTCGGTGAAATTTTGAGCACCTCTTGACGAGATATTCGTGCAATTTCGAGTTCGAATGAGTTGGGTACCAAGCTATAGAGACAGTATGGGAAACTGCGAAGCTGGTAAACTTGTTAAGATCGGCACCACACTGCCAGGTGATGGAACCTTCTGTAACATAGGTCCTTCAGCTTCCTTCAACTAAGGACTCATCAATCAAAGCCAAATGGAATACAGGCTAATACTTGCCAAGTTACCAAGCAAATCTGGCCCAGTCTCCGCTCTTAAATGTCTGAAAGTCAGTTCTCTCTAAAAAAGAACCAGAATCAGCACCGCAGTGGGAACAACCACCGGACACTGCGTATTGACTACGATTTTCTAATGATCCTTCTCGAAGCTGTCGAGATGGAGAAGAGAAGCCCCTGCACTAGCCTTAGCCTAGGAAGGCCACTCAAAGCTCCTACTTCTTTGATAACCTAATCGACACCAATCTGATCGCTGCTAGACTTCATTGGTAAACCTGCCTGACTGTCGTAGTAAACACGCCGCTCCAAACGACGTGGCAGACCACAACCGGGCCGGTGCATCTAAGTCAGTTACTATCCACGGACCATGTCAAAGAGCTGGTCCAAGGCTGGTTCGACGGAGAAGGACATTGTTTTTCTTCTTCTTTTCTGACTGGCCCAGGACTGGATGGACCTGGCCCTCAGTCAACATGGATGGCTTAGAGGCCAGGCCAGAAGCCCTATCCACCACTTTTTTGGCTGGCGCTACAGGATGAACCTGGCCCTCAGCCAACATGCCTCTCCATCTATTTCGGTCTTGTGCTAGTCGCTTCCAGTCACGCTCGCTCAACTTATTTAGGTCCCCTTCTAGGCTGGCTCGATGGAGCAGGACATTCTTCTTCTGCTTAATGCCTCTAAGCCATCCATGTTGGCTGAGGCCAGAAGCCAGTTACTATCCACGGACCATGCCAAAGAGCTGGTCCAAGGCTGGTTCGATGGAGCAGAACATTCTTCTTCTTTGACTAGCGCTACAGTCCGGGGTGGACCTGGGCCGCAGCCAACATTCCTCTCCATCTATCTCGGTCTTGTGCTAGTCGCTTCCAGCCACGCACGGTCAACTTATTTAGGTCCCCTTCTAGTTGCGTGCGCTACCGTAGGCGTGGTCTTCCTTACTCGGGGGTTTGGAGTCGAAGACTTTCCGGGCCAGAGCATTGGTGGCCATTCGCTCGACGTGACCTAGTCATCTCAGACGAGAGTTGACCAGGTCGATGTCGTTGTACAGCCCGTACAGCTCGTCGTTCAGTCTCATCCTCCAAACACCATCCGTACCTACGGGGCCAAATATAATTCATAGGACGTGACCTAGCCATCTGCGACGAGAGATTCGAACTCGTTTGACCAGGCCGATGTCGTTCTACAGCTGGTCGTTCAGTCTCGTCCTCCAAACACCATCCGTACCTACGGGACCAAAGATAATTCGGCGGACTTTTCTCCCGAAGCGACCAAGAAAATCCTCGCCCGCTTTAGTTAGTGTCGATGCTTCTGCGCCATCCACAGGACTGAGACTATCAGGGTCTTATATAGAGATCTCTTGGTTTTTCGAGAGATGGCAGCACATTCGTGGACAGTTCAAATTGTGACAAACTTTCCCAATTTGTGCTTTCGCATTTGACGCCGATTGGGTGCAGACTTTGAAGTCTGGCGGAGCATGAAAGGGGCTTCGATTATAGTTACACTGACTTCTTGCAATGGGACTGTGGATTTGGAGGATTAAGCAAAGCCGTGTAGTTCTGAAAGACGAGCATTGATCTGCAAAACTTCAATAATGAACTCCTTCCAACGCGGCGACTTAAGCAAGGATTAAAGTAATCCCACGAGGAATTCATCAAGGCAAATTTTAAATTCATCAGATCCCGATGACAGCGCCGACCGGGGTAATCCCAGCGATTCCAATCATCGTCCTCGGTAGAAAAGAAAAAAAGGATTTAGCAATAATATTTATCACCCGGAGGGTTACGCGGGTGTCCCTCTAATCAGTGAGACGTCTCATGAATACAATATTCGCAGTAAAACAACACAGCACTTTATCATCAAAAAAATGAGAGAGGAAAGACAAACAAAATGAAAAATGTTATCCTGTTTAGTCCTTTCAATTATTAATTTCCACTTTCTTCCATTCTCGTTCATTCCGCCACTCCACAGGATGTCGTCCTCCTCGCATTTTTTTTTTTTTACAACTTGCCTCAGTGTCGTAAAATTAAATGAAAATTTCCTCTTGTCATGATCAAATTTCATTTGAGTGCCGGGCAGGGAGGGCGGTACAGAAAAAGAAAAAAAACAAACACCCATGAAATATTGTACATAACTCGAAGGAAGTGTCGACCAGTCATGTACTCTTGAGCCGGAATCTCTTTTAAAGACCGGCTCTCTCTTTCTGTGGATCGCCTTGTATTCATAATTTTGCCATAAGGATTATTTAATTAAAAAAAATGTGAAACGAAATGGCAAAGCTCCCACCCCATCCCCCACACAAAAGCAACGATGGTGACGTGAGGAAATTAAAATTAATATGACAACAGGATTAAACGCGGGCAGAGGAATAAAATAATTTTTAATGTTCGCATCTGCTTGACTTTGCAGAAATAAATCATACAACGCAGCGAGTTAATTATGTCCCGTCGAATGATGAGGGAGCTTAGCTGAGGGAAAATACAGCAATACATGGAATTCGGCCCCTTGCTCCGGTGATGTTCACGGCCAACGTCCAAGTGTGGTTTTCAATGGAAACACACCGCGTAACAATTGTAGTCTGATGCCAATTAATGCATTATTCACGCGAGACTGTTGTGCGATTGCTTTTCAAATGTTTTTCGAAGGAAATAAACAGCTATGAAAGATTTAACGACGTCAGGTGTGCCTGAGAATTGCCAGCAGTTTGAGGTTTATTTCGCCATCAACGTGAATTGTTCTTCGCATTTTATTTGGTCGCCTCTTCATGACTGGGCGGGTGTCTTACTTTCTGTCCAAAAGAAAAAACCTTGCCACTTCAGGTGGAGACACTCGTCAATACACTTCGTTTTTCGTTCACCTCACCATCGTTGTGCTCCGATTTAAGTAAGTCATGTGTCTCATATACCATGCCCATCACGATCGAGGGACCCAATAAAAGCCCAGCAAATACGCTTGCCTTGCTTTCAAGTATCATCGAGGGAGTCCAGAAGAGTGTCAGTTGCCTGACAGTCAATCTGCTGACTATCGACATTTTTTTTTGCTTGCTTGCTGGCACTTTTCTCTGCCACAAGCAAGAAACATAAATAAATTCATTACGATAAATGGCGAACTCATCACGATTAATGGTCTTGGCAGAACTTTATCTCTAATTATCCAGCGTATCGTTAATGTGACCATTTGCTCGTTGATTCATAGAAAATCACACAACCGATCGCAGCCCACGGCAATCAGATTAAGGGATTAATTTATTCCCCCCCGAATCCACTGGTCGTTTCTGAAACACACGCCCGCACTTGACCGAGCAACAAAACATTAAATATTCATAATCCCTCCTCTCTTATTCTTGGTCGACCAGTCCGATGAATAATAAGAGACTCCCTCCCGATGGGGAAGTCCTTTCGCTCCCACAGTGCATCATTCGTCTTTAATTAATATCCCCCCCCACGATATATCGATACGCTCGTGTATCAGGGCGGGCGTATCTGCCGTCGAAAGTCGATTACTTTCGCCTCTCAAGGTTCTGAAAAATTAAAATTAATGACGTAAATCGATCCACGAGAGAGTGCTCGACTCCGAGGACCGCATTTCGAGTTCCAATTAATTTTAAATGCCATTTGAGCTCATACATGCGAGGATAGAACTTCGAAAGGTCCACAATCAAGTTCGTCTGCTTGTTGTTTAATTTTTCTTTCGATGAGTGGTGCGCCCTCCGTTCGATTGCATATTTATTTAAATGTCTCCGATGTCCAGTGACTAATGAAAGATTTCTTTGTTTCTCTTTCTCTTTTCAGCAAAAATTATATTATTCTATATTATATTTTATGCGGCGTTAGCTGGATTTTTTGCTGCCATGTTAGCTGTATTTTACCAAACCTTGGAAAACGATAAACCCAAATGGATGCTGGACGATGGTTTAATAGGATCGAATCCTGGTAAGTTAACCATTTTTTTTTCAAAATGTTGGACTCGGCGAGAGTGTGAGACAAGACTAATGAGAGGTGTACCCACGAGAGGACAACAGTCACACTTAAGCCATCGTAGCCCCATTGTGCCACCACGAGGATCAGACGTGGGAAATACAGAAAGACCTGAAATGATTTACGGGTAGGTAAATATTTACAGCGCCGATAAAATGCCCATCGGATGATTACTGATGGCTGTGCTGATGCTCGTGGATGGAGTCGGGTCGGGTTACGTTTTGCAAGCCGATTCTGCAAACCATTTTGCTTTGGATGTTTTGATGAAGCGGCGAAGGTGGCCGACTTTTACGTTACTTTGTTCGGCCAGGCGTGTGTTGTCCCAGTTGAGGCGAGAGCAAGGCAGTCGCAGACGTGATGCTGCGTACTTTCCTCCTTGTCTTCGTCGTCCTAGCTTCTACAGAAATCATTGTTGGACAAAAGGTGTACTCTTTTTACGAGGAGGTCTAATGGGCAGTGCCCGGCGATTGCTCCCACTGCAGTGGCAATTTTTGATTTTAGAGAGATCAAGCTGCTTGATCTTTTTGGGTCATGATGATTACAGATTTGACTTGTCCTTCAGCAGGTGCTGCCTTACAGCCAAAGCGATTGTGCTGTAACTTAAAGATGTTCAAGGGTGCGCATGTTGTAAGAGATTCCATCAATCGGCAGTCTAGTAGCGTGTTTAGCGAGTTCGAGTTCCTCAGCTCTGGAAAGTCCCTCTGGCCAGGCGAATTTTAAACTGCTTGCATATCTCGTTAACAGATGCTCGACAGTTTGAGAGTTTGTACAGAACGATGCCAGGGAGTTAATTGCTGCCTGGCTATCCGTAAGGAAACAGATATCTCGGTCAGGCATCACGTTCCACCTTAACCGAGACAGAGTTTCCCTAATCGCCACTGCTTCCGCTTGGCAGACGGCGCTTTGATCGGGGAGACGAACAGATTTGTTCAGGTTTAGACACCCAGAGAGAACTCCGCTTCCTGCCCCGTCTTGGAGCCATCTGTGTAGAGGTGTATGGCTTCACCAAAGGGTAAGCGATCACAGGCTTCTCTCCGGAGTCAGGTATTCAAAGCTTCTTCTTCTTGTGGCGCTACAGGGTGAACCTGGGCCTCGGTCAACAATCCTCTCCAGCCGGCACGTTCTTTAGCCAGCTGCCTCCAATTTCGCACTCCAAGTTGGTTGAGGTCCTTCTCCACTCTATTGCGTTGTCCCACTGGTTCAGAGTCTAAGACTCTTCGGGCGGGAGCAGTGCTGTCCATGCGCTCAACATGGCCTAGCCATCTTATTCGTTGAATCCGTAGACGCCTGACTAGACTCATGTCGCTGTACAGCCCGTACAGTTCGTGGTTGAATCTCCTTCTCCAAGAACCTTAAACGCAAACAGGAC
This sequence comes from Eristalis arbustorum, assembly GCA_916610145.1. Lineage (NCBI taxonomy): Eukaryota > Metazoa > Arthropoda > Insecta > Diptera > Syrphidae > Eristalis > Eristalis arbustorum. Next base: position 71,238,828 of record OU744319.1, read on the forward strand.
CAAAGATTGAACGCAGAACTTTTCTCTCGAAGAGACCAAGTGCGTCTTCATCCGCTCTGGCTTCGGCGCCACACAGCAGGACAGGGATGATCAAGGTCTTATATAACGTGAGCTTGGTCTTTCGAGAGAGGGCTCTACTACTCAATTGCCTCTTGAGCCCAAAGAAACAGCGGTTGGCAAGAGTTATTCCGCGTTTAATCTCAGTACTGATGTTGTTCGCACTATTTACTTGGGAGCCAAGGTAGACGAAGTCCTTTACTACCTCGTAGTTGTAGCTGCCTATGGTGACGTTCTGACCGAGTCGTCGATGTTGTGTGTAGGTATTCAAAGCTGCTTCCCGGGAAATGTCGTGGTGGCCCGTGGCGTTGTGTGTATGTGCGTCGACCCCAACCTCGACGGTGTAGGTTCGATTCTTGCTCTGTGCTCTACCCCACCTCTTTCGAGTCACTGACAATGCTCAAAGACTATTTCCTGTCTAGAGAAAGCTTCTCAAACAAAGCCGTTCGGAGTCGGCGTAAGACTGTAGGTCCCTTCCACTCGTGAGAGAACAATAGCACGCACAACACGAGTGGTTGCTGAGAAGCTAGGCCCTGGCCCCCTGCGGGCTGTAGCGACACCCATATTATTATATTTTTATTCCTGGGAAATGTCGTGGTGAAGTTTAATCTCGTGTAGGATTCAGAACTAGCCTTTAAGCGAACCGTGCGGTTGGTTGCTGTTTGCTTACCAAAGACATTACATTTCTGATTCAGGTTCAGGAGAATTTCAAGTGCATCGGTTGAGTTGAGGGAGGGCTCCCTGGCGCTGATGCAGGCTTGTTGAGTGGAGGGAGGGCTCCCTGGCGCTGATGCAGGCTTGTCTCTGTACCTTCCCTACTTTGTTGAGGTGAATGCCGACGTGTGTGGGTCACCACGAAACCAAGCCGTACAAGAGGATGGGTCTGATGACGGCAATAAAGAGTCAGTGTGTCGATTGATTGAAGATTGAAGACCCCACATTCTTGGTCTAGCTTAGACCAAAGTTGTTTAGCTATGAGGCACCCTCTGCCAGTTGACTATCTACGATGTGCTTGAGCAAGCGTGTCCAGCTTCAGTAGGCGCCTTACAGTACCGAAAGGCGTGAATCGTCCGTCCATCCATCCGTCCGGTCCATTTGGAGTGAGTACAGAATTTTTGCTCCCTTTCTACCGAGTTCGTCCGCTTTGCAATTCTCTAACATGGCACAGTGTTCCGATGATCGATGTGATGAAGGAATGTGTGCAAGGGCTGGCATGAATGGCGTGTCACGATGGCAGGTAGACAGTCATCATCATGTTCATCTTCTAACTCGAGTGATCCACTATAGGAGTCGCAGCATAAAACACACGCTAGAGGTCATCTAGCCACTCGTTCTCGGTCGATTATAACTCATCTAGATTAGATTTTGGACTTAGTTCAACCACCTCCTCCTGGGTCGTCTTCCTGATGAGGTCGCGTTTAAGGCGCGCCTCGAGAGACGTGATGATGGGGACAGTCGTGGGACTTCTCATTCAATAGATAATTCGACAATACCCGATATGCCACATTTTCAACCGCAAAATCGACTCTAAACCTTGCCTCTAATTGGACGACAAAATTGCGCAGAGGTTGTAGGAGGGAATTAAGTAAGTATTGAGGCAAATACACTGACGCATCGAATGCCTTCTGAAAGGCTTCTTAACGAACAGTAGATGTAGCAGCGACCTATACGTAGTGATGTGTATCACACCAAAATTGTAATGAACGTGTTCTGAATTTACTTCGATTCAAGGGAGTGTCACTTTCAATGCAATAGCCATCAGACTTCTCCCATATTCCTTCTGGAGTCCTTGGTCACGCCAAGCCCACCTAAAAGACACTCGAATTCCATTAATTTGTGTTCCCCCAAAAACACATTTTTCGTACAGAATGCCACGCCCCAAGCCGACCAAACTATAAATTTATGAACAATTCCATTAATATCCCGACTCCACCTCAGAAATAATGATACACTCACCCGTCAATTAGCATAACTTAAAGAGCACCCTTCGCCAGGGCCTAACGCGCCCATGCAAGACACGAACAAACACAATAAAAACCAATGGATCCTTGGCCTTTTATTTCGGAATTTACATCTAATCTCTGGAGCGCAGAAAATGCGAAAGGGGTCGGGAGCAACAACATAAAAATAAATCCACAAAATAATTTAATTAACTAATTGGATTCGATTGATTCAGCGCCCCCCACCCGAGTACATCAACGGAGAATTGAAAGCTTCGGGTGGAGGACCTGCACCACGAGTGGAGACATTTGCAAATCTCATGGCAATTAATTAAAAAAAAAGGATCTTCTCTCGCTCTCTCCCCGATGTAATCCTCTTAATTTGTATTCACATTCTAAATCCATCGCCCTCTCTCTCTGTGCGTGTGTTTTCCAGGTCTTGGGTTCCGACCAATGCCCCCAGAGGAGAATGTTGAAAGCACCTTGATCTGGTATGAGGCAGCAAAAGAGAAGAACTTCCGGTATTGGGTTGAGGAGACGGCAAAGTTCTTAAAAGGTACGTAATTTTACACCGAATCTCTTCTCATTTTTAATTCATTTGCATTTTTTGCGCGTAGAATACGATGATTTACCAAAACACAATCAAGTCGCTTGTTCATTCGAGAAACCACCTCCAGAGGGCAAGGTGTGCGCCTTCGAATCCAAAGACTATGAGCCATGCATCGAGTCCAACAACTTTGGCTACAACATGTCCAGGCCTTGCATATTTTTGAAGTTAAACAAGGTGAGTGTCCGGAAGACATCGCGGACAAAAGGACGATCCTCTAAACTCTCTCTCTCCCTCTCTCTCTGTTTTAGATCTACAACTGGAAACCAGAAATTTACAACGACTCCTCGTCTCTGCCAGGCGATATGCCCAACGACCTGAAACAGCACATCACCGAGAAGCAAAGTTTAAGACCACTTGAAGTGAGTATGCCCGTCAAGCCTCATCACTGAATGATGTTAAATGTGTGTCCTCCGTCTTTTCCTCTTCTTCCAGACTAGCGTCGTTTGGGTGTCGTGCGAGGGTGAGAACCCAGCCGATGTTGAGCACATCAAATCCCGAGATTATTTCCCACGAATGGGTTTCCCTAGCTATTATTTCCCATTCAAAAATGTCGACGGATATATACCACCAATTGTTGCCGTTCAATTCCACGTTCAAAGTAAGTATCCTTCCTTCTCTCGTAAGTCCATCTAATCACAATTCAGAGTCCGACTCAGTCGTGCGGTGTGTAACCGTGTGTTTATTAGTTTGACAGCGACCGCTAAGGAGCTAGGGAAATCGTAAAAATGAAAATCAATTATTCAGTGGCACGGGGACATGTCACGCAAGGACCTTCCACGAAATCACCTAATAACGTATTCAAGACCAATCAATTGCGTGTACCGCGTGCATACGAAAAGCTGACGTTCCCCCACCCTCTGTCAGGCGATCAAATATTCAGTTCATGCCACAGAGTGTGGGGCGGGGGGATCAGAGGCCCAATCAGTTTTTTTTTTCTTCTGTGACATCACATCTCTAATTACGTATACGCCCCACAGCCTCTGGGTGTAGCCTTGAAATCGATAAAATGTTTGTTCTATTTTCGCGCACGTGCCGATGGAAAATTGATCGCGAGGCAAGTCTATGTGCGCCGCCTGTGATTACTCTTGTAATTCTTTGTCTTTTGACAAGGATGCTCAAGCGCTCCTCGACGGGATAATCAATCATTTCTGATCGGCGGTTATGCCAATCACTTCGTGGGCGTTCGTGTTTATTTTTGGCTCGCACGCGGTGATTGATGATTCCCTCCGCGCGATGACAGGACAGAACATTAGTAACTTCGTGAAGATGCAGCGGAGCTTCTGAGGGAACCACGATTGTCCCTCTAATCACACATGAGTGTTTGATTTGAGCACTTAATGCTGAGCACACAAGGCGCCCGCCCCGGGGTGGCGGATGTGATGGGTGCGCACTGCTACGTGACTTTCTGGGATTTTAAAGTTCGCAAAAATGGGAGAAGATTGTAATCTGGGCGAGAACGTGAGCACTCGGGGCGAGACACTGCATGGAATGGACGGGCACGTAGTGAACATAAATATTTTTCAACTAACGAATTTTAATAGTTTGCCACCACCGCAGTGGAGCGGGAACGTTTGCGTGACAGGTCGATGTGCTGATGTAACTGCCATTAAATTAGGCTCCGGGTCCATCGGAGCTAGGTAGAGTCCCGCCCGCAGACTCGTCCTCGAACGAGATGACGCACACAACTCACTCACCACATAATTCCCATGCAACCCTCAGTGAAAAGTGAAATAAATTACTTTCGAAGGCTTTGTTACACATCCCTTTGCCTGGCAATTGATAGAGCAGACAATCTAAGGGCGTTCGCTTCAAAAAATTCCAATTTAACCGAAGAAAGGGAGACCATTCCGGGCAGACAATGGCCCCTCTCTGTGGTCAGCAGGATTTTCCGGCATTTTTTCATTCGTTCGTCCCTGTGGATCCTTGCCGTAATCAATTCATGAATTCATAGAATTCATAACCTCAATTGAATAGTTTGAGGAAATTCAATTTTGTTTTCGAATGCAATCTCGCTGGAATTGTTCCATCATCTCGATGGTGGCTAGGTGCAGGAGGTGGTCCTCGAACAGACAGACGGGAGAGACTGCTTCAGTGCTGTTCCTTCGTGATCATCTCGAACCGAGGGACAGACGGGAGAGACTGCTTCAGTGCTGTTCCTTCGTGATCATCTCGAACCGAGGGACAGACGGGAGAGACTGCTTCAGTGCTGTTCCTTCGTGATCATCTCGAACCGCGGGACAGACGGAGAGGCACAGTGTGTGTGTTTCTTTCTCGAGATCGATACAAATTACAGCGAAGCCCTTAAACTTAACACCACCGCTATCCAGGCAATCAACTTTATCCATGCAACGACCGAAAGAGGGAGCCCTTCAGCACGACGCGAATGTATTTGCGTTGATCTAGGCGCCCATAAAGAAGTTAATAAACACGTTTACGCTTCGTATCACAACTAAGCCACCCCTCCGGCGTCACTTCGTCAAAAATGCTGCCGTTTTCTTTTTATTTTCTCAAGATGTTCAGGAGGAAAATAATTGAAGGCCAGGCTGTTCGAGTTTTATTAAACCCTCTAATGTCCTTAAGGCGTTAAATGGATGACAAGCGGGCAGAAAGGTCAACGCGACGATGACGACTACCAGCCAGCATCAGCCTGTGCTCACAGCGCAAGAAAACAACGCTGAAGTGGGGCGTGCAATAGAGTCCACCCCCACGCTGGGGTGTGTCGTCTGTTTATTCTGCCACACAGATATCCTTACCTTCCTCCCCCTCAAATTTGGTTTTATTTAGATAAATAAAAGCAACGAAGCTTAGCGGTGACAGCTGGGGCTTGTCCCGCACTAAGGATCGATACATATCGACGGGAATTGGTTTATCGATGGATCCTGCCGTTGGAGAGGCGGACAAGAGATAATGAGGTTATTTGGCAAGCGCTCAATGGAATCCGTCTCGTTTCAAGGTTTCAGGGTAGGAAGGCGGCGCTGTAATTTATGCAAACAATTTTGTCTAAAGCATAAGTCAATTAAGAATTTTGAGAGAACATGCTTTGCATGGTAATTACATTTTGTCTCAAAGTGGTTCCTTTTTTCGTTCGTCTTTCTGAATGATTATGAGCTCAGGAAACGCCTTAAGGGTGGTCATCCCCCATCGGAGGAGGAGATGAAGGACATTACCATCAAAGAGGTCAGCCATGCGGACGGGGGTCCTTGGGTCCATTCAGCTGCAGGAATCTACATAATTTCCTGATTCCCGCAAGAAGCCATTTTATGCATTTTTTCCCAACTTCAATCGACACTCCACGCCACAACAGAGAAAAGAAAAACGCCATAAAAAACCTCCTCAATCTTCCATCTCCCCATTCGCATTATTCCCCATCTAATCGTCTATCTTTAGCACATGTCTTCTGGTGGGGAGGACATCCATTCTCTTCAAATAATGATGAACGATTATGGGCAATTCTCTCGAGACTCGACGGCGACTGTAACAGTGGAATCCATCCGCCCTCGCTTTGCGACGAGAAATGAGCTTCAAATCAAATATTTGTCATCCCTCTGTGACAGCCAGAGGGCGAATGGTGCCAAGACGACAAGGTCATTCGTGTCTCCAACCGAATTGAATGTCGAATCGCTCTTCTGTGGCCAAAGCGTCCAAGTGGACAACAATTTAAATTTATGACTTTGAAGTGTGCACACGTGTGCGCGCGGTGTGTGTGTGGGTGGATGCCAAGGATGCCAAGGATGCCACCGATGGCAAGGATCCCTCCTCGAGAGTCGATATTGATTGGCTGTTGCTACGACAAACAATGACATCAGAAAAATAATGAATCCCCCTCGAGATGGGACGCAATGACGCGCAATTATTCACAAGATGATTGACATTGTTGCCAACTAATGGACGTTCTGACATTTGATTCATGACGAGTGACGCCAAATATCTCAAAGCCATGCCAACCTTCATTGCTTTGCTCAAGGTCAAGCCGGAGTAGCTTCTCACTGTGTCACGAATCTCTTTCAAAGCAAAGTCTGCGATTCCTTTCACCACCAAATGGAGCACATGACATTTGTCATTAGCCAAGCCATACGTCATGGCCTCTTCGATGTCCCTATCAGCCAAACAGCCGCCGTCGTTGTGCCTCACTTAGACTCGATGATTTTATGCAAAAATATCCTCTCCCCCGCCCCCACACCCGTTCACTCCAAATTGAAATGGAATTTAAAGAAACGAGCGCAGAAAAAAAGGAAAAAAATAATAAAAGCGCTTTCGAAATCACCTGCAATAAAAACACATTCTCATCATTTTATTGCCAAAACATGCGAACACATTCCGCCGTGCCGTTGTGCCATCGCTTCCATCGACCAGAGACAGAAACCAGAAGTAACCGAAGTAAAAAATCGATTTTTCTTCATTTTTTCTCTCAATGTCTGCTGCGATTGTGTGGCCCGCCCAACAAACAGTTCACATTTGGCATTTGAAATGAAAATCGTTATTTTCAACCACCACCCCCGTAGACAGGGGACGAAGTGAACCCGGCCCCCCTTTCTGCGGGAGTCTATGGCCATCATCAAATGATATGCGCGCCTATATCTGGCGGTGTGTGAATGTATAAATGTCACATCAAAATGGAACCAGTCATCCTCACTGGTGGTTCCACCTCAATTCACCCAGCACCACCCACCCACCCACCCAACTGTACTATCGTTTTGATCCCCTAACCAAGTGTGAGTGGAGAGGAAGCGAGCGCTGTGTTGGGTTACCGGCAGCAACAAAAACCGGGCCAAATCCGGGCTGGCACTCGGGGTGGCTTTTAATGAAATTCCGTTAAAGCGATAGTCGTATGTTACACACACTGCTGGTGGGTACCATGAGGGAAGTCGGAGTTAAAAGCATATCTCCACACGGGGATACACATTCTCTGGCTGTGGGTTGGTGGGGGTATGGACTCCCTATTCACAGTCACGAGAATTTCCTGTACCGACGAGTGTGTGTGTTTGTTGATGCAAAACTTTTGAGATACACTCACATCCCATCCCCGGAGGGCGAAACAAATGTTTGCCCTTTTCAGCGCTCCTCTTGAAACACAAGCAGCACAAGACCTTCCGTCTTCGAAGGAGAAACAATGCAAGGTGGAAGCAGAAAGCCACCATCACCTCGTGCCCGAAAATGAGCAATAAAAGCCATGATATACATAAAGTACCCCATTATGCAATCAACAACGGGCGCGCCGAAGACGTGGGGGGGGGGGGGCGTAAAATTAGTCATCCACTATCTTTGAGTTTGTGGTTGTGGCACTAGCGGCAGGCAAAAGGTCAAGCAAATTGCCAAAGATATGTATTTATGGGCAGTGACGAGTGGTGGTGTAAGTTTTTCCATTCTTCTCTCACGCTACCCTCGAAAATGTGTCAATATTCGGGGGTTTTTTTTCTGTTGCCTGAGATTGGCAGGATGGCTGGGGTTCTTTGTTTTAGTTCGACTTAGAAGAGGCCAGCAACGAAAAAAATGAGTTCATTACGAATTTATGCGGATTCACGAGCTGAATGACGGGCAAACAGGGGGTATGAGATAAGAATGTGACTTTTGGGGGTAAGTGTCCAGGACAGAGCTGAGCCAAAGCGTGTGCCCTTCTGAAGGGTATTGCTGGGTTAAGGCGAGTTCGGGGGGAGTGAACGTTTGTCAGAGGAACGGAGAGTGATCTAACAATGAGAGCTATGGAGTCTTGTCGCAATAACTGAATAAGTTGGCTCTACTCATTCAATGCAGGCAAGGGCTAGGGAGTCCTGTCGCAATAATTGAACAAGTTGGTTCTACTCATTCAACGCAGGCAAGAGCTAGGGAGTCCTGTGGCAAAAATTGACTAAGACCGACTGTTGTTGTGTGCATTCCGCCAATGATTGCCAATGAATAAGTTGGCTCTACTCATTCAACGCAGGAAAGAGCTTGGGAGTCCTTTCGCAATAATTGACTAAGACCGACTGTTGTTCTATGCATTCCACCAATGATCCCCCTTCTAACCTCATTTTTTCTCATTCCAGCTGGTGTCCTAATCAACATTGAATGCAAAGCCTGGGCACGTAATATCCATCACGATCGTTCCGAGAGGAGAGGATCCGTCCATTTCGAATTGATGGTTGATTAAGAAATGGCAGTCTAATATAAAACAAAACAGTTTTCAAACAAACATTAAACAAATTTAAAAAAAAAAACACACATTACCAAAAGAAAGTAAAACAAAAATAAGAACAAAACAAATATCCCCCCATTTATTTAAACAAAATTAAACAAAAAAAAACCAATCTTAATTTTAAAGTTGAATAAAATATTTAAAGAAAAAAAAAATCTGATAAGAGAAAATAAATAAGTACTATACTGCAGCAAAACATACGGAGACATACTAAGAATAAATATATGGAAGCCCGAGTTTAAACAAAAAAAAAAATAAAAAAAAACAATTAATTATAATAAAAATCGAAAATCAGCGCAGCGAAGTAAAAAAAAAAAGAAAACACTCTAAAAACTTACCAAACAAAGAAAAAAACACTGTACTTAATTTAAATGCAAGGACAGAATGCGAAAAACAAAATATTACAGCATCAATCAAGCAAGCATAGTGATCATGCAAAAAAAAAAAACAAAAAAACTTTAATTATTAATTTTTAGCCCAATAAGTTTAATCCATAGAGACATACACACAGCAGAAATACAAGCGGAAAAAATGATAAACAAAAATATAAATAAATGAAAATTGTACTCACTCCCTTTTCTCAAAAAAAAAAAAAAATAAAAAATAAACATAAAGAAAATGATAAATGTAAGAAAAAAAAATACTTGAATATGGAAAATAAAGAATTATTTAAACGATTTTTTTTTCCGTTCATTCGTTCCTAAATCCCTCCCCCTAAATGTATCCCCTTGAATAAGAGAAACCGATTCTGTGAAAGAAAAATAAAATGGTACCGAGTAGAAGTAAATTAATTGTTCCTGCACACCGCTTCCACCATTGAATGAAAGAAAAACAAACGCAAAATATACCACCACCACCACCAAACAAATTATATAGGTATACATACTAGATAAATAATATAATTGATACTTACATCCTGCTCCACTTATGATATATTTTTTCCCAACCCCGTCGTCCTCCAAGCTCCCAAGCCTTCCCAGTCCCCCATCAGTTAGTTCCTTGTTTCTTTCTCTCCATCCACACCACTTAGAAAGTAAACCAAAAAATGAAAAAAAGAAAATAATAAATTACACTCTAATTTTAAGCAGTTAGCTTTTAAGTGGAAAAAAATAATAAATAAAAAAAATATTTAAAATTAAGTTTAAGTGAATATATATATATAAATGAAAGTTTAGACAACAAAAAAAAAATGAAACAAATTGAAAAACAAAAAAACAAACACATATACATAAATTCATATAAATTATAGAAACAAAAAAGGAACGACACCGAATAAGTGTAGTTTTTTTTTGTTTTCAACAACATCATGTGTAGAGTGGCAAAACAAAAGAAGATTATTTTTATTTTCCCCAGCTACCGCTTTGATTTCGAATTACGACTACTTTTGCAAGTAAACTAAACTCTCTACCAGCCGATTGCAACCGGAAAACTTAACCTTTCGTTAAGTGCCCACATTTCATTCGTTGAGATCCCGTTTTATTTTTGTAAAATAATGACACATGTAGATGATGGAAATAAACAAAAACAAACCAACCAACCATGAACCGTTTTTAGTATAAATGTATGTGTATGATATATATATGTGCCCGCAAATGCAAAATGGCAAGCATTTTGTTCATTCTCCTTTTTTCCGTTTGTTCCTCTTTAAAGCGTCTTAATTCATTTCTAGGACATCTAGTAGTTATTCAAAGAAAAACAAAAAACCAAAACGCAAGCATGTTCTATATATAGGAAAATTAATGAAAAAAAAAACCAAAAAATCTTCGTACATTATAAATAAATTTTAAATAAATAAATAAATGAAACAACAACAACAAAACAAAAAATATAGAACTAAACATAGTTATTAAATTTAATTAAATAAAATAAAGATCTGTAGACCAGGTTATTTATTAAAGAAACTGAAAAACCACAACAATTCAAAGAAAAACCAGAAGTTTACTCAACTTTTAGATAAACCAATGAAAAGTGGAAAAAAAACAAAAGTTTGAGGCGGCAGTTACCCTTTATTTTCGTTTTTCCGAATGTTTTGTGTTTCGTATTAGTTTCGCCCTACCTGCCATTTATCACTTTCTTAACTCACACTCTAGTTTTAATTGTTATAGATCGCGTACTTAAATTGATAAGAAACCAAACCACTCACTCGAATATGTTACGCGCCACTTGCCTCCCCCCCATTTCTCCCAAGCATTGTTTATGAAATAACAAAAAAGAACACAACCCAAAAAAGTGGCTAAAATAAATTACTTCATAAATGAAAATAACCATTCTCATTCACAAAAAAATGAGAAAGGAAAAAACTTAAGAGAAACCAAAAATTAAATTGTAGCTTTTTTTGTTTAGGTTAAACTAAAACAAAAAAATAAAAATAAAACACAACAAAAAAAAAAAACAAATTATTTATGTTAAAATGAAAAAAAAACAACAACTTTTTTGTTAGCTTTTAGTGTTCATAGATTTAACAAATAAAAAAAAAATGAAAAACAACAAATTTAAAATTTTAAAAAATAAAACTTTACCATAAAAAAACAACAAAACCAAAACAAAAAAAAAAACCACACACGTAAATTCTTTAAACTAGAGCATGAGAGAGACACCCACAAGAACTCCAGCTTTTTTTGAAAAAATGTGTTAAAAGACGTCTCTAACGTGTGGGTGTTGTTAGGCCGGATGTGGAGGGAATGATTTATCGTGTGATATAAGGTGTGTGAACGACGCCAAGTTGGGCGCACATTTTACAAATCATTCTCAGCTTTTAGTTCTTCATTCTAGTATCGTTCTTGTCATGCGTGCATGTTCACATTGCTTTGGGGTGTGTGTCTCGAGTGGGTATGTATACAAGTTGTTGGGGTCGTTGGTTTGTCGTTGGTTCAACTTGCAACGGGGTGTATAATGATAGACGGTCGTTTTTGAGGCACAGGCACATGGTGTCTGACTTGGACGAGGATAGATATGCTGTCGGATTTCCCTCGTAAGATAAATGGCTCCTTCGTCAAACTTCAATACAGGGGCCTTAAGGAGAGTCGAACAACCGACCAAAAATTTGTTGCCGTTCGTTGTTTTCTACATGAGACGTGAGAACAAGTCCGATCACTGGTCCTTGAGGCACTCAACAGCTCATGAGACGTGAGAATAAATGCGATCACTGGTTCTTGAGGCACTCAACAGCTCATGAGACTTGAGAATAAATGCGATCACTGATTCTTGCGGCACTCAACAGCTCATGAGACGTGAGAATAAATGCGATCACTGGTCCTTGAGGCACTCAACAGCTCATGAGGCGTGAGAATAAATCCGATCACTGGATCTTGAGGCACTCAACAGCTCATGAGACGTGAAATTAAATGCGATCACTGGTTCTTGAAGCACTCAACAGCTCCTGAGACGTGAGAACAAGTCCGATCACTGGTCCTTGAGGCACTCAACAGCTCATGAGACGTGAGAATAAGTGCGATCACTGGTCCTTGAGGCACTCAACAGCTCATGAGACGTGAGAATAAATGCGATCACTGGTTCTTGAGGCACTCAACAGCTCATGAGACGTGAGAATAAATGCGATCACTGGTTCTTGAGGCACTCAACAGCTCATGAGACGTGTGAACAAGTCCGATCACTGGTTCTTGAGGCCCTCAACAGCTCATGAGACGTGAAATTAAATGCGATCACTGGTTCTTGAAGCACTCAACAGCTCCTGAGACGTGAGAACAAGTCCGATCACTGGTCCTTGAGGCACTCAACAGCTCATGAGACGTGAGAATAAGTGCGATCACTGGTTCTTGAGGCACTCAACAGCTCATGAGACGTGAGAATAAATGCGATCACTGGTTCTTGAGGCACTCGACAGCTCACGAGACGTGAGAATAAATCCGATCACTGGTCCTTGAGGCACTCAACAGCTCATGAGACGTGAGAATAAATGCGATCACTGGTGGCACTCAACAGCTCATGGATTGTGACAACATTGTGCCGCTGACCGCTTAGAAATTGCCAAAAAAATGGGCATGGCTTGAAAGCAGACCTCCAACGACCATCACCCCACCTTTCGCACCCCATTTTCGATCAGAGTTTATGCGAAACCAAAACAGCCACAACAATGCATTTCTAAATCAAATTCTTGTTCTATCTAAACTGCCAACAAAATTTCAGAAACAAGAAACAATAAAAACAGACAGAAACAACTCTCGCATAACAATGATCAGAGCCACCCCACAGGCATGCATCTGCACAATCTGTCGTTCCATTGTCACACATATCGTCCTCAGAAGCCGTGAAAAAAGACCGGGGAAATCAAAGAACCATCCCGAGCATGACCTTGACCCCATTTCGATCTGTCATCATCTTCTCTACTTGTTCTTGCGCAATGACCAAAAAAAAATATGTACTCTGCTTCAAGCGGAATGCACTCCACCCTTAAAATCATGGCGCGCCCTATCTACTCTCCCTCTCTCTCTCTGTATTTCAAATCCACACACATCCAGATACTAGACAATTCTTTCCGAGGCTCTATGATTTTATAGAAGTTGTGTAAAAATTACACAACAAAATGAATAAATATATAAATAGTAAGCTTTACGAGTATTTCTTAAAATTTAAGCAAGAAACAAAAGAAAACAAGAAAGAAGGCATCGTTAAGAGCTAAAGCTGTAAGCAAACCATCTCTAGCGCTTACACTTAAATTAATTAATAATGTAATAACAAGACATATATAGTAAATGTATCATTGTTAAATTTATATATACAAATATTTATGGTTTTTAAGGAGTCTTTGAGGAATAAAACAAAAACAAAATAATAACTCATGATAAACAGAAGAATAACGATCGCTATGCTGATAAATTATGTAGTTATACATAGAGAAACAAAAAAGAATATACATGAGATGAAATAAATTGTGTGTTTTTTGCATTAAATGAAAAAAAAAGAAAACAGAAGAAAACTTCAGAAACCAACTGAGAATGGATAAGAAATTGATAACGGCGACAAGATGAGGAACATGCCTACTAGCGTTGTTAAGTGCATAATCTAGCGATTTATTAATTAATGAAAAAAAAAACAATTAAAACTGTTCTAGTTTCTTTCGTTTGCTATTTTTCATTTTTTTTAATGAATGACGATGCGAAACACGAATATGCTATGCTTGATGATGGAAGTGGAGAAGAAAACAATTACAATTGAATACACGGAACTTAGAGTGGAGTGCATGTATACATTGTAGAGATTTTTGTCCCAACAAAGTACGTTTATAAATTTAAATCCATAATTCGACTTATCGAGATCATTTCGGAAAAACCATCGTTACACGAAAGTGTTTTAAAAAAATATATAAATTTATATTCATCTCTCTCTATCTGCTTCTTTCATCCAAAAAAAGAAAATATTTTGGTTACCTTGGTGATCTTTGATTAATTCATTACAAGAAAAAAAATAAGAGAAAAAAACAAAACAAAATGAATAAACAAAAAAAAAATAAAATAATGTGTATATTCCATTCACTGCCCAGAATAAAGAGAAAAAAAAAATAACAACAAATTAAATAAAGAAAAAATGAATAATCTACATTTAATGAGAAAATATATAAAAAAAAAATACCAAAACAGCTATATTCGCGAGATTTGTAAAAATTCAACAAAATCGAATGATGAAGCAAACACACACGCACTCACACAAAAATAAACGACATTTTTAATCCTCACTTAATTCAAGCAACAAAAAAGGGCAAACATTTAATTTTCTGTCTGAAAAAAAACAAACAAAAAAAAGGATGTAAAAATAAAATAAACTAACGAATAATACAAACATGTACCGTTCTTTTATTTATTTTTTAATACACGAACAAACAAGAAATGTTGTTCTTATATATATATAAATAAATTTAAACAACAAACTAATAATCTTGAATAAAGAGAAACTTTTTAATTTTTTAGTTAGTTTAAATTCGTAAAAATGTTTCTTTCGTAGAGAGGAGAACAAAGGAGAAACACAATTTAAAAAGCAGAAGAAACAAGAAAATGAATATATAGAGTATATATACTAAATGCATATGTATATGTACATGTTAAGTTTAAAACAAAAGAGGAGAAAACCAAAATAGACAACAAAATAATAGTAGTTTAAAAATTCTATCAAATATTAAATAATATATTAAGCGAAAGAGCAAAGGAGCCAAACCGCTGCTGTAGGAAAAACCAAACCCCTTCTAAGGCGTTTTTAAAAGAAAACTTCATTTATTTCTTTCCGTTTCTCGGTTCATTGAATCAAGTTTAAAAACGAATGATATATACTTAAATCTTACTGCAGCTTTTTGCATTTTTAAATTCGATCTAACCAAAGGCAGATTAAATTGTTTATCTCTTCAGAGAGACATTTTACAACATCCACCTTATAAAGAAAATCGAGGATCATAAATATTCACTCTAAGACATAGGGCAACCATAACATTTAAAAATGATATAACAAAAAAAAAACCAAAAATCAAGCTTTGAAAAGTGCTTAGAAACATATATATGAACAAAACAAAAATCATGTTAAATATAAAGGACATCACTATACATGCGATCCTTTGCTAAAAACAATTGTAAACATGTAAACAGCCACACACGAATGTAAAACAAACCAACTAATGAATTACCACAAGAGAAAAAAAAACAAACAAGCAGCAAGCAAAATGCAGAATGAACAAAGAAAGATAAGAACAATTTCTTTATTTTTCCTATGCCACCATCAATTCAATTCTATGTTAGAGATTGTTTATTAAAAACAAATAAATGAGGAAAAATTATTGAGAAATAAAAATTAACAAAAATTTAACAAAAAAAAAATGCGGGTGTTTTTATTGCCCACTGTAGCGCCTTGGGTGACAGTGGGTATTTTGAACGGATTCAAATGATAACTGACGTGCGGAGTAGATGAAAAATGGCGTAGTCCGTTTTGTAAAAGGAACCCTCCCTCTCTCCCCAACTAATTTTTGCTCGCTGATGACCTTCAGCCTCATCAAGACCTCATCAACAGATCAAATCTTCACACTAAGGCAGATCCTGGAAAAGACCCAAGAAATGCAAATCGACACTCACCATCTGTTCGTCGATTTCAAGGCCGCATATGACAGCGTGCATAGAGACGAGCTATACAGCGCCACGTCTAGTTTTGACATTCCTGCCAAACTCGTCCGGCTGTGCAGGATGACGATGGAGAACTCTCGCTGCTCCATCAAGGTCGGTAACGAACTCACCGAGACCTTCAATGTCAAAGAAGGTTTTAGGCAAGGCGACGCGCTGTCATGTGACTTCTTTAACATCATACTTGAGAAGATCGTGCGAAACTCACACGCCAACACTAGAGGCACGATCTTCCAGAAGTCCGTGCAATTGTTAGCAAACGCCGATGACATTGACGTGATTGGCAGAACTCAGCGAGCCGTCAATGAGGCGTTTGCTGGTATTGAAGCGGAAGCGGCTAAAATGGGTCTAGCGGTAAACCAGGGCAAAACAAAGTACATGCTGTCATCTCGGAAGGACGCACAACATCGACGTCTCGGACAGAGCGTCATATTGGGCAGCAGAAACTTTGAGGTAGTCAAGGACTTCGTCTGCCTAGGCTCTGGAGTAAATAGGGACAACACCAGTACCGAGATCAAGCGCAGAATTACTCTTGCCAATCGCTGCTTCTTTGGGCTCAAGAGGCAATTGAGTAACAGAGCCCTCTCCCGAAAGACCAAGCTCACGTTATATAAGACCTTGATCATCCCTGTCCTGCTGTATGGTGCGGAAGCTTGGACGCGGAAGAGCGGATGAAGACGCACTTGGTCTCTTTGAGAGAAAAGTTCTACGCACGATCTTTGGTCCTGTTTGTGTTGACGGGTTCTGGAGGAGAAGATTCAATTCACGAACTTTACGGCAGCGACATGAGCCTAGTTAGGCGTCTACGGATCCAACGCCTACGGTGGCTAGGTCATGTAGAGCGGATGGACACCACAGCTCCGGCCCGAAGAGTCTTCGACACCGAGCCGTCGGGACAGCGCAACAGAGGACGTCCCCGCACTAGATGGCGCACCCAAGTGGAGAAGGACCTCAACCAACTTGGTGTGCGTAGCTGGAGGCAGCTGGCGAAAGATCATGCTGGCTGGAGAAGCATGTTGGTTGAAGCCCAGGTCCACCCCGGACTGTAGCGCCACACAAAGAAGAAGAAGATGACCAATAGAGATTTTGTGAAGATTTGAATGATTATTTATTTGTTGCTAAGAAAAAGACAACAGACAATGGGAGTAGATGCACACTTAAGATTGAGTCCCTTCGAAAGGCTCCTCCATCTTAAGGCTCCTCCATCTTAAGGCTCCTCCATCTTAAGGCTCCTCCATCTTAGGGCTCCTCCATCTTAAGGCTCCTCCATCTTAAGGCTCCTCCATCTTAAGGCTCCTCCATCTTAAGGCTCCTCCATCTTAGGGCTCCTCCATCTTAAGGCTCCTCAATCCTAGGGCTCCTCCGTCTTAAGGCTCCTCCATCTTAAGGCTCCTCCATCTTAAGGCCCATTCATATGAGGTCGCCGCGAATTGCGAACTTCACAAACATTGACGTTTCATTCATATGGAGGTTTTTCATTCGCACATAACTACGGGTGCAAACTGACACTTCACTGCAAATTGTTTGTTCGTCAGTTTGTGGATCGCGTCTTTGTCTTTGGACTGCGTTTGTGTATCACGAATTCATTTTGACAATTCGCGGAAAGAATGATTGATTCGCAGAGAAAAACTTTCAAATAATTAATTAGGATACTAGAACAATTTTTATTCGAATTTTTGTTTATGAAAAAACTCGATAATTCAGTTACAATCTTGTTGCATACCAAGAAGTTTAACCTTTTTTGTTGGTTTTGTAAAAATAATATATGCTGGAAAAATGTTGTTTCTGAAAGTTCGCGTTCGCAGTTCGCCGCTCATATGAATGGGCCTTTATTTTTACGCGCTACTTAAATTTGAAACCAAAATTTCAAAAGCAACGTAAGTTTTCCATTTGATTTTACAACAATCCATTCCTCAGCACCATCGATTTGGCATCACTTTTTGTTCAGCATCGCTCCGCCATCTGTGTGCGGAGTTTCCCTCGCGAGCAGCTGTACAACGTCAGTCTGACAGTCAGTGCAAGCCTTTCCAACCACGAACAGGCACATCGTAAACCACCACACGCGTCAAAACGAGACGACTTTATAAAATCCCCCTTCTTTTATTTTCATTTCCTCTTTATCGCTGAGTTTCTTGTGTTTTCTAGCCTCCTCACCAGCTGTTTCACAATTCGTACCTCGGTGCGCCATCTCCTTCGCATCGTCATTTCATCAGTCATTCGTTGTTTAATTAAATAAGAGTTTGTGTGTGGCGCTGCGCAGAGCCCAGGTCCAAAGAATAATCATATCAAAAAGAAACCAGAAAACAAGAGAAATTCCGCAACAAAGGTGAACACCTTTTTCCGATCATTTCAACATTTCGAAACCCTCACACATCATTTAGCAGCAAAATTCATCACAAGTACATTTGTCTTTCGCAGATTATTTTGCCGTTCAAGCGAGAAAGCCAACTTGGCAGTGGAAAAACAGTGATCAAGCTAGAAACGCAATACCGGACAGAGAATTCCATAAGTGAAATTAACTTCAATTCAAGGGCCGCACCGAACGTTTGACTACAGCGAAGATGTTTCGTAATAAATTCATTGTTATTTGCCTGCTTGTTGCTGGGGGCTCACTCATTTGTGGTAAGTGATAATTACACTGTAGATAAATCGTTTTGCAAATCAAAGCTCTCCCTCCGTCCCTCCCTCCCGTGACTGACAAAGAAATGTGAAGACAAAAGGGAATTGTTGACAGCCAAGCGAAAATCGAACCTAACACCAATGCCAATGGCACTCTGTTTACATTCTACGCATTCGAAAACAAAGTCTAGTCTAAAAATATGCCCGCACAGACGAGAGGTGAACATACTTAAATTGCACGCAGAAAATAAAAAATAATGAAGGCGACTTGAAGAGAAACAGAAATGCCGTGCGATAAGTCGGTTCCAAACTACGCATAAAGTCTTGTCTAATCGCGTTTCGGCTACCTCCCCCCGTGATCCGCTCTCGTGCGCGCTATGCACTGGCATATTGACGGAGAATTGTAGCAAAACAATGGCGGTTTGCGAGTAGTTAACATGTTCTAGCAAATTCTCTTTCTCCTCGGAATGCCGGCAGAATAGACGTTCGGATGCAGTCGCCATGACCTGCGGGCAGGCGGCTGACATTTTTTGGAGTGCTCTGCAAACAATGCACCCCTAGCCTGGTTGGTATTTATTACACACACTGCTCGTAGGTAATGATTATTGCCTCCATTGTACGTCATCGTCGGAGTGTGAAAGGGAAGCAGACTGCTCCGCTTTGACCAGCTGTGAGCTGCGGCAGCACACGTTTCGCCAATTTTGCAAATTCACATGCAAATCTATGGAAAAACACATTGCTGCCTGAATAGACGTTGTTTTCGGCCATTTTGTCAGTTATGAGCTCCGGATCTTTATGGCTTTGCAATAGATAAAGTGAGTGCGGGGGGAGCTCCCCCATCAGGTTATCTTAAATCACTTGTGCTTGCACACGAAACAATGTCGTCTTCACTCTGTGATCTCGACCCAGCAGAGTCGTTTTATTTTATTTTCCTGCCTTCAGATAGCATTTCTTAATCTTGTTTGCTTAGATTGAATTTGGCTTGGGTGTTGTTCTGCTGTCCCTCTATTTGTTCATGAAATGCAATCTGACGACGATAAGGTGTATGCTCTCCGGTCGTGAGAGCGTCATCGACTTCCAGTGAATTTCGTAACCATGTAGTGTGTGTGCATAATTGCAGGCTTCGAGTGGATTATGATGTGACTCAGGCGAGATATGCCACTTCTTCTTCAAAGCAGGCGTTTTCGCTAGAATTCCTTAGGGAAATTGCATTGTGTTCTCCTAGCAAAGGACTTGCGTTGCAGAAGGGACAAGGGCAACAACTGTGACGGATCATTAACAACAGAGGCGCGTACATCTGGTTGTCACGAGGAATGTAGCACGGAACAACACATGCAGTGCACAGTTGTTGTGACGTGTTAACAGTGACTCATGAAATGGAAACATGTGAAGTACAGTAGACGCTCGAAACAGCAAATACCTGAAAACCGAACCTGTTCACAGTAACGAGTGTGGACTCATTGAAGCATATTGCATTAAATTGTGGATTTTACGTACAATCCACCAAAAATTGATTAAAATTGGGTGCAACTCTTGTTCTAAAAATCAAGCCATGCAAACAAAGACACCTCTTCCGTAAGATCAACTAAAACACACTCAAAATCAACATCCTATCGACTTAAGAAACAAAACTAAACCTAGCGTGTGATCAAATAGTTTGTCACTTTGGAGTGCATTTTCATTGCATTCCTCTCCTCTCTCGTCTTTACTACAACTTCGACTTTGTTGTTAGTTACCCATTCAAGGGCTTTCTCAAATAATTGAACAACAGATCTAGAAAACACAGAACAAATCGGCTGATCTACGTTCGGTTGCTGTGTGCGTCCTGTGCCGAAATGCTCACAATAGACATCGTGGCAGACGAGCTCAAAAGGGTGCTTCCTAGGCGAACACTTGATCGCTAGAAATCTTTTTCTCCTTAGTCGGGGCGATAACCACGCCTGGTCAAGAACTACTTGATGTGGAAGTTGCAGATTCCTCTGAACTCCCTAAGAAGAAGAAGAAAGAGTTAGGGAGTTGAGAGGAATCTGCAACTACCACATCAAGTAGTTATTGACCAGGCGTGGTTATCGCCCCGCGTGGTTATCGCCCCGGCTAAGCACACTCGTACAAATTTTGAAACGATAGCTCGCCCTCTTTGTCCGGAATGTCCAAATGTAGACTAGCATGCGAAGCTCACAGAAAATACGAGCCCACGAGACCTTATTTACTTCATGAGGTATTCACAAAGCATCCTTGGAAAAAAAGCGTCGGGTTGTTCTTCTTTTTCGTCTGAAGATACATGATCTTCTTTCGAATTGCTTAAATCGGCTGCCGAATGCGTTTCGTCGTATTAACGTTCTTCTCCACTCCGGGGGCTAGAACTCATCGATGATAGTTTGAGATTTTGGTTTATGACTCCTCTTGTAATTTGTATCCTGGGAAGGATAAGTCCGTCTCGCAGGGTATCGTGGGTCTCGCCAGCCTCGCAGGTTAGTCGATAACAGTCTTTTGTCGTTCCACCGTTCTTCTTTCCTTGCAGTATTTGTCATTGTTTAGGCTATGACACAGGTAACCTAGTTTCCTTACTTTAATTAGGCATTTCAGTTCTTCTCTTTACTACTAATCCGTCGGAGTACCTCTTCATTGTGAACTCTCCCGTCCCAGGAATCTCTAAGTGTTCTTCGGAATATCCACACTGCGTGGCCCGTAGCGTTGTGGGCATGTGCGTCGACCACAACCTCGACGTCGCAGGTTCGATTCCTGCTCTGTGCGACGACAATTTTCACGGCCCCACCTCATTCGACTCACTGACAATGCTCAAAGAGTATTTCCTGTCTAGAGAAAGCTTCTCAAACTTGGCCGTTCGGATTCGGTGTAAAACTGTAGGTCCCTTCCACTCGTGAGAGAACAATAGCACGCACAACATGAGTGGTTGCTGAGAAGCTAGGCCCTGGCCCCCTGCGGGTTGTAGCGCCACCCATATTAGATTATTATTATATCCACACTTCGAAGGCCTCTATTATTCGTATTGTTTCTCGTGTTAGCATGCAGGTGTCTGCCCTGTACAGCAGCACCGGACAGACATCACTTTTCACGATTTTTAGTTGTATACCCAAGTCGCCGTGTGTGCTAGTTCTGTTCTATGGCTCAGGAGGTCCATAACTCCTTCCGTGGCCACTGTTTTGCCTTTCGATGCTTAATTGTTGCGAAGAATACTGCGAGGGGTTTCATCTTCAACCTCAAAATCGGTTGAATAGGGTCTTCTTCAAAAGGAACAGGCGCATATGTCCGCATTTCGCAACGACACTGAAGCTTCTAATTTCTGTCCCATGCTGCAAATGACAGATTTGGATATCGTTGGTGTTCTGGCCTGAGATCGTGTTATGCAGTCGTGTAGCGGTGTATCGACACATAGGTTAGATGCCCACTCCTCACTTAGGTTCAGTTGGACCAATTGTGGTGCCCATTGTCCTACTCGTTGTTGTTACGGGAGCCATCGAATATTCAGATGCTTTGCTGTCCCTTCTAGCCATCCAGTGGTCTTGACAAACTTGCAAATAGAATGTTACAGAGATTCTGGAAGAAGACATCTCGCAGTGCTCACTGTCTCAGTATGCAGAGACTGGGGCATTGACAAAGGTAGTGAGTAGCAGTGTTACCACAGGTCAGATTATTTATGAGTCCCAGAAGCTTAAAAAAGGAGTAATTTTGGAAACAAATGAGTCCCAAAAAAAGGTTTTTGATTCCACACTACCTTGTTATGAGAAAAATGAAACCAGTGTGTTTTCTCTTCGTTGGAGGTTTTAATACTTCACTGGAACACTCCGGCTCAAGACTGGTCCCTTGGACTACCAGTCAACAACGTACAACTCCTTAGGAAGACCAGCAGGTGCTTCTGTGATGGAAGGAAGACCAGCAGGCGCTTCTGTGATGAAGAGCCTACAGAATCAGCTCTAACCACATTAGCGCCGAAGACCTGCCACCTGATCCAATCAATGACGGGACAGTGACAGAGAGGAAGTGCTCTGCCGTGTAGCCGTTCTCTCCACAGGCATCGCAGAGGTGTAGTGACCCCTTATTACGTCTGTAGTCTTTTCTGTCAAGGGGCAACAAGAATGCCGTGGAATTGGGAGCAAATGCTGGTCTATCTACATACTGGAGAGTCATGCTCTACGATAGTGCTCTCGAGAGGTCCAACCATCATCACCCTTCCACATGTTCTTCAAACATAGTTGCGCATAGGTTTCCGCTTAGAAAACTGATACTTAATGTGGTGTACTTCTTCTTCTTCTTTGTGTGGCGCTACAGTCCGGGGTGGACCTGGGCCTCAACCAACATGCCTCCCCAACTAGCGCGATCCCTGACTAGCTGTCTCCAGTTTCGCACACCAACTTGGTTGAGGTCCTTCTCCACTTGGGTGCGCCATCTAGTGCGGGGACGTCCTCTGTTGCGCTGTCCCGATGGCTCGGTGTCGAAGATTCTTCGGGCCGGAGCTGTGGTGTCCATACGCCCTACATGACCTAGCCACCGTAGGCGTTGGATCCGTAGACGCCTAACTAGGCTCATGTCGCTGTACAGCCCGTACAGTTCGTGATTGAATCTTCTCCTCCAAAACCCGTCAACACAAACAGGACCAAATGAGGTGTACAGTCTACATTAATTTCCTGGCACGAAGTCTGGCTAGAGCCGTTCCTGGGTGCAGTACGAGGATGTGCTCAGGCATTTTAAATGAAAGCGTTCAGGAAATGTTAAAGAGTAGTTCACGCCTTTCAAATGGTTGAAAATGGAAATGTGTAAATATAACTACGTTAAGTGGTTAGGTAATTTTGTTCTTTAACAAATGAGTCAAAACAAAAAATGAGGAGTCCCCCCCAAATGAGTCCTTTTGACTCTATAGAGTCCCTGTGGGAACACTGGTGAGTAGTATCCTCAATTTCTTCTTCGTCCCCACAGTCCCCACATGTGGTGTCGTGGGTAAGACCTATTTGTTGTTCATGGTAACTCAGATGCCGAGACAACCATCCTGTTGTCTGTCTGTTTTTGCGGCAGTACGTCTAGGCCCAGCTTAGCTAACTCCAGGATTCTATTGTCCACGTTGCTCTTGACATCAGACAGGTGTGCATGGAAACATGGGACTTCTTGAGATAGATCGAATTTGGCCCCTTTCCTAGCAAGTTCATCAGCTCCCTCACTGCCGGTTATGCCCTTATGACATGGAACCCAGCAAAGAGTGATCGAATGCTGCGTGCTAAAAAGCTTAAGCTGCTCGGCACTTGGTGTGCTGATCATAGATAATCGCTGTTAACTCGTGCATGCTGCCGAATGCACTAATGAGTTGTATAAGTGTTTTTTTGCATGCCGAAAGGTCCAAAACCTCGTTTGTTTGTTCACGATTTAGAGATGGTGGGTGGCGCTACAGCCAGTAGGGGGCCAGGGCCTAGCTTCTCAGCAACCACTCGTGTTGTGCGTGCTATTGTTCTCTCACGAGTGGAAGGGACCTACAGTTTTACGCCGATTCCGAACGGCCAAGTTTGAGAAGCTTTTTCTAGACAGGAAATACTCTTTGAGCATTGTCAGTGACTCGAATGAGGTGGGGCCGTGAAAATTGTCGTCGCACAGAGCAGGAATCGAACCTGCGACGTGGAGGTTGGGATCGACGCACATACCCACAACGCCACGGGCCACCACTCACGATTTAGAATAGTCTGTATAAAATACGGCTTTTTCAATGTTGCACCGTTCTCTGTATCGAGCGTTCACTGCATAAGGAGAATGTAACCAAGTCAAGCTAGGCCCCTGTTCATCCTCCTCTTAGTGAACGCAGACAGAAGAATGCTTGCTACAGAGGGTGCTCCGAATTGACACCGGGTATCAAAATGTGTTCGATCTGGAGATAGTTGGTGTCAGCAAAAATCTAAACAAACCAAGCTAGACCTCTGTTCATCCTCTAAGTGAATGCAAACAAAGGGAACGACCAGCACACAATGGAAACCTTGTCGTTGCATCTTGAACTGCCCGTCCAAAGTCTGCACACGGCTTGCCAAAAAAACAAACAAAAAGAGAAAGCAATTCTGCGTGGGATGACTCGCCACCAGAAAACGAATTGATATTGCCTTGAATTGCCTCTTGCACCTTGGCGGCGGCGATAACCTTTAATTTTCATTCCACGACATTCCACGCGAAGTTGGCACCGCTCTCTGGAATACAAATGAAGACGGAAGATCGTCGACAAGTTTTCCTTTGTTCTGCTGTCACTGTCACATGTTCTTAGATTTTCTCAGAAAAATGTACTCAACTGCTGACCTAATCATGCAGGGTTTCTAGAAGTCATCAGTCCCCCTCGTCATGAGTGTGTTGTTCTGATCGATCGGAGCAAATGTGTTCTCCCTCTCCCTCCCTCCCAGATAAGAGTGTCGCCGATAAGATTGCTTGTTTGTTTAGATCTGGATTGCTTTGGACGACGAATTTGCGTATAAGCACTGCCTTTGAATTGATTATTTACAAACGATCCCTCGCAATGGCGCACCAAGGCGAAACCGAAAAAAAAACAAAGCAAATTCACGATCGTCGCTTGATTCAATTTAGTCACGATCGGCTATCACCTCGTTTCTTGCGCGTCGACTCTGCACAACAGTAGCAGCGACGGGGGACAGACGAGCGAGCGGCGCACATATTCAACTAAACAAAGCAATCGCTGAAAGTGAACTCGAACACACTCAGCAAACTTTAAACTTACGATAGCCGCCCGTTGGACGGGGTTTATCATTTTTGATGTGTCAACAAAGCGCTGCTGATCCACATACGTTACGGGCGGTTGAATGTGAGACGGGTTGAGTGTGGAGACACCTTATCTGCAGTTCAGTCCAATCGGTCTGGAATTCTACTCGCCACAGCTGGCGATTGTTTTCAAATCTGGTCTAGCTGTTGTCGCCCTTTGTTTGCATTCGCTCGAAAGCAAATTGATGCCCTCCTTATCTGACTCATGCTAATTGTTCAGAGGCGTCTTTCTGGCTTTTTGGTGAAATGGAATCATCCCCGACCTAAGGCACTGGAATTACCGAATCTTCGAGATAACCTCTCATTTGCATCGTCGGTGCATTTGCCTCTTGCAATCTGCTCAACAACAAAGCGATGCCGCGTTGCGGATCACGTCACGCCACTCGATTGATGTTGATATCACCCGCAGCGGAAGCGAGTCATATGCACTTCCTGATCGCATTCGGTTAATCTTGAACTTGTCCAGACGAGAGGTCACATGCGGGTGCACTGGCGTCCTTCGACGAGGGCTTAATTGAGGACAAATTGTGACTGAACCCCAGGCGGAGTTGTGAAATCTTTGTTGATGGATGGCGGCGCAATAGACATGAGGTTCTAATGGGCGGGGAGAAAGTCGTATGCTAATTGGAAGCAGTCCCCGATAAATCAAGATGGATGTTCACATTTAAATTTGAAACCAGTTTGCCGTGGGCAGAGGCTTTTGTGGTTTTGCTTTTGTCGTCACTTAGCGTGTGCTGTGACGCTGATGCTCTTTGATCTTCGTGAACGTAAACAAGATGCAATGGAGCGCGACAGAGGGAAAGAACTGAAGGTCTAGGGCCGACGTACCAACCACCTGCAGGCGAGTGGAATGCTCGAGTGTATGCACCGACCTCTAGAGGCGGCCTTGATGTGCCACCAGACACTCGACTGAAGCGAGGTGCTACCTTTAGTCGTGTTGGGGATGCACATTCAAGGCCGACATAAAAGCCGGAGCTTCACAATTGTCTACGGCACATCGTTACGATTGACTGCCAGGAGGATGAAAGGACTGAGGTTACCCAATGCCTCAGGCCTCTTCAGAATCACCAACGAACTTCTTTTGAAATTGTTGCCACAGTAAAGTAATCTGTTTCTTTTCCTTCCTTGCAGCTCAATCAGCATCAGAACCCTTGATCCCCATTGATGCCAACCCAACGACAGAAGAGGCTAAGCCCATAACCTCGTCAACGTCGACCACAACAACCACAACAACGACAACCGCAGCTCCCACAACAACAACCAGCACGTCGACAACCCCGGCACCAACGACTCCGGCACCAACGACTCCGGCTCCCACAACACCAGCTCCCACACCAAAACCAACGCCAGTGCCACCACCATCCATCGGCAAATGGAACTCGTCGTGCATTATGCTCCAGATGGCCGTCCGCTTGAACTTCACTTATGACACAATCGGTAATTCGTCACATCGCTTTGGGTTCCCCCCCAGTTTACCGAGTGTCTTGTCAAATTTCAGATAACAAGACCGCAACAGCACTGTACAACATCCCGCCCACCGCAGTGGTCCATGATTCCACCTGCGACTCGAACACCACCCAGCAACTCGTCCTCAACTGGGGACCCGAGAACGCCATCCACTCGATGACCATTCAGTTCGAGAGCAACAACAGCAAGGCCAACGTGTACATGATCATGTTCAGCATCCCAGTTGAGTCGTCCGAGTTCCCCAATGCCACAGGTAAGGACTGTCCACTCCTGTCACCAATGAATGACGTCCTAAATTCTGTTTTCTTCCCCTCCGCCCTTAGCCGACCAGACCATTCAGCTGATCTACCGCGGGGACATCTTCGAGGCACCCTCTCACATGTCGTACCACTGCACTCGCGCGCAGAAGTTCAATCTGACCGAGACCATCGGCGACGAGAAGACCATTGGCTTTGCAGAGATCTCCGATGTCCAGGTGGAGGCGTTCCGCGCCGCCGGATCCACTCAATTCTCCACGGCTCGCGATTGCGACAGCAGCGAGACCCCAGACATTGTCCCGATAGCCGTTGGCATCGCCCTGGTCGCACTCATCCTCATTGTCCTGATCTCGTACTTGTGCGCTCGCCGCTCCACTGCCCGCGGCTACATGAGCTTCTAATTGAAGCGACACGTGTGATTCATCATCAGAACATATTCAAAAAAGAAGTAGAAACCAGAAAGACTAACGAGAGGGAGATGAGGAGGAGGAGGAGGAGGAGGAGCAGGAGCAGGAGTTACATTGTAGAACGAAAAAAGTGATTGTACATAGAAGACGACAGTTTGTTTGGTTGATTGTGTTTTTTTTCTGCGAACGAAGGGCGCACACACCAGCGTTCAGCATCTTTATTCATGTATCAGACTTATTTTGTCCTTTCCTATTTTTTTTTCTTTTCAATTCATCACGTCATCTCTTGTAGGCATATATTCTCTTTGAAATTGGTATTAATGTTTTAGTTTTTATTCCACTCATAACTTTATCTTCATCTTTAAATCAAGAACGACACGCCGGAAGCGCGGCCGCAAGAGCTGCGTACGAAGCGTGCATTATTATAGTTTAAACATTTCTAAGAGAGAGCGCGAGAGCGAGAGAGAGAGAAACAAAAAAATATCACATGTTGGTGTGCTAGCTAGGAACTAGAAATATTTTTTGTATGTATTTTAAATGAAATGAAGAACTAAATTTAACTTTAAAGACAATTGGTGAGGGGACAGCATCCACGGATGACCGAGAGACAGCGCGACACCAGCAGAGGGGCGAAGGTCTTATCACCAAAACATTTGCGTGTATATTTTATTGAAGTAGAGACAAACCAAAACGTATGTGAACACGTAAAGCAAAGGGAAACCGTTGCAATGAATTGTATGAAATTCCATTGGATCGACGACATTTCATTCTTTTTCCTCTCGATATGATATTTTGCAAAAATAAATTATAATTAAACAATTTGTCGCGCATTTTTTGTTTGCTTGGATTTTTCTAATCTAGTGGGTGAGTCAACTAGGGGCATTTGCGTGGTTTCTCGGGGGTTTCTTTATCTGAGCTGTTTGAATGATTCAGGGGAATTGGCCGCAGTGAACACGGAAACGCCCCGATGTCACATTTCAAGCATAGCAACTAGTCGCCACTGGTGATTGCAAGGAGTACTTTTACACGAACTAATTTCGACAGCAAGTACTTCCATCTTGTTGGCAATGGAGGCGTCACGTCCGACAATGGACACAGGCTGTTGGACTTCGTGAGGGGGCGAAACCTCACTGTAGCCAGCACGCGGTTCCCTCACCTCAACATTCACAAAGGGACTTGGCGGTCTCCTGATCAATCAACCGTCAGCCAGATTGATCACATTGCGATCGACGTCAGTGTGACTCCTCCAGTGTCGTCGATGTCCGAACGTTCCGAGGCGGTAACATCGATTCGGATCATTACCTTGTTGTAGCCACGGTCAGAACTCGGATATCGATTGTACAACGGAGTAGAGCAAGACCAAAGCAGTTTGACGTTGGAAAGCTACAATCGCAACCCACCGCTGGTAACTTTTCCGATCGAGTCTCCCTGAAGCTCTCAGAGAGTCCAACCCTGCCAGGCGAAACAATCGACGAACAGTGGAACCGTTGTCAAAACGCCATCAGAGAAGCTACATCTGTTTTAAAATGCCACCTAAAAAAAATCCCATGGTTTGACAATGAGTGTCGGCAGGCGCACTCAGCGAAGCTAGCAGCATATAAGGCGACGCTGAATAGAAGGACGAGAGCGGTTCGTGAGCTCTACGAACTCAAAAGAAGAGAAGAGCACCGGCTTCTCAAAAAGAAAAAGAGCGAGCATGAGAAGCGCCCGATCGAGGAAATGGAGAGGTGGTACGGCAGAAATAATGTCCGAAAGTAGGGTGAAACAACTATCCAAAGGGTACAAACATCAGGCAGAAGCCTGTCGGAACGAAGAGGGACAACTTGTAGTAGAGTCGCAGTCGATACTGAGAATCTGGAAGGATCACTTCTGTAGACTGTTTAACGGCGAAGAGGACACCAATACCGCTGTCAGGCAGAATGTTCCACTCCACGCAATGGACGACGATAGAAGAGAATTCCGTCGCCCCGATGTAGACGAAGCTGCCTCGACACCAACTTAGAGGAAAGTCTGCCTCACTTTGTCTGTAAATGTCCGGCACTATCCAGACAGACATATGTCGCGTTCGGTAAACGTGACTGTCCGTCTAACTAGTGAACTCTCCGATATCGGTTAGTAAGGCATTTCTGAAGGATTTCATGCCTCATCCTCCAACTGCCACTGCCGAGCTATTACACTCACATATGCACCTACATTCAGCATGACAAGACACGTATTTACAGCCCTCAACCATGCCGCTACGGCCAGTAGTTCAGGAGATGTGAGCTTGAAAGTCGAATAAGTGACCTGGATACAAATTTTAAAAAATGCATTGCCGTAGGCGTATGTGGAATATTATTTTATTTTCAAAAATCCTAGGCGTATGTGAAATATTTTTTTCAAAAAAAAAATCCAAAAACCGGGGCGTATGTGGAATATTTCTGACCAACAGCTGATCTATAATCGGTAGCGTATGTGGAATATTTCTTAAACATTTTCAACGTCGTGGGCATGTGTGGACTATAATAATAATAATATGGGTGGCGCTACAGCTCGTAGGGGGCCAGGGCCTAGCTTCTCAGCAACCACTCGTGATGTGTGTGCTATTGTTCTCACACGAGTGGAAGTGACCTACAGTTTTATGCCGACTCCGAACGGCCAAGTTTGAGAAGCTGTTTCTAGACAGGAAATACTCTTTGAGCATTGTCAGTGACTCGAAGAAGGTGAGGACGTGAAAATTGTCATCGCACAGAGCAGGAATCGAACCTGCGACCTCGAGGTTGGGGTCGACGCACATACCCACAACTCCACGGGCCACCACATGGACATGTGTGGACGTCTTTTTGAAATTTTGAAAACCAAAATGTTTGACTTCCTGAAGAGCGAGGAAGGAACTCTTTTTTATTTGTCACCAAAAGGTATCTGAAGCTGCTACCTCTGGATGCCTTTGTTTCACCTCGAGCACAATTAATTCATGTCGGGCATTGTTCTTATCAAAGCGAGCTGTCTACAGGCGGGGTGGCGGACGTCAAACTGGTTGAGATCCTTTTCCACTTGAGTGCGCTACCCTAGACGCGAGAGTTGCCAGTTTGCTCCACAGATTCTGATTTGAAGACGCTTCGGGTCGGACCTGAGATGTCCATTGGTTGTACATGGCCAATCCTCCTTAGGCCCTTCGAACCTTAGTCGCCTTGCTAGGTTCATCTCGCTGTACAGACCGTAAAGTTCGTGGTTAAATTATCCCCTCCACATCCATCGCACGCTGAACTTTTCTCTCGATGAGATCATGGACTTCTTCATCCGTTTTTGAAATTGTCCACACCTTCATGCCAGACAGCAGGATTGGGATGATCAAGGTCTTGTACAGAGTCACCTTGGTCCTTCGAAAGACCGCTCTACTCCTCAATTGCCTCTTGAGCCCACAGAAACAGCGGTGGAC
This sequence comes from Eristalis arbustorum, assembly GCA_916610145.1. NCBI lineage: Eukaryota > Metazoa > Arthropoda > Insecta > Diptera > Syrphidae > Eristalis > Eristalis arbustorum. Next base: position 71,269,649 of record OU744319.1, read on the forward strand.
ACGGGTTATTTTACGTTTGGCTCTCGGTACTGATGTTATTCGTTCTGCTTACTCAGGCGTCGAGGTAGACGAAGTCCAAATTATGGTGACGCTCTGTCCAAGACGTCGATGTTGTAGGTCCTCTCTTGAGCACACTCAGACTGTCACTAGATATCGATATTAGTTCCAATTAAAGGCAGTCCCACTTAAGGACAGTCCACTGTACTTCGTTACATAATGAATCTGCACTCAAAACAAATTCCATTCTCCTCGAAAGATGAGCAGCAAAATCCACAAACTCCATCCTAAGACCAGTCAGTTAATAAGATCCTCCAGGCTGCCAGTGATTTCTGGATTCAACGAACAACTAGCCATTGACACAAGTGGATAAAACAACCACCACCGCCCAGCATCATCATCCCTCTCACTCCCCACACAGCTCGGCAGGCTCTATAACTCCCTAACCAACTATCCAGCCGTTCTTATCCCATGTTAAACACATTAAATCCATTGTAATCCTACCCAGGTAAATGTTAATGAAGTCCTTTTCGTCCTCTCAATGTTATAAGCCACAAAGATGCTGTCATCCAATCCCCCCCAGTCGCCTTCACTTGTGCCGTCACCACACATCTCTATCTCTCTGAAGAGCTTACATATTCTGTTCCCAACAGAAGGCTATCCTCCCGGCACGGTACACGTTTCATAATTAAAACAAACAGAAAATCACACTCCAACTTGCGTCTCAAAGAAAAATCACTGACGACGAGAGGGTGGATGGTTGGGTGGTGGGTTAGCTCTCGACATCGCCCCCACAAGCACCCAGAATGTGGCAGATAACACTTGATAAGAAGTTATGCTCTCCACCCGAACTGGTCTTAAGGATACAGGACAATGAAATAGGTGGATGAAGTGGCTCAGTGGCTCAGTGGCGGCGGCGCGGCGGTTGGATGGTGGTCTCCTTCTTTTTTTCTCTCCTGCGTGATAAGAGATAATTATTCCACCACCATCTGGTTGGCGGGCGGGCGAAATAATTAAAAGATGTGTATTTTGAGTGAGTGGCTGAATCGCCTGTTCGTGTGTAATCCTGCTCAAGTGACGGCGGATGGGGGGGGCTTCTTCCATAAAGAAAGGCACTTCGAACGAGGGGATTAATGGAAGGCGGAAACTTCCCCGCAGGTGGTTGGCCTTCTTTAAGAACCCCTCCGCCTCTGCCGTGCTGCACAACATGTTACATTAAAGTTTCAAATGACGCGACTGCGATGCGGAAGAAGAACGCGGGAGAGAGAGAGAATCAAGCCGAGGGTGAAAATCCATCACGTTCGACCTCGATAAATTTTCCATTTTCAAATGGGGAAATTTATTACATCCTGTTATCAATTTTCATGTTGAATCCACTCAGCCGAAGGAGCACCAGAAACTGCACCAGGTACCCGCCGGGTGGGTGAAAAAAAAAACCAACTTAAGGACACACGTTCGGATTCGCTACATGCACCACTCGGTGGGGGGCTGGAGCGGTGCGAAGGGAAAACCCTAAGTTATTGCAATAAATTTTGGAGCACGTCACTCGACTCCTGAGTGCAGCGCTCGTCGTCGTGGTCGTGGTCTTCCTCGCCGTCTTCCTAGGCTTCGGCGTGGAATCGAACGCTTAGGGGTGCACATTTGAAGTTCGAGCGATGTCGTTGAACATGGGTTCTTTTTTTTTTCAATAAATTCCCTACGTGGCCATGGCATGCCGTGAATGGATGCACGCGATAGAGATACTGTTACAGTTCCGGTTTTAAGTGACACAGAGAACTCGTATTTCTTCTTCTGTTGCGTGAGGACCCGACCGGGCGAACATGGGTTGCGCCATCGGCCATGGGACTGTTCATCTTGAACAGTCTTCTGTTCTGCGTGAGAACCCGACCGGACGAACCTGGGTGTCGCCATCGGGCATGGGACGTTCATCTTGAACGGTCGTTCGTGGAGGGAGGACATGCTGGACACTGGACAATGGTCGTCGATTGACTTTTTAGCAAAGAGGACGTCCCGCCTGTGGCAAGAGATAAATGGCTACACATTTGAGGAGTTGGCAATAAGTGTCAAAGGGGAGACTTTTTCAATCGTTTCGCCATGAATCTGCCTTGTAACCTTTGATCATTGGCGCGCTGAGGGTGGGTGCTTCCTTGAGCCGTGAAGCCGGAGAAGGAGTGTGTACCAACCCCAGTCCGATCGACAAGCTCCACATCAAAGTCAAGCCCCGACGCAGACACGAGAAGGCAGCGTCTGCTTGCATACTACATCCTCATTAGGTCTAAGACGAGGGTTATTAGGAGCGAGAGATGCGAAAATTTCCCTTTGACTCTGCAAGGCGTTAGGCAATTTAACAAGAAAACTTTTCACTCCCACCTCCCCCCCATCGGAAGTGTTGAAACAAAGTTCAACTCACTGCCACTCGCTGTTGCTGTTTTCCTAATTTAAGGCACAAAAATGAGCCTGATGGCGGCAAGAAGGAAACAACAAACTCCGCTCCGTACATGGATTCCGTTTCACGCGGACATTTTTCTGCCGAAAGAATCTGAAACTTTTATTTGAATATTCGTGAGTTTGGTGTTTTTTTTTTTTTGAGTTCCTTGACATGAATTACACTCAACACTTAGCGGGAGAGTTCCTTCGGTTTTTTGTTCTCTGTCCCGCGGTAAGTAAGGAGTAAACTTCTGTGAAATGGAAATTTCCCTCAGCCAGGATTCGGAAAGAAGAGCAAAAAAAGTGTTTAATCATTTTCCTTGGCGTAAATTTGAGCACACATTTTTTTTTCTGTTCGTTCGCGTCCTGCGGGACCTTTTCGGCGCAGAGCCCCTCGGTGGAATTGTTAATTTATTTAAATTTTTGCGTCTGTGATTGGGAACCGGTTCGGGGCCACCCGCCGATTGATGTAAGACAAAATGTTAATTATAAGTGACTGACTTTGGGAAGAGCGGAGATTTGCGCTGTGGGTGTGCGAATGGCGAAATTAATGATGGCGATTTCGATTGCAATTAGCGACGACGACGGCGGCGTTTCCGGCGGGGGGCAATCTCGCTTTTATGGGTCAGTGAATCGATGGGGATGATTTAATGACTGTGGCCGGCAGACAGAAGGTGGGCGGTGGGCGGTGGGCCGGAGTCTAGAGGTTTAGTTTTAATTAATCGCTGGGAATTGCGGAGAGATATCAGGATTGATGGAGTTGCGCGCTGGTTGAACGTGGGGGAACCGATGTTTATTGGGATTAATGAAAGTCTGTTCATTGAGGACGGTCTTGGGTGGGATGGAAGGCAGTGAGTGGGTGGCGATCTGAAGGTGTGCAGTGGATAGAAGGTGTGTTGGTGACAGCTGGTGCGCAGGCGATGGATGACGTGCAGCCCCTCCGCGATACACAAGACTTAAAGGAGAGCAATCGCGAAAGACTGAAGATTGGAAAGAAAGGCGAGCACACTTCCATGGGAACGTTCCACGCAGACAGGGTTATTTTTCGAACTGTCTTCCTTACGTGTGCTTCTCCTCCTTATCCTGCCAGTCCTACTTCATGGAGCCGACAGCTGGACATTAAGTAAGGCTGCAGAGCTGATTCTTGGTGCCGCGAACTCACAAGGATGTGGATGTAGTCCGGAAGGCAAAAATCGGTCGCCTACGCTGGCTTGGCCACATCGAGCGAATGGACATCAACGCTCCAGCAAAGAGGGTCTTCGAATCCGAGCCTCCTGGTTCGAGAAGGAGGCGAAGACCGAACCTCCGGTACAAAAACCGAGTCATCACGGATGTAAGACAGTTCGACTACCTCAAAGTTATATCGGTCAACTGTGACGTTCTGACCGAGACGTCGGTGTTGGGTGTGCTTTCTCGCTCACAGCATATATTTACTTGGTCTTATCCTCGTTTGCCGCTAAACCCATCCTCGCGGCCTCCGTTGCAATACTCACAAAAGCGTCATTGACATCAAGCTGCGTTCTTCCGATACTGTCAATATCGTCGGCATATGCGAGTAGTTGGACGGACTTCTGAAAGATTGTTCCTCTGGTGTTGGCGTTCGAGTTTTGAACAATTCTTTCAAGAACGATGAAAGTCGCATGATAGCGTGTCGCCTTGTCTGAATCCTTTCTCGGTTAGGTCTTTACCGATCTTGATGGAGCAGCGTGCATTCTCCATCGTCATCCTACACAAACGGACGAGTTTGGTAGGGATGCCAAAACTAGACATTGCTCTGTATAGCTCATCTCTATGCACACTGTTATATGCGGCCTTAAAGTCGACAAATAGGTGGTGGGTGTCGATCTGCATCTCTTGGGTTTTTCGAGGATCTGTCGTAATGTGAAAATTTGATCGATAGTGGACTTCCCAGGCCTGAAACCGCACTGATAGGGACCTATCATGTTGTTGACGAATGGTTTCATGCGCTCACACAGAACGCCAGAGAAGATTTTGTAGGCGATGTTAAGGAGACTTATCCCCCGATAGTTGGCACAGTCAAAGGGGTCTTCTTTCTTGTGGACCGGGCAAACAATACTAAGATTCCACTCGTCGGGCATGCTTTTCACAGATGAGCTGGTGCATGCTCCAACCAGATCATCTCCAGCTGCTTTAAACAGTTCCGCGGACAATCCATCCGCTCCAGCAGCTTTGTTCGACTTCAGTCTCGATATCGCTGCCTTGACTTCGTCTACATCGGGGGGACGGAATTCTCTTCTATCGTCGTCCATTGCGTGGAGTGGAACATTCTGCCTGACAGCGGTATTGGTGTCCTCTTCGCCGTTAAACAGTCTGCAGAAGTGATCCTTCCAGATTCTCAGTATCGACTGCGACTCTACAACGAGTTGTCCCTCTTCGTTCCAACAGGCTTCTGTCCGATGTTTGTACCCTTTGGATAGTTTTTTCAAAGGCTGGTAAAACTTTCGGACATTATTTCTGCCGTACCACCTCTCCATTTCCTCGATCGCGAGCTTCTCATGCGCCTTCTTCTTCTTTTTGAGAAGCCGGTGCTCTTCCCTTCTTTTGAGTTCGTAGAGCTCACGAACCGCTCTCGTCCTTCTATTCAGCGTCGCCTTATATGCTGCTAGCTTCGCTGAATGCGCCTGCTGACACTCGCTGTCAAGCCATGGGTTTTTTAGGTGGCATTTTAAAACAGAGGCAGCTTCTCTGATGGCGTTTTGACAACGGTTCCACTGTTCGTCAATTGTTTCGCCTGGCAGGGTTGGACTCTCTGTGAGCTTCAGGGAGACTCGATCGGAAAAGTTACCAGCGATTGCAGCTTTTCAACGTCAAACTGTTTTGGTCTTACTCTACTCCGTTGTACAATCGATATCCGAGTTCTGACCTTGGCTACAACAAGGTAATGATCCGAGTCGATGTTGGCGCCTCGGAACGTTCGGACATCGACGACACTGGAGGAGTGTCTGACGTCGATCGCAATGTGATCAATCTGGTTGACGGTTGATTGATCAGGGGACCGCCAGGTCCCTTTGTGAATGTTGAGGTGAGGGAACCGCGTGCTGGCTACAGTGAGGTTTCGCCCCGTCACGAAGTCCAACAGCCTGAGTCCATTGTCGCACGTGTTGTCGTGTAGCCTTCTAGACTCTTGGAAAATATTTCTTCCTCGGTTCGTTCTGTCTTCCGAAATACACTCTGTTTTTTTCGCAACGTCAACAAATCCCCACTTAGGGCTTGAGAATAACAACGAGGCGATATCAGTTGTTTTCCATGACGTTGGCTACCGTCAATCCACATTGCATAAGCCTCTAACTCAAGCCATGACACACTCGCATCGAAACCTGTGACAAATCAGTGCAAAAACTGGGCGTGGAGATAAGCTCGCCGCGGCATTCCACATGAGTCCCGCTTAATCTCTCATCCGTCAGAAACACACACACAGACCGGACGGAAATCTGATGAGATCATGTCACGGGGACTGTCAAACCATTAAACAACGCTCCACCAGCAGATGGTACCTTCATGCACACCTTTTCCGGGTTCACAAAAATCACATCCTCCCGTACCGTGCCAGCATCCACTTGTGCTGCTCTCCCTCCACCCTCACCCACAAGGCAATTTATTCAAAAATTAATGAGCACACTTGAGGCCAGCCCAGAATTGATGCTTCACTCGAACAAATCCCTTCCCCCCACACACGCACATTTGTTACGACAACCATTAATAACGTTATTCACCTGTTGTAAGGCCCGTTCCACAGTTCATCATCGTGATGATCTGAATAGCGACTCTGGAGCATAAAAGGAACCCATCAAAACGTACCCTATCCCCAGCCACCCCGCGATAAACATGCGTTGAGGTGCCTTCCGCCGAGGAGGAGTGTCTAATGAGTGATTTATACGATTAAGGTACCTTTAACCCCAGTCACAGAGGTACAGCGTCTGAATGAATGTGGAACACCAGGCCATGGCCTAGTCACCGACATCGGAGAGCCAGCGACGACCCGACGATCCGACGAGACCCGCCAACGACTACTAGAGATTTTAAGTAATAAATTAAAACGGGAACCGGAAATTGTTCCGTTTTTCGAAGTTTATTGGTTCCAGTGGGCGTAATATTTCATATTTCCTGCGAAACGATGGAACTAACAGCTTTGCTATTACTTTCGTAATGAGTTATGGGCTCCGGGAGTGGAGTTGGCTTTCGTTTAAGTCATCCCGTCGCTTCCTTTTTGTGCATTTCAAGCGGGGACGGGGGGTGTGTGTGCGCGCGCTCGTCTGTGTTTGAATAGGACCACGGCGAGGGGAGGGGGTACGATTTGGCGAGTGTAAGCAGCTATTCAGGGCGAATTGAATTTTATGACCATTTTGGGGATTTGCTGGGAAGTGGAAGAAGGATATTGTGTAAAATCGATTCAATCTAGCCGAGGCAGCGCAACAGCAGTGGCCGATGAGGGATGATGGTGACGTGAGCAGGGGTTAATTTTTCAATAAATTTAATTTAATGAAGTTGTGTTGAGGTGTATTGAGGTGCTACTGGTGGTGGGCGATGATGTTGTTTGCCTTCTCACCAGCTGCCGGTGGTGGACGATTGGGAGGAGGGGGTTAATGGGTTTTATCGAGTGCCACTTGAAGCAGCACTTGAGAGGTTAAATGATTGCTTTTTTGATGGTGGGAGGAGAGGGATGAAACAGTGGCAGGTTTATAAATCTTTATTGGTTTGGTGGGGACAACGGACATGTGTAGGCAAGGGATGTGGTCCTTTGGCATCGAATTTGCCCGTTTAGCTCCCCGTTTAGCTAGATAAGACTCAGCGTAGATTTCAACCACAGTCTGCCCTCGCTCATTAGTGATGTCACGAGCAGAGGGCGTTGATCGAATTGTTGTGGGAAACGTTACTTGAGAGAGAGAGAGAGAGAGAGAGAGAGAGAGATGGGTGTGTTCACAAGAGACGGTTTTTTTTAAGACGATCAGTAAATTTTTATAATTTGGGCGTGCTCAAGGGGTTGTTAATACCTTTAAGTGTCCAGGGTCAAGACGCAGCACGGGCCGAAGGTATAGAGGGAGAGAGGGAGAGAGGGAGAGAGGGAGAGAGGGAGAGAGGCAGAGAGGCAGAGAGGCAGAGAGGCAGAGAGGGAGAGAGGGAGAGAGGGAGAGACGGAGAGAGGGAGAGACGGAGAGAGGGAGAGAGAGAGAGGTCGTACCTGTGCCTTAAATATCTGCGGATTCTAGTCTATGGGAAATATTGAGCTGCGAAGATCATTCCATATTCGTGTGGTGCGGCTAAAAAACGAGTCTCTAAATTTCACTGTGAGTCCGAAAGCAGGCTTAAGGGTAAACTGTTGTAGAAAGCTGGTGGGGTGGGGTGGGCGCAAATGAAAATGCAAAAAATGAAACACTTGATTGACAAGCGGTGTTATCTTTATTTCGCAACAAAGAGAAGAGAGCTAAAATTGCATTCTCCTATAGGAAAGCGAATTCGGTCGATAACATGATCAGATGGTCCGAATATTATTATTTTTGTCAACAGAGGTCGTTGACTGAATGATCAAAAGCCTCAGTTCTGCACAGGGTGCTTTTTAAATTTCTCTTGAATTAATATGTTCTTTTTTACTCTCGCCTACACTGTTGTGCATTCCTAGCGAGACGTGTATTACGGGTGAATTCAACGAGAGGAGGAATGCAATTGGCTAGCTCACTTGAGGATCGTTTGTTGAAATAACGATGAAACACGGACAAAGAACAGACGGTACGTCGATGTTCGAGTGAGTCTAATGAACCCGCGATAGCGTTGTCTCCTATAAGTTTTATCGCTCGCTTTTGGATTCCATCAAGAAGGTGCAAGGTGGTCTTGGAGGCACCAGACCAGATATGAGCGTTGTACTCAAGCTTAGGGCGAATATACGTCTTATAGAATAAAGCCAACTCAGAGGGGGTGAAATATTTCTTGCATCGAATAAGGAAACCTAAACATTTCGCAGCATTTTTGGCGACCTCGAATATGTGAGCGTTCCAACTAGGTGTTGTGTTGATGCACACTCCAAGGATGGAAAGTTGTCCGGTTTCGTCGATACAAGCGCCAATCATGGATAACGGCTGATTGTCAGGGGTTCGCTTTAGAGACAGCAGACAGCATTGAGTTTAAAGTAATGAATGGAAGCGTACCAAGGAACAGAAGAAACTACGGCTTGAAAGGAAAAACACTCGGTCTTCGAAACAAGTACTAGCAAAGGCTGAACAAATTGCCCATTCAATGGAAGCAACAGAGGTCGACGAGTTCAAAGGAAATAAAGTGTTCCTCTTAGCTTAGGTTAGATTAGTGGGTGCCAGCGAAATTATCGATACACTTAGACAATTATATTGTGGCAGTGACAGTGACAGTGTCCTTATTGTGATCTCAACGGCAAAAGGTGGCAGAATCAGGTTAGAAAAACAGATGAACAGCGTTTTAACTTTCGCGGCGATTCGAACCAGTAACTAAGGCAGGCGCTCAACCAACTGCGCCATCAAGTCGTTCATCGAGCGCGGTTGATGCTCCTATTAGTTTCTCGAGGAAATCTCCTTCGAATGGTCTCAACACGATTGACGCATGCAAAAAAAAAACGCTATTAACTGACTAAATGACAAACACGAGCAAATGCACTTAAATTTTGCTCTAATTGAGCAGCCACTTCTCCGAACGATGGTTTGGACACGTGGCAACACGAGCCGTCTCCTAAATGTGACCCCGTCATGAAGACGACCCCATGGCAGACTCAGGACGATATGGTTGGACCAAAATCAAGAATTCACTTGGTCGGCCCTGTGCATCAGTCCTGAGGAGTATAGTCAATGGCGCAGGATCGAGGCGCCTGGAGATCTCTAGTACTTGCTCTAAAACCGCGATACCTCCAGTGATTCTTGCTGGTCAGTAGATGGTGATGATGATGTAGTTTTAATTTACTTGTGAAACATTCTCGTTTGGTTCTTGGTAAAATCAGTGCAAATATAGGCACACGAACATACTTTGTTGACTGGAAGTTTAATCTTTCGATCCTGTCTGATGTTTGTTCTATTATTTTGTAAGGACCTTGGTTCTAAAGGGGCTTTGACATTGTTCCATTATTTTGTAAGGACCTTGGTTTGACATGGTCGCAGCGGAACCAGATGTGTGCATCTGAGCTGTGTGGATGCTAACCACTCTGATTTTCTCGTGGTGTGCTGTTGGAGTTGGTCGTAATCCACTCACGAATTTCAATGAGATCTTTCAATGATTGAATAGTGCTCTGTTGCAATTGTGTTGGTGGTCGGGCAGCATCATCTTGAAAAGCCTACCATTAGGTGTTTTTTTTTTTTTTTATTATGCCCGTTAATCCTAACTAACGAAAGATCATCCACAAATTGCGATCTTTGGTGTCTCCTTGGTCTTGTCACATTTCACCCTCTTTCAGTTCGCACCCTCGATACCCTCGATTGCGTTCAATAACCTTATTTGTGCCTAAAATGCCTCTCACCACACGTCATTGGAGTCTGTTTGCATACGAACACCTCGAAAGACATTGCTCCCTCCTTCCAACTCCTTCGACACAATCTCTGCCCAAATTCCTCAAGCAGCACCTTCTAGAAGGCGAAATTGCACCATCGTTCCATCTCAAGGCGATTTATTTAATCGTCTGCTATAAAAAGAACACAACCTAATTCCACTCAACCCACACTGGTCCTTTACATCCCTCCCATCCATTCCTGCATCCATGCAATAATTCTTCCCCCGTTCACGAAGGAAAAACATTTTGTAAACTGCAGCCAATTATCCTCCCCCTCAGACACGGTCTAATTTTATTTAATCCTTTCGCTTTGGCTTGTTTTCCCGCCGGTCTGGCCTTACTTCAAATTACATCAACGAACCATCACCTGAGTGTCTGCCGTTTGTCAAAAGTTTTCTCTCCACCCAACGAAAAAAAAAAAGAAATCTCCTGAATAAACAACCACCCACGATGGTCGGCCGAGCCTTTGTTCGGAAAAATCATCACCAACTGAACAATTAGAAGAGATTTTCATGGTTAGTCCGGATCAAAAAAATCCCAACCGCACCCTCAGACATAACTGAAGTGTTTACATTTACAATCTAACGATAGACATCTTGAATTCGAGGGGTGGCGGCTCACCCTTCTCCTCGCTGTCTAATTAAGTGAGCAATTATCTCAGACTTGAGGCGTATTGGTTGGTAGACCTAGACACTAGGCCTGCGGCCCTGAAACTTGATTTGCCCGACCTCCTGGTGTTTTTTTCCTTTCAAAATTTAATTGATGAAGTTTTCGGGAACTCATCCCTCTTAGCTGCGGCTTCATTAATAAGTCATCTGCCAGTCGATTAATTAACCAAGTTCTGGCTCGTTTTTATTTTTCAATTTGAAGAGCAGACGCAGCGCACTGCCGCTCTAATGATGCGAACTATTATTCATGCTCTCCCCCGGAGGACACGTACGCGAACACCGATTCTGAGGTCATTTTCAGAAATGCTCGCAAAAAAATGGACGGAAATAAATGTTAAAACGCGAACCTTGCAGCGGGGAAAAAACGATTTGAAATACAATTTTCTGTGTATTGCAATTCTGTTAGCCCGGTTAGCACCCACACCCCCATACACGCAGATCGCTGGCAGGTTTTCATTCCGAAAAGAAAAAATAGGACCCCACATCACGGCGGGGACTGTGAATAGGCGACAAATTGTATGGACTCCCGGCTCACAAGCGAATCATGTGTGTGCCAGGGGAGGAGCACGGTGATTTTGAATTCGGCTCGCACTGCTTTCTGAATGGATTTTTGAAAAGGCTTCGGAGGCGGGGATTGAGGGTTGAGGGTTGAGGGTTGAGTGCTTGCCGCTTGGCAATGGATATAATAGAACTAATTGCGAATAATTGGAAACCGGGTTGTTATGTGCTCATCTATTTTGAATAGCTCGTCTGATGTGGAGCAGGGAGGGGGCGCCTTTTTTGTGCCTTTTCTGGCGTGCGTGCGTTGCGGTCTATTCACCGGTGGCGGGGGTGAGCTTGAAGCCATGCATAATGCAAATGCAAACATCAAATTAAATGGATCAATTCCTGGTTATTGAATTCGGAGATATTTCGCGCTAATAATCATAAAAATTGCTCCCGTGTTAGGGGCTGGTTATTATTTCGTTTTTTGCTTCGATTTGGCGGCACTGATGGGGTTGAGTGCTTCAATCGGTGGACGTGAGGATTGCAGGACGTGATGGGCTCATGTGACTTTGTGGCGGCATGCAGTGAAAGTCTGCAAATTGAAGTCGACCAAATGAAGTCAGACAAATAATGAGAAATGGTTGGAGGGACGTCGTGTCGCACGTTGAAGCGATTGGGGCTTGAAAATGTTAAAGGTTTGGAGGTGGAGACAAGCTGCATACAGTGGATCACCTATTTTGTCTCCGAAAAGGTGATCCACTGCATGTAGCGATCATGAAACAAGCGAGCGTGAATGTGCGTAAGAGGAATCGAAGCACGCTGTCGACTGAGGGAGAATTAAAGAATTCAGTTCATAATCCACCGTGAACAAGAGCACAACTACTTCAAGACGAAATTGGCTACGTTTGTTGTTGTCTCTTGATAAATCGTGTGAACTCCGGTTGAATCCTTACATGCACTACGTCAGGCGAATCAAATGAACCAGTGATGGCTTTGAAATCAGAAAAGTAAGTCAGTCTTCTCTCAATCTTCTGCCTGATCCTATCGAGAGTCTCTCAGAATGGCCCAGAGACCAGAGTATGTGGGCAGCAGGAAGGTCGTAAGATAATACTAGGTTTAATTGTGTCTAGATCACCAGACCACGGGACATACAAATTGCATAGACAGAAACAAAGCATTGATCTAGTCCCTAAAGCAAAAATTGTTCCAAAATGTACACAAAATACATCAAACGGAGGTTGGTTTGCTTGGGTCAGTAGTTAAAAATCTGCTAAGCCCAGCAAATCCTAGTACCCTCCAACATTCAGAGTCAATCTCCAATAAAACGCACAACCAAAAAGTCCTTTTCAGGACTCAAACGCTACGACTCCGAAGGTAAGTTTGCCAAAACACATGTACCACCAGGAACATGCACGCACCACGCGCAAGTCTCTGGCAGCCCTAATAGGGCCGCTGTGGCAGTTGGAAGATGAGGCATGAAATCCTTCAGAAATGCCTTACTAACCACTGCTGGGATTTTGGGGTCAAAATCTCAAAGTTGCCGGATTTACTCCAAACTCGCAGGATCGGTTAATACACACACCAGGACATGCAAAAAGGTGTGCGCAAGTCTCTGGTAGGCCTAATAGGGCCGCTGTGGCAGTTGGAGGATGAGGCATGAAATCCTTCAGAAATGCCTTACTAACCACTGCTTGGATTTTGGGGTCAAAATCTCAAAGTTGCCGGATGCACTCCAAACTCGCAGGATCGGTTAATACACACACCAGGACATGCAAAAAGGTGTGCGCAAGTCTCTGGCAGCCCTAATAGGGCCGCTGTGGCAGTTGGAAGATGAGGCATGAAATGCTTCAGAAATGCCTTACTAACCACTGCTTGGATTTTGGGGTCAAAATCTCAAAGTTGCCGGATTCACTCCAAACTCGCAGGATCGATTAATACACACCCCAGGACATGCAAAAAGGTGTGCGCAAGTCTCTGGTAGCCCTAAGAGGGCCGCTGTGGCAGTTGGAAGATGGGGCATGAATTCCTTCAGAAATGCCTTACTAACCACTGCTTGGATTTTGGGGTCAAAATCTCAAAGTTGCCGGATTCACTCCAAACTCGCAGGATCGGTTAATACACACACCAGGACATGCAAAACGGTGTGCGCAAGTCTCTGGTAGCCCTAACAGGGCCCCTGTGGCAGTTGGAAGATGAGGCATGAAATCCTTCAGAAATGCCTTACTAACCACTGCTTGGATTTTGGGGGCAAAATCTCAAAGTTGCCGGATGCACTCCAAACTCGCAGGATCGGTTAATACACACACCAGGACATGCAAAAAGGTGTGCGCAAGTCGCTGGCAGCCCTAATAGGGCCGCTGTGGCAGTTGGAGGATGAGTCATGAAATCCTTCAGAAATGCCTTACTAACCACTGCTTGGATTTTGGGGTCAAAATCTCAAAGTTGCCGGATGCACTCCAAACTCGCAGGATCGGTTAATACACACACCAGGACATGCAAAAAGGTGTGCGCAAGTCGCTGGCAGCCCTAATAGGGCCGCTGTGGCAGTTGGAGGATGAGTCATGAAATCCTTCAGAAATGCCTTACTAACCACTGCTTGTATTTTGGGGTCAAAATCTCAAAGTTGCCGGCTTCACTCCAAACTCGCAGGATCGGTTAATACACACACCAGGACATGCAAAACGGTGTGCGCAAGTCTCTGGTAGCCCTAATAGGGCCGCTGTGGCAGTTGGAAGATGAGCAAAATGATGGTTGATCTATCTTCTTGAAAATGTTGTGATTGTCGAGAATGTTCCACATACGCCCTATGTTCCAATGGGTTGGCTTCAATTCGGAAAATGTTCCACATACGCCCACCGCGAACACACTTTTCCTGCCTCGTCTTTGAACTCATTGTGTGCATCTGTTTCATGTGTTTTAGCTGCGGTGATGGATTCAAATGCTCTCCAATGTGCTCATACTTCTGGCCACATGTTCAGTTTTTGACTCATGGTTTCAACTCCCAGTGCTCCCTGCCGTCCCAGAGGCTCCCAGAGGCTCTCTGGCACCTGCTGACTCATGCCCACGGCAGCCCATAAGGGGTAACACGAAGGAATTCTATTAACCAAATTGAAAAGAGCCTACAGTTGTCCATTATTAATTCGCCAGCCCGACGGCACTTCACCCCTACCACCTGCCATAGTCCTTGCGGAGTCGTTAAGTAAAATTATCTTCTGTGGTCAACTATATATTTCATTTGCACGTTTTTAATGTCCCCATTTTTCCAAGTGAATTGCAAGTTTTCAGTCAGGACTGGCGACGCTGCGACGGGGCTGGACTGGGTGCGCGCCCCGACAAGAGCGTCAGATTTATTGCCCTTTTCTTGTAATTAAATTGAAAGGATTCACATTCCACTATTGATTATTCCCAAAGTTCAATTTGTCCACTTTTGACCGGCTCACCATAATTGACATCACAAACGTAAGCCAGGGGGGTGAGTGGAAAGTGAGAAGCGAGCAGCGCACTTAAGCGAGATCAAAAAAGGACCAAGAACCTTTTAACCTTTTTCAGGGAAGAAGAGAATAAACACAACCAGCAGTCGGTTACGGATAAGAAATCAATGGAAGAGGAGCACAGCACACGGGGAGACACAGGGTATCCTTTTCTCTATTCATTCGAAGTGGAGCTGTTGTTAAAGAAGTTTTTTGCCAATTGAGTGAAAATCCTTAACAAAATCGATTTCTGCTCTGCTCTCTTTTTCGTCTACCCTTACCGGCGTCCTGTCTGCTGATGGTGTTATTTACAACAATGCCCCGCCGGGGCAGTGGTGGTGGGAGGAGTAGCAATAAGCAATTTTTGGGAGAAACCTTGCAGGGAAAGGAAAACAAACGAAATTCCTTTCATTGTTGAATGTCTTAGAAGAAGGACTTTATCAGGATGCGATTAGGGATATATTTGTCCATTCTTACACACACCCCGGCCAGCGGAGGGGAGGACTCACTCACACACAGACGACGTTACGTTCAAAAGGAAATCTTTGAGTGCGTCAGTCGATTGCAATCTTAATTGGGAAAGGAAGTTACCTTGACATTTTCGCCAATGTTGACAAATTATTCGCCTGATCTGCCGCCTTCCCTCGCGCGAGATTCGTACCGCCATCGGCCATCGACTTGTGGGTTTATGCGCGCGTGTGGGGGATATTTTTCACTTCCTTAATCGACCGCTTAAATCAGAGAGAGAGTAAGGGGGGCCAGGCGGAGAAGGATAAATACGTATCCTACGTGGCGTGAATATCCCCCGCAATGCAACCGCAATAGTGTGGACTCGGAACTTGTTTATTATCCCTCGAATTCTTATGAGGAATCTTGGTGTGGAATGAAATTGGAAAAACGGCGAGAATTCTTTTGTTGGACGGTCGGACGTTGGGGAGCTGCTTAAATCTGCCTCGTTCAATAATGGAAAATAGTGGGGAATTGGATCGGGAACGACGTCCTTTCTGGTGACCTGCTTGCAGATTCCTTTGATCACGTGCATCAGATGGACGGGTTGGCGTTATGACAGACACGAATCAAATAAGTGAGTCCCCCGGAGACAACAATTGATGCAGTTGCTCATGCAGCAAAGTCCTTTAAAGGACCAAACGTGCGACACAATCTCGTCTGTCTACATGACCTCCTTTCGTGCCCTAATTTCCAACGAAAATCTGTCACACCCCATCGGCTCCACCCGCCGCCACTAACGAAGTTCATCGATTGTGTCATCGTGGAGAGGAGAGAAAGAAGCTGCCTCGAGCACTTCCAAGAAATTAAAAGCAAAAAAAAAAATCGAAAGAAAATGGCTTAAAGCAGATTTGAAACTTCAACAGAGCTGTCGCCCGACGACGATGGGTTTTGCCCCTTTTCTCACCGTTCGCTTGCCTTTTTGACTGCCCCGCCCCATTTCCGGCCGCTCTCACAAGGATAATAAATCAACAGAAGTTTAACCAAATCGATTGACACAATTTGTTTGTTTACCAAAGTGCTGCTTGAAGTGGGGGGAAAATATTCCTCTCAGGACGGCAAATCTCTTCTGTCCTTCACACAAAAAGGACGCGTTTATCCTTTTCACCCTTAAGCCATTTATTCCTCTTGACCTAGTACCAGGCAATCTTGAAAATTGAAGCTGTCCCTTCCCCCCGACCTGTCTGGGTGTGAATTGTGGACGCCCGCCTCAAGTGTTTACAGGACTTTATGACTTAAATAATATTTATTGCGATAACATCGTGTAAACAAAGGATTAATCAAAGTTTTGCGGACAAGGGCAAGATTTTCCTCGGCTGAGTGAATTAATTGACAGTCCAATCAGCGAGCGAGATCGAGATGCCCTTGACAACAAGGAATAACAATCGTCCCATACGGCCATTATCCGTGTGTAATTATCCTTTTATGAGGACACACGCACTTTAGTCCTAATTAATGGCAAACACCCCAGAGTCGAGCGCAAGTTTTTGCACGATAATCCAGAAGAAGGCAAGGACTTTTGAGGTCACTTGCCGGGGGGAGGAGGATAATCCTTAAAATTCCACTTCATGTGGCCACGTTAATGATGGAACTTTTTTCTTTCGCCAGAGACAAAGATGTGCGCGCTTGTCACACATGTGTTCATCGGGCGCTCATTAGTTTGCCACTTGAATTGCTAATCAGACTTTGGGGTGGCTGGTGGTACCTTATGAACTGGCCAAAAATACCCGTATCTCGACAGGATGGAAAGTGTCCTTACAAGGCCGCCGTTGCGAGGGGTAAACGAATACGACAACGGCAACGATGCCAAATAATCTAATTAGGTGTTTGTCTCATTATTATTTTAGCTTGTTGTTCTCGCAACGCTTCGCTGAGCATGCGGGGAGGGGGAGAAGGGGAGGTGCGAGCGATGTGTTGACTTTTACTTAGAGGCGACGAGAGCTGAATTCATAATCAGCGTCAAGGTGGATGGAGTATGGCTTTGTTTATGTCAGAGGCAGTTTGTCTGAAAGTCTCTTTCAATGGAAGTGGGTATCGTCGGTGTGGCGTGTGTGTGGGATGTGTGTGCTCGACTTTGGCGAGATGTTGCAAAATGAATTAAGACGGGAGCTGAATGGGAATTGACAGCAACAGCCGACTGCATTCCACTCAAGGTCGTGTTGGAAAAGTTGCCAAAAATGGCTTCAGTTCAGAGAGGGCCATGAAAAGTTGATCACAAGAAGTTGCTCGAATCAAGATCTCCTAAGGGATAGTTTGTCAATCTTTGAGCTTGTGCGGATCCTCAGCTATGCATTTGTCTCACGGTGGATCCCTGACAGCAAACAACTGTCACAATAAATTATTTAATTGAAAGGCCGTCGTGGACTCCCTTAAAGTGCTCCGCGAACCTCTAGCGATTCGACGACCACAGGTTGAGAATAACCCTCTTATTGTTCAATTTTTCATACAAAAACCACCGACCTCTCTATAAGTCGAACTAATTTCGACATTCCGTGAAAATTTGATGACTGTGTTTGCCGTCGCCACGGATTGTCAAACTGAACCTACGTGCGACATAAGGCCAAACAAACACAAGCATCTGCCGAAAAAGTAATCATCTCCAGCCTCCAGTGCAACATAAACCACTCGAGCAGTAAATAGGATCCACAACAATCTGAACACTTTCCACAAGGTGAAAATCGTTCAAATCCCCGCCCCACCTTAGACCACTTAACACGCCCGCCTTTAGCTTATCTTAGACATAATATTCCCCATTTTATGACATCCTAATTCCGTTCCTCTTCTCCCAGGGAATTATCGAAAATCTGCATCTGCACCTCCTCCACCGATGATGAATGGTAATAGAAATGCAAATCGTTTACACACGATACTCGCCCAGTCGCCAAGGAAGCACAGAACACCGCCGAACGGTCTTGCTTAACAAGACAAGGATTTACTACCGCCACGACCGAGGAACGCAGCCAGCCAGCCAACACCAGTCAGTTGCACCCTTGTATCGTCACAAACCATTCGCTCCCCTCGAGGATTATACAATTTATGAAAAACACCATAACTCGCCATCAAGCCGAAGGTGAACGTTGCGCCAGCGAAAACGTTGTTAAAAACGATGCATATACACAGCAAATATGCATCCTTGAGAGAACAGGACCCGAGCAGGGAACGTCGGATAAGACGATAGCAGCCGGACGTTGGCCGACGACTAGGGGGAGAAAATTCCTCAATAATGGAAAGGAAATGGAATTTCATTTACCACTTCATAGAGAACGCGATCTTAAACTTTTTTCCCACCAGAGCACCAGCTGTGGTGGTCGTGTCGTGTCGTTCATCGAATGGATTGGCTGCAGGTGGCGCCGCTGAAGTCTGTCTGAAAGAGAGACGTCCAAAGAATATTGGACACGATGATGGAGCAGCAGCTTGGTCGAGAGATCATAGTTTATGGCTTGCGAACATGCCCAGACGTATGAAGGTGAAGTCATTAAAGTTCACTGTGGCAACTGGCGAGCGGGGTGCACACCAAATGTGTGCGACTGCACTTGAGTGGATGTGAATGCGAGTGCTGGCCCGCGCACAAATGACCCATTAAAATGATTGATTACGATGGTGTCCTCGTCGTGGAGGGAATTTTAAAATTCAGATTTTCGCCGAAGAAACTGCCGGCTGAACACGGAGTGGGAGCGAAAAGTTCCTTAATTATGCAACCGCTTTGGAGAACTTTTGAGTCAGACACGGCGAGGTGACAGGTGGTGCGATTTGCTGGAGCGTGGTATATGTGTCTAGACGTGGAACTTGCTGTTTGTTTTAGTCGTCAACGACTTGGTCAAGGAACAAATAAAAAGAATTTAAAAGTAAACCCTCCCTTTTGTCCAACTCAGGCTCATGAGATCCAATATAAGCACCATCCAAACACCTATATGCTTAGTCGTTGAACTTGATCCAAAAGAAGCAATAAATTGTGAAAAAACATAGAAAAAAATTTAAAAAATAAAAAAGTAAACCCTCCCACTTCTCTAACTCCTGCTCATCAGAGCCAATTTAAAGACCCTACAAGCCACAATCTGTTTAATCGTCGAACTTGCTCAAAGGGATGCAACAAATGGTAAAAAAACATAGAAAAAATTATGTAAAAATGATAAAAAATAGAAAAGAGACCATCTCCCTTACCGATCGCTCGCTCATGAGAATACACTCCATGAAGCACCATCCATACCACGTTTTGCAAAAAAACAAAAACACTTGTATACCGGTATAAAGTGAGCGTCAAGATGCAAATGTCTCGGAAGAGAACATTTGTTGTGAACGAGCCCTTACGAGCTATGACATCTGTGAAAAATATTTAGTGTACATCAAGTCATTGAACTGGGAAGTCCACTGTCGATCAAATTTTCACATTACGGCAGATCCTCGAAAAAACCCAAGAGATGCAGATCGGCACCCACCACCTATTTGTCGATTGCAAGGCCGCATATAACAGTGTGCATAGAGACGAGCTATACAACGCCACGTCTAGTTTTGACATTCCTGCCAAACTCGTCAGATTGTGCAGGATGACGAGGGAGAAATCTCGCTGCTCCATCAAGGTCGGTAACGAACTCACCGAGAGCTTCAATGTCAAAGAAGGTTTTAGGCAAGGCGACGCGCTGTCATGTGATTTTTTCAACAAACTCACACGCCAACACTAGAGGCACGATCTTCCAATAGTCCGTTCAACTGCTAGCATACGCGGACGACATTGACGTGATTGGCCGAACTCAGCGAGCCGTCAATGAAGCGTTTGCTTGTATTGAAACGGAGGCGGCAAAAATGGGTTTAGCGGTGAATGAGGGCAAAACAAAGTATATGCTGTCATCAAGAAAGGACACACAACAGCGACGACTCGGTCAGAACGTCACCAGAGGCAGCTACAACTTCGAGGTAGTAAAGGACTTCATCTACCTTGGCTCCCAGGTAAATAGTGCAAACAACATCAGTACCGAGATTAAACGCAGAATAACTCTTGCCAACCGCTGTTTCTTTGGGCTCAAGAGGCAATTGAGTAGTAGAGCCCTCTCTCGAAAGACCAAGCTCACATAATATAAGACCTTGATTATCCCTGTCCTGCTGTATGGCGCGGAAGCTTGGACTATCTCAAGAGCGGATGAAGACGCACTTGGTCTCTCGAGAGAAAAGTTCTGCGTTCAATCTTTGGTCCTGTTTGCGTTGAAGTTTGCTGGAGAAGAAGATTCAACCACGAATTGTACGGGCTGTACAGCGACATGAGTCTAGTCAGGCGTCTACGCATTCAACGCCTAAGATGGCTAGGCCATGTAGAGCGAATGGACAACACTGCTCCAGCCCGAAGAATCTTCGACTCCGAACCAGTGGGACAACGCAATAGAGGACAACCACGAACCCGATGGCGCACTCAAGTGAAGAAGGACCTCAACCAACTTGGAGTGCGAAATTGGAGGCAGCTGGCTAAAGAACGTGCCGGCTGGAGAGGATTGTTGACCGAGGCCCAGGTTCACCCCGGACTGTAGCGCCACAAGAAGAAGAAGAAAGTCATTGAACAGACAAAATCATAGTTAATCATAGTTAAGCGTCTTCGGATCCAACGGTTAAGATGGCTAGGTCATGTAGAGCGGATGGACACCACAGTTCCGGCCCGAAGAGTCTTCGACACCGAGCCATTGGGACAGCGCAACAGAGGACGTCCTCGCACTAGATGGCGCACACAAGTGGAAAAGGACCTCAACCAACTTGGTGTGCGCAGCTGGAGGCAGCTGGGGAAAGATCGTGCTGGCTAGAGAGGCATGTTGGTTGAAGCCCAGGTCCACCCCGGACTGTAGCGCCAATCAAAGAAGAAGAAGATTAATTTTTTGTTTTCATTTGAAGAAAAGTGCTGCAGAGTCGCATCGAATGCTTGTCGAGGCATATGGTGATCATGCTCTATCAGAAGCGGAAATAATGATTTTGATGTGAGAAATGAAGAACGTGGAAGACCACCAAAAAAGTTTGAAGACGCCGAATTGCAAACGATATTGGATGGAGATGACACTTTGAGTCAGAAGCAAACGGCAGCAATGTTAAATTTTGCACAACAAACAATTTCTGACCGTTTAAAAGCTATGGGAAAGATCCAAAAGTGTGAAAAATGGGTGCCACATGAATTGAATGAAAGACAGATGGCCTAGCTTCTCAGCAACCGCTCGTGTTGTACGTGCTATTGTTCTCACACGAGTGGAAGGGACCTACAGTTTTATGCCGACTCCGAACGGCCAAGTTTGAGAAGCTTTTTCTTAGACAGGAAATACTCTTTGAGCAGTGCAGTGACTCGAAAGAGGTGGGGCCGTGAAAATTATTTTTGTCGCTCAGAGCTGGAATCGAACCTACGACGTCGAGGTTGGTGTCGACGCACATACCCACAACGCCACGGCAAACCGAAAAAACACTTGTTAAATTTTGCATCGGATTGTTAGTGGCGATGAAAAATGGATTAATCTTAAGAATCCTAAATGGAAAAAATCATGGGTTAATCCGGGACAACCATCAACATCGACTGCAAAACCAGATCGATTCGGCAAGAAGACAATGCTGTGTGTTTGGTGGGCGCAGAAAGGTGTGGTGTACCACGAGCCCCATAAAACCTGGTGAAACCGTTCTGAAACTGATCGCTACCGACGACAAATGATCAATTTGAACCATGCATTGATCGAGACACGACCAGAATTGGACAGAACACACGGCAAGGTAATTTTACTCCATGACAATGTACCTGCACACACAAAGCAAAACCTCCACTCGGCTGGGAGCAGCTACCCCACCCGACGTATTCACCAGACTTGGCTCCTTCCGACTGCCATTTGTTTTCATCGATGGGACACGCATTGGCTGAGCAGCGCTTCAGTTCCTACGAAGAAGTCGAAAGTTGGGTGTCTGATTGGTTTGCTTTAAAAGACGAACAATTTTATTAGCGTGGTATTCACAAATTGCCAGAAAGGTGGTCAAAATGTGTACAAAACAATGGCCTTCATCTTCTTTGATTGGCGCTACAGTCCGGGGTGGACCTGGGCCTCAACCAATATGCCTCTCCAGCCAGCACGATCTTTCGCCAGCTGCCTCCAGTTGCGCACACCGAGTTGGTTGGGGTCCTTTTCACTTGTGTGCGCCATCTAGTGCGAGGACGTCCTTTGTTGCGCTGTCCCAATAGCTCGGTGTCGAAGACTCTTCGGGCCGGAGCTGCGATGTCCATCCGCTCTACATGACCTAGCCATCTTAAGTGTTGGATCCGAAGACGCTTAATTAGGTGCATGCCGCTATACAGCCAGTTGAACCTTCTCCTCCAAATGCCATCAACGCAAACAGGACCAAAGATCGTACGCAGAACAGAACAATGGCCAATACTTTGAATCAAATGTTTTTACTTTCCCATTAATAATTAGTGTTTTATTTTCAAAGAAACCGGTATACCTGGTATAAGTACAAAACGTAGAAAAAATATTTAAAAAATAAGCCCTTTCCTTCCTGCTGATCGCCCACTCACGAGAATCAACTCCATTAACCACCATCCACCAAACCGCAGCGATTCCCTCCCGCCACAGGATCCCAACACAAAAGGGTACCCCATTCTTTTTTTTTCCCGACATTATACCGTGCCCCAATCAATCTCCGTCAGTGAATATCAACTAGCCGCCTCAATCAAATATCAATCACTAGTGGTCTACTCCTTTTCCATTTGCGATGAATAATTTATTTATCAATAAATAACCATCCAGCGAGGTTCAGCAGAACCCAGCACCAAAAGCAGTGCGTCGACACTCGACACCGGTGACTGTGTGAAGAAGTGACAACACCGAGTTCCACATTCAACTCCTTCAAAGGCACACACACAAAAAAAAAAGAGCGGAAAACTCGAAATTAAATTCCGAACACGTTTATCCACTCAAATATTTTACGTGCCTTCGAATACACATATCATCATCGTCGTCGTCGTCATCGTCGTCATCGTCTGCGTTGTTGTCGGTGTCGGTGTCGGTGTTGTCGTCGCCACACTTCAGGTGTGCGGTGTGCGTATTCAAATTAGATTCTTGCATATGGATGAGAGCAAGAGGGTCCTGCCGTGTCACACCAAATCACAGGAAAAGAAAAATCACTCAATCAACAGAGGCAGTCCTCCTTTCCTGTCTGATTTGGCATGCATTTGGGGAAGTCGCCAGACTGTCTTAAATTTTCCCCATCAAAATCTCTTCAATTTCGGGACTTTAAATAAATCCACTCGCACCCTGCCACAAACCTCGGTCTTCTGTCAATGTTTTCCTCGCCGACAAACAACGTAACCACTTCGCTCTTCCAGTAATCAACGCTCGACGAACTCCCACAGCACAAATGACAGCACTTTCCGATTAAAACCAATTCATCCACACCGTGGCATGGATCAAAAGTCCCCGTCACTTTGTCACACAGTGAGCGGTGCTAACACCATCAAATCCTGTGTCAAAATCCCTGATTAAAAGCATAAAACAACAACCGCATGTGGCATGACACTAAAACCCTCTGGCATGCAAGAGGATCTACCGTGCGCGCACACACTCACCGCCTCGCTTCCGCATCTGCTCCGACGGGCTGACGGGCGGCTTTCATTCCGTGTACTCGGCGAGTAATTGCAGACTAAATAATTGAAATGAGTTCAATTGCGGGCGAGACTTGTCGAAAATGGCAAGAGCCGCGCCCCCCTCCCTGGCTGGTGGTTTGCCAGAATGTTTATAAATGGAATGACGTGCCTCCGCTCAAAGGAAAAACATTTATTAGACCGGTCCAACGGAGAAGAAAAGAAAGGAGACGCATCCAAACAAAAGGAATCAGATCATGTGAGTTTCCACTTGAGCGCACATAGGCTCGCAGCCAAGAGACGGCGGCGACGACGAGGTGAGTGCATGCAGGCAGGCTGGTGAGTGAGTGGATGAAAGATGGATGCACCCTATGGAAGATAGGGGTTTTTTTGAAGAAGCAGTTTGAATAGAGTGTCATCGCGATGGACTATGGAAAGCTTGTGAACTTAGAGAGAAGTGTTTTGCGATCACTATTTGGTCCAGTTTGCCTTGACAGGTTTGACAGTTTTTTGGAGAAGAAGATTCCATTAACTGTGCGACATGGGCCTAGCCAGGATCTACGACTGGGCCATGTAGAGTTCATAGATAACATTGCTCCAGCAAGAACGAGACAGATGGACAACTCAGAAGAGGACGCCCGCGGAACTGAAAGCCACCACGAGTGGAGAAGGACCTCAACCAACTTTGCGTGCAAGACTGGAGGCAGCTGGCTTTATTTCGTGCCAGCTGGAGAGTCCAATTGGCTGAGGTCCAAGTCCACCACGGACTGTAGCGCCATTTGATGAAGAAGAAGAATATTTAAATTTTGTATAAAAATAAGACGACTCACCAGTACTGAAGATGCTGACTGTATACCGAAGACCCGATCACTTCCGATCCGTCATGCGAGCGATTTCACCCGACGAACGCGATTTTCACGCCACCGAGCTCCACGAACCGAAAGCACACACGAAAGAAGAAGAAGGGGGCACATACTAGGGCGCAAAAGAAGGAAGGGGGCGTACGGTCTTTGGAAATAAGGGCCTGACCATGATTTTTCAGAGGCACTACACGAGCACTTTAACACTGAGAGAGCACTTCAGTGGGGACTTTAAGAGATGCACCTCGGTAGGGACTTGCACGCGGAGATTCCAAAAGGAGCACTTGACACTGGATACATCTTTTAGACCGATTTCAGCCCAAATTTTTTTCCCGCATTTTTAAGGAACACGCAGAAATAAGGAGGGAACAGAAATTGGAAGACACTTCAGATATTGAACGCACTTGGATGACTGGGTTGACCGCGGTAAAGATGAGGACTTTAACAGGGGCACAGATCGCGCCATAACCGCCGGCGAAATTACACAGATCATGGGCTTTAACCGACGCGACGTATTCCCACGAAACGCGACACTGACCAGCTGAACCAAAGCCACAAGGACTTGCTGGATTAAATGAGCACTTTGAACACCACACGATTTCCACCTGAAAAGAGAATTGATTAGTCAGAGTTGTGGAAACGAATTCAGGACATGCAAGGAGATGGGTTCTTTTGAGTCAATCAGAGTCAGAGTCAACTGGTTCCAAATGGCATCAGACGAAGCACTTAGGCCTAAGAAGGCCCACAGGGTTGTTTGGTTGGTTTGGCATGATTACCACGACAGCCAGTCAGTTTACTGGGGTTTAACTGAGGTTACTGAGATTATAGAAACGGTAGGAGTCTATTGTGGCTTTTCGGATACAGGCGAGCCCGGGGCAGCTTCAGAGCTTAGGCTTCGAATCCGTGCCAAACTCTCAGAATCGATTACTAGACGTGAAATACCATCAACGACGGTGTACAGGGGTCATTGATACGCCTTATAGCGCCTCAATGCCTGTGTTTAGACTGTATCTCATCAAGACAATTTATGACCACTTTGGAGAACTTAGAAAGAATTATGTTAGAGCTGCTGGCCAACTATCCGTAAAGACACAGTGGTTGTCCGTGGCGTTCTGAGTACGTCCGTCGAACCCAACACTAGGTTTGATTTTTATTACGACCGCCCCACTTCTTTCGAGTCACTGACAATGCTCAAAGAGCACTCCTGTCTAGCTTCTCAAACTTGGCCGTTCAGAGTCGGCAGCTACAGCTACAGCCCGTAGGGGGCCAAGGCCTAGCTTCTCAACAACCACTCGTGTTGTGTGTGCTATTGTTCTCTCACGAGTGGAAGGGACCTAAAGTTTTATGCCGACTCCGAACGGCCAAGTTTGAGACGCTTTTTCTAGAAAGGAAATACTCCTTGAGCATTGTCAGTAACTCGAAAGAGGTGGGCCGTGAAAATTATTTTTGTCGCTCAGAGCTGGAATCGAACTTACGACGTCGAGGTTGGTGTCGACGCACATACCCACAACGCCACGGGTTCCTTCTACCCATGAAAGAATACCACGCACAACACATGAGAAAGTAGGTCCTACCACTCCACAGGCTCTAGCAACACTCATGTCATTATTATATCGCGGTCGAATATCACGATCAACCTGGACAGGTTTTCCTTAATCGCCACTACTTCTACTTAGAGCTCAAACTGAACTTTCAAACCAATCCTTATAAAACCTAAACAGTCCTTTCCAGGGCATCATTGCCTAATTTTCCAAACCTTCAACTCCGCTCACACACCCTACACATCGAGCAACAAAATAAAATTGCTTCTCAAAAGTTCACTCATCCTCACATGTCTGGCTGCTCCCTCAGGCGGGAAATTTTAATTTCAATTTTATGCCCAGAAAAGTGCTGCCAAAATGGCCCTCTTCAAGTCAATATTTTGACTGATGTCCTCCTTCACTCGCCGCGTCGCGCCACCAGGAGACTGCCTGCCAAATGTGAGTGTGTGTGCATAGAGAGGATATCCTCTCCTCTGGCTGGTCTGTATGTGTGCCAATTATAACTTTTGCCAGAGAATTTCCGGGATAATCCTTGTATGCACGCACACACATGTACACACACCTTCGCCCATGTGATGCAGGACGACGACGACGACGAATTTGTCTAATGAGCCACCACCATTTTCTGGCCAAACTTATATTCGCTTCTCATAATCATGTGAGGGCAGGGCGGGTGGTGGTTTGAGGTTCATCGGCCTGTGCTGTGGGTCAAGTCTAGACAACGGATTAGACTGCATGTGTTTAATCTCCCTCCACGCGGGTGAGTGTGTGAACAGAAATTAGTTCGTTGTGCCACTTCAAGTCAAACTGACATCAATTCAACGTCAGAAAAGTTTCCATCCACCCACCCCCCAATAAGGCATTTTGCATCTGCAAGACCAAAGGAAGGGCACAACAGCGACAACAACAAAAGAAAAGCAACCGAAAGGAGGGAGAAAAAAAAAACTTTCGCAAACAATTTTCATTACATCCAAATGCAATTATTCCTTGGAGACACTTAATGTACTTTCTTCGCCGAGAGATGCCACTGCCACTGCCACTAGTGCTTCTGAAAGGCCCGGCCAAGAAATGTCCCATCTCCGTGCCGCGCCCGCTCCCTGTTTGTATTTTTGTCTCGAAAGGTAGACCCGACTCGACTCGACGCTACAGTCATCTGCTTACGCCCGCAGGAAATCAGTGACGGTTGGTTAGCTCCGATATACGGGGTTAAGGATACACAGGGACGAATGCAGAGCGATGACTAGCGACAATGAAACGAAGAAAAACCCGCCCTCCTCGGGTTCCTCGGATTATGAAGTTCTGCTGCTTCTTCGTCTCTTTTTTTCGGTATAAATTGTAGAGTCTGTTATGAGTGCTTAACTAAACGGATAGCAGATTACTTTGAAGGTCCTTAAGTATTTTAAATGCCGTAAGTAATGTTTTGCACGTTGAATGGTGGAAGTTTTACAAAAAAGAGGGTCCACTTTTATGAGGGACAGAGCTAACTTTGCATTTCTTTTCTCTGCGTTGAAGGGGAGGGTAGTTATAATGAGGGTTGATGGAATTCCTGCCTAGAGAGGAGATTAAGTTGGTTGCCCTTTGCTCCAGTTTGGAAGGAATGAGGGTGGAGGATATCTCATGCAGGGACTCATCCCATCCCGGACACTTTAAGACGATCTTTCCGCAGCTGTGATTTAAAAGGGAACTCCTGTCGATGCACCACTGTCTCCGCAACTGAAGGAGGTATTTGTGATTTAAAGAGCAGTCCTGTAGACTCATCACCAGCGTCTTAAAGACCGCCCATTCCATCGCTCGCTTAAATTGATTTCATTTGGAACAAGGAAAGAAAAGAAAAGCCAGCACCCCATGAATACGGCAATTTAGTATCCTTTCATTCGCCGGACACACACACACACACACAACCAACCCCCACTTGGCCGCAGACAAAGGTTAAGTCAACAAAGGCGACTAAAGCTCAACTATCTGTCCATCGCAGAGGCAGGCACACACACAAAAAAATGCAATAAAGCCCAAAATGAGGAATATCTTTTTCCCGACGGCCACCACATCAACGACGCATCGTCATCAAGCCCCACACAGCCACACACACAGCCGTCATGTCCATCGCAGACGCTCCTCTTGATGCTTAGACAATTTAATGCCGTACAGAGGGTCCTTGGAGCCGGAAAAATGCTTAACGTTTCCGTAGCTAACATGAAAACTGCTAGTTATTTCCCACCAAATGAGCTCCCTTTCGTCGACACACGCCACCCCCGCATGGCTTTTCAATTCCTTTTCAATTGTTGTAGTCGCCCCCCCTCCACCGTCCTCGCGCTGGCCTGCATCTCGTGCCACGCTATCTCTCGCACACTCTTTCAATTCGAGATTTGCTGCTGACGACGATGACGATGACGATGCGGATGCGGATGGGATGTTGTGCGATGCTGTTGGCGGGGCGACTGGCTTTAGTCAGCAGCAAGCGTCGACGTCTCTCAGCTCCGTTGCCAGTCGGGACAATCCGTGCGTTGAATTGCAAATTTTCGCCGAGAAAGAATTTTCGCATGAATACAAAGTATCGATGGACTCTTTGCGTGGGTTGGGAACATGTCTCCTGCCCCTCGCCGCACCCCTCCTCCTCACGAATAGAACTTTTAAACGAGGTTAAGTAGGAACGGAAGGTGTGCGCCTCGAGTGGCAAGAAGGAATTTGCACCCATTCCCCTGGTCCCACTTGTCATTTGCGTAATCGTATTTTGAGTTAAAGTCATGTTCGGCCGGCGGGCGGGGGAAGAGAGTGCATGGATTCCCTTGGGAATCCCCACGAGCTTCCGTTTAAATGAAATCAAACCTGGTGCCTGGAAGGAGCCAGCTCCCCCCCTTTAAGATGTCGCCACGTACCGTGTAGCAGCATCGATTTCAACTGCTGACTACTTTACGCCATTGTCGAACGGCGACGACTGTGGCGGCAGCGAGCCAATGAAGCATTTAACCGGCGGCGCCACATTTATGCCGGGATTTTTATCGTTCTCCAAATTAGTGTCGAAATGAAAATATGAAATGTCTCGGGAGGAATTCGCCGACTGAGGGGAGTGCGGTGGCAGGCTGCTTTGTCTCTTGGCTGGCTTGGCAGTGCGCAGACAGGAACTAATTTGAGGATGACAGATGATTTAGAGCCTTTTAATGATGCTTTGAGCGGTGTTTGAGACAAAAAATGAGAACTTTCAAGCGGAAGTGGTTGCTGCAGATCTTCTTCTAGGAGGAGAATGGTTGAGGACAGACAAAAAGAGTGCTTGCTTGCTGAAACGAATTGAATGACAAAATAAGCCACTTCAGATCACCTCTTTCGATACCTTTCCTACACATCTACTGCCCACTGGTCGTTGTGTAGAGGCACAGTCGAGGGCTTAGCTCATTCAACTACTAAATCCATCGCAAGACACATGAAACAGTTGCACACAATGAGTTCATAGACGAGGCAGGAGAAGTGTGTCCACCGTGGGCGTGTGTGGAACATTTCCAATCCAAAATCTAATAGAGCACCGAAGGCGTATGTGGAATATTTCCAAATTGAAGTACACGACGTATGTGGAACATTTCCCGATTGAAGCCAACACACTGCATCCTGAGGCGTATGTGGAACATTTTCGTAACAGATCGCAAGTATGGCAACGCTGTGGCGTATGTGGAATATTTTTAGTTCAAATAAATGGATCAACCATCGTCTTCCTACTGCCACAGCGGCCCTATTAGGCCTACCAACGACTTGCGCACACCTTTTTGCATGTCCTGGTGTGTGTATTAGCCGATCCTGCGAGTTTGGAGTGCATCCGGCAACTTTCAGATTTTGACCCAAAATCCAAGCAGTGGTTAGTAAGGCATTTCTGAAGGATTTCATGCCTCATCTTCCAACTGCCACAGCAGCCCTATTAGGGCTACCAGCTACTTGCGCACACCTTCTTGCATGTCCTGGTGTGTGTATTAACCGATCCTGCGAGTTTGGAGTGAATCCGGCAACTTTGAGATTTTGACCCCAAAACCCAAGCAGTGGTTAGTAAGGCATTTCTGAAGGATTTCATGCCTCATCTTCCAACTGCCACAGCGGCCCTATTAGGCCTAGCGATGGGGGTGTGGGTGACCCCTGTGCCTGTTCGACTGTGTCACCCTTTTCATGCGGCTGCTCCTCACCCGATTTTCTGCGCCGGTTTGAGGTTGCGTATAGGCGCATTAGTGGACATAAAAGCAATTTCAAGGATTTCTCCTCCTGGAACAGAATTTCTTCTATTTTTACGCAAAACGATTGAAAGAATTTCACTTGTGTGTGAGTGTGTGTGGGCGAACTATTCCTTGTGGTGCTCAATATAATTTTATTGCACCTACATGCGGCTGTATGTGCGAGGGTTCATGGCAAGGCAAGGCAAGGCTAGGCTGCTGGCAGGAGGCAGCGATGCGTTGCGGTTTATTGAAAATATTCGTTTCCGCTTCATCCTTTTATGAGGACTCTTGGTTTTGCTTGTATAGTCGTCGTCATCGTCGTCGTCGTTGTCGTCGTCTCTAGGCAGATGACTTCCCCTCGGATGACTTTATCCATTTGATGGCCGTGGCGAGGGGTGGGGGATGGAAAGTGGGTGGAATTTTCATTTCATTTGATGACATTTCTTTTTTTTTTTTCGTGGAATCATGACGTTGACTTTGAGGATAACGAAACGGAGACGTACACACTACACATGCATATGAGCATTTGCTTTGAATGGAAACAATCTTGTAGAATCGCTTGAAAAAGAGCTCTGCTCTGACGTCTGGTTGAAGTGAAAAGGAGATTTTTTGACGATAATGGGGAGACAGGATCAAGACGTTTCACTAGGTTGTGAACATTCAAAGCTGCGTGATGGGACTTGAATGGATTACAATTCGCGACGACATTATTTGAGCCAATGGGTCAACAGACACACTCTTGTGAAATCGACCGATGACGTCAAGATCTGAAAACAGGTTTCCCCTGAATTGTGTCGCCTGTCACCAGACAAGACGATTACTTTTTGCTAACATTTCACCGCACTTAATTGCCTGCTTATTCAACTTTGTACCGTCTCTCCGATCAGAAGGGTTAAGTGGCAATGACTCACGCAAACAATCCACACCACTACCACCAATTCACATCACCATGATCACCTCAACCCTGAATTAATATCTCATTGACAAAATCTAACTAATCACCAGCAGCAGCAGCTGCTGCGAGAGCAGCCAGCACTTCAGTCAGTGCGACGAGTGCCAGCAGCACTGGTGTCACATTGTCACCACTAACGGCGTGCGGTTGGCTTCATCAACAACATCATCATCATAATCATCGTCGTCGTTGTCAGCGTCGTCGTCTTCATTATCACCCCCAAACAGTCGTGGTCGCCTCGTCGAACTGTCGTTCGATTGAAACTACTCATTAACACCGATCACGGCTCCATGTGATTTATTGTAAATTTTTTTCACGCTCGCTTATGTGTATCCGTGTGCGGTTGGGGGGCCCTCTCTTTGTGTAGAACCCATCAATTGGAGAGATACCACTCGTCAGTCTCTGGGCCGCTTAGTATTCTCATTACTTTGCTAGTAGACGTCTGACGACACTCTGTGGAACGTGTAGCTGGCAAACCGGTTTCGCGAATACCATTTCGCACGTTTCTATTCAAATCGGTTTTTTTCTGTTTTTTTTTTTCGACATTAGGTGGAATTTATTTTTATTCAATTTGTTTCCAATTTTTGTGTGTCTCTCTTCCCACTTGGCTCGGAGTGGAGCGGCCAGTTAACAGTTGGTTACTTTACCGTGTGATTGTTGAGCGCGGTCTGTCGCCCATTCATAAGACACTGCGGGGCGAGTGGACAGGTGGCACAAGGCACACTGCACAGCGAGAGAGATTGAGTCGCGGTGAGACAATGGACAAGACAAAAGGTCACACTCGGATTCAGACAACCAGTCAGAGCCGGAGTCAGAGTCAGAGTCAGAGTCAGACTCCTGCCAGACATGGAGTCGTCAAACAGGGCATTCTGTGGCAACAGAGCGATAAGTTATTCTCCAAGTGGAAGGAGCGGTAAGTGTCATCGTGTGTTCCGAACGGAAGTGACATAATAACTTCAACTGCGTGCGTGCGTGTGTATTTTCTCAGATATTTCATTCTGACCCGTGATCACTTGTGCTGCCTGAAGAAGGGCGAAGGTGGTTTCACTTGCGGCGAGACCGTATCTAAGGTGAGTGACTTTGCCACAAGGCATAACCAGTGTCTGTCTAAGTCTCGGTCGCTTTGTTGTCTCAGATAAGGTTAGACGATATAAAATCAATTGAATTTGCGACGAGAATAACACATCAGACGATCGAGCTGACTTTGGGTGGAGAAAATCAAGGAAATCGGATTTTGCTGAAGTCCAACGGAGATCTGAGGGAATGGTTTGATGTATTGAACGTGAGTAAAATCCCACTTGTTCGATTGTTCGGAGACACAAGTGAAATATTTAATGAGCTGGATTTACGCAAGTGTTGCCTAAAATGTTTGGTTTTGTTTGTTTCCTTTCTTTTTTTGTTTTTTTTTTTTTGTGCCAGGCGTGCTGTAATATAGCCAAACAACGAAAGAATCCACAGAGCGGGTACATTGAAGCCGTCAAGGCTAGGGGGCGGAACCTCCGGCGGGAGAAGACTGAAATCAGGCAGACTGATGGAATGAGTAAGTGTTGTCTCACGAGCCTCAGGTCTCCCAAACTCACATCGCTCCCCATTGCAGGATTCATCAACTTATCCGATCACCTGCCGCGGTTCTCGTTCCGCGGGGTCAGCAATTCGCTGCAGAAGCCCCGACCGCGCAGCAATTCAGCCAGTCCCTACGGACCGCTAGCCGATCTGGAGAGCGCCACGCCG
Organism: Eristalis arbustorum; assembly: GCA_916610145.1. NCBI lineage: Eukaryota > Metazoa > Arthropoda > Insecta > Diptera > Syrphidae > Eristalis > Eristalis arbustorum. The sequence continues at coordinate 71,302,581 of OU744319.1, forward strand.
AATGGCTTCGCTCTACGCACCCCCGGTGGAAGTTTACGCTCGAAGCTACGAAACTACGACAAAATCTATCGAACGCGCAACGACACGACGACTGCCAAGAGTGACGAGGGACAGGAGCTGAGTGAGAACGTTTGCTACCGCATAAGCCGACCGCAGTCCTCGATTCCAAGCCCGCCACCCCGAAATCACTGAAACTGAAGTTACTGGGCAACGACCTACACACTTGTGCCCATTCAGTTCCATAAGCCCAGCCCAGACCAGCCCAGCCAAATGGGAGCCATTCATCAAAACGAAGGAAGTCCTCGCCATCCCTGCCCTCGACAGCAGCAGTGAGTAAAAAACTATCAAACTTGCAACCGAACAAGTTACACACACAACAAGCAACGGCCCAGTGCTCGCATAAATTCCGAGCCGCCTCTGAGGCCAATAAAAGTGAATAAATTTTAAAGGACCCCCCCCCCCCCCCCCCCGCCCCCAGCAGAGGGCGGTGGGAGTGAAGAAGAAAAATGTCCTACTTAAAGCTTAACCCAACCCCCTCGTGCTTATTGCATATTCGATTTAATTCGGATAAATTGAGTCCTTTTGTTCCAGCTCTGCCCGGCCGGGGTATGCCACCTCCGAATGGGAATAGATTGCACGACAAAAACATTCCATTACATGATCTCGTCCTTATTTGGAATTCCTTCCCTTTTATCCTCCACCACCGCAAATGTCTCAATTAAGGATTTAAGGATGTAGGCACATTCATTGTGTTGACTTCCATTTGCACTTAGACGTGAAGAGACACAGACTCTCTCCCTCACGCACAGGAATAAGGACATCACACAGAAAAAATAGGGGGAATGAGCGCACGAGAAGGGAGAACGAAAATCACCACAATCGGAGCGGGCGCAGTGGGTGGCATACATAATTACAGGTGCTGGTTAATAATTGATTTCACAGGATCACCGGCACTGAATTTATTGGTTTATCAGGACGAAAAATGATTACCATTACGCCGACCGCCGAATTTGATTTAAATTCAAATTTCAAACCAGAGTCGGGGGCAACGCAACGCCACCGCTCGAAAAGGATTAATGCCGTGGATAAAGAAGGAAAGTTCTAAAAATAAATCGAAGGTCCCTTAATGAGGAACGCAAACACGCCCAGCGTCGCCTGCGGCCGATATCCGCTTCTAAATTTGCAATTTGTGACAAAAACGTCACATCAAGAGGTGGTGCGTCGCGACGCGCCACTGTTGGGGTAGATTCGAGGGGAGGACGAATGTTTTGGGGGAACGACAAATCGAAATCCTCAACAGCAACCAGAAGTCGACGAATCGAGATAATTTATGCAAAAAGGATAAAATTTCGCGTACTGTACACACCAGGAGGTTGATGATGACACGGATGAGAAGGAGGAAGAGGATCAAACTGGTGTGGGGGGGGGGGGGGGGGGGGAGGATGAGACTTCAAATATGGAGATGAGGTATAGAAACGGATGTTCATCTAAATGCAAATGGCTCAAGGGGTACTACTACTACACAGGCGCTGGCTTAGTTTTCGCGGTGGTTTTTGAGGTTTTCTTTTCAGTCATTTCCTTATTTCTTCTTCTTCTTCTTCTTCTGTTTTGATTTAAGAGTTGCCTGAGGCATTCGCGGGGGCTGGATGGGAGAGATTTGATGGCCTGCGGGGGAGGGTAGGAGTTAAAGAGGGGGAGGGGGGATGTCAAACAAAAACTCCTTCGGAGTTTTATTGTGTTCTGTAAATTGGTAATTTACCAAAGTGTAAATACGAAATAGAAATTTTTAAGAAAAAAAGGAAAAGAAGAATGTGTTGGTTTATTTTTGATTGAATGCGGGCCTTCGACATGACTTAGTTCCTGCTGATGAGGCCGGCGACCGGTGGAGGCTTTGAGCCTGAGCAATTGCTGCCTTCCATCGATGACGTGGGTGCTTCCAGTGGTGGAGGCCGAATTGACATATCTCGCCGATGACTTGGGAGCGGTCTCCGTGTCCTTCTCGAGCCAGTATGTTTGCATTCGAAGACCCTCTTAGTTGAAGCGCTGGTGTCCATGCCCTCGACGTGGCCACACTCTTCTGGAGCCAGAAGGCTCGCATTCGAAGACCCTCTTGGATGGAGCGCTGGTGTCCATGACCTCGACGAGGATGAAAGTGCCCAGCACGTGGATACGCTGCTTCCAGTGTTGGAGACCGATTTGTCTTATGTCGCCGATGATTTTGGAGCGAAACCTTGCTCTTCGTACCGACTCCGAGTCTTTCTAGAGCCATTAGGCTCGCATTCAAAGACCCTCTTAGATGGAGCGCTTGTGTTCATGCCCTCGACGTGGCTACACTCTTCTTGAGCCAGAAGGCTTGCATTCGAAGACCCTCTTAGTTGGAGCCCTGGTGGCCATTACCTAGACGTGGCCAAGTCAGTCTAGTCGGCAGGTATTTGGCTTCAACGCGTAGCTGCAGCCGACTGCCACGGACATCACATTTCTGCCGCTGTAACTGATGTTGCTGACCGTAAGCAATAGCGAAGCAAACAGCACGATTATCAATCGATGCAGCTTCTGCACAGTTGATCAGTGATCGTTGTGTGCTCCTGCTTCGACTGTGAATCGCCGCTTCTTTCAGCAGCAAAAGCAGAACAAACTCTGAACCGGACGACATATCCGACGTTGAACTTTTCTTTCGAAGGCTCCAAGAATCCTAAGTCGACGTCGTTGTCTGTTGCGCGTTCATCTCCGCACACGCTGGGAAGTGCATCGTGTGACCCATTCCCGGGTTGCTCGTACTCTCTCCGGGCTTAGCTTGACCGGCTGCCTTGCGCGACAGCCTGGCGACCAGACGCTTGCATACTGCCACCAATCAGGCCTGGCACCAGATGGTGATCTGGCACACCAGGGTAGGCGGTATCGGAGAACAGTCGTGTTCTTCCTGCAAGCCAGGTGGTTGTGATGTGTTAGTCAGGTACAGGCTGTACGAGTAAGAGCTCTCGATATGAGACTTCTTCTTGCTGCTGTGGGAGATAGGGTGAGAAGCACGGCAGTACGTGAGGAACTCTATGCCGAGCAGCTACTTCTCCGAACGGAAAGGCTGTGCTGCGATGCATTTAGACACGCAACACAAATGTCTCCATCATCACGTCTTCCGAGGCGTGACCTTAATGCGACTCCATCGGTAAACCGGTTGAACCAAGTCCGCGGCACGATTGTCTCCATCATCACGTCTTCCCAAGTGCGGCTTAAATACAACTCTATCGGTAAGCTGACTCCTTGGCAGACCCAGAACAAGGTGGTTGAACCAAGTCCCAAAACTGACCTCGTTGCGTCTGGCCATAAATTCTGCTGATTTAGAGACGATGGCAGAGGATCGAGTGGCTTGGAGAGAACATGTACAACACAACCTGGCTGTGATAAAATACCGTGACCCACCAAGGTCCATCAGAGAACACAAGATCAAACTCTGCTTCCAAAGAGAATGAAAAGGCGCACGAACTGGCCAAACAATGATCTGAAATGGACATCACCGATGCGGACACATCACTGCAATCTTTATATCGAGGACACAACAATAAGAGAAGTCAACTTATCTTGACTTTCAAGAATCAACTGCCAAATCTTTAAATCGGAAAAAAAAGAAACTCGGGCCTTATGCTGCCTTTATCTTTAAAACGGCAAAGCAAAGAAACTCGATCCTTATGCTCGTTGGAGTGATCACAGAACACTGTCCGATTGAAATAATGCTGAAAAATGGAACCACGGATCCAGCAATCTCTGCCGGAGTTGCGGCGACGAGGAAGAAACCGAGACGATCCAACATCAGCTTTGCCATTGCCTAGCTCTCCAGAATCGGCACCTAGCTTCGCGGGGCAACAGATTCTTCACAGAGACCTCGGACACAGCGAAAGCAGATATTTCGGATCTTTGAAAAATCACAAAGGGCACGGGGTGGTTTCAACCACCAAGCAGCATGACAGGTCAGAGGACTCCACAAATGAAGGGATTCACAAGCTCCGAGTGGAAGTGATGTTTCCAAAGTTTAACCGAAATTAATGCATGAAACGGAGAATAAAAACCCTCCCACACAAAAACACAAAAGTCACGAGAGAGTAAGCAGCCCCGGAAGCACAAGCGAGCTAAGCAAGATGAGTGGTTGCAGGTGAAGATGTTACCCAGACGAACATCGAGGATGACTTTGAAACCAAAGCACCCTCAAACTTCCTTCAATGTCGTCCTCATCCCGCCCCAGTCTAATCCCAGTGAAATATGAAAGACGACCCCATTCACAGATGCAGTCGTGGTCAGACGAGCACTCCTGCCTTGTCATAATTCAAAACCAGTAAGATCTCGGAATGCCAAAAAGTTAAAGCCCCCCTGTCTTTCTGTGCACCCATTTTCACAGTCCATAAAATGCATTCGAGATCGCATTCCTTTCAGCCACCATCACCCCCCACGACAAGGACATTCCGAGTGATTTACACCAATCGTTTTATGCTTTTTCATTAAGGACCTCTCACAAATGTGAGAGTGCGCGCACATAGACGGCAAACGGGGGGAAAAACTGGCAGAAACTTTTCACGGGACAATTTTTCGAGTGCTTCAGCAAGTTTCCTCGGATCTCAATGAAAGCAACTCCCGCCTGGCCTCGGGGCGGGCAGCCGCCGCAACTCCTTTTGTGGGGCGGTTTGTTTAAAGTTCTTTATTACCACAACTTTGCTGCGGAGGAAGGCAAAAGAAAATGATAATCATATCCTTGCGTGATTGAGGAAAATAGGAAAATTTTCCACCAATGCCACTTACATCCTGTTGATGGCGTGTGCAGAAGTCAAGCCCTCTTTTTAGTGCTCCCGGCCGAGGCGAGTGTGACTGTGTGTGTGCTTCACGGAAGGCTGTGTATTGATTTTGCTGTGTGTTGTTGGCGCCAACCGCGCTGTGGCAACTCGAAGTGGATCGTAAATTTGCTGCTATCACACAACCGAGAGATGGGGACTCTTTGCGGCAACCGAGAACGTGATCCCGTGCAGAGGGCATCGTTGCAGTCGGCCGCCTCTCTGAGGAATCTGGCGATAATGGGTGTCAGTAACCAGTAATTTCGGGGAAACTTTACGGGCACTAATGGGGTATTTTCGTGGTCTCGTGTGAATGTCATTCGAACACGAACTAGTCGGCTGACAGGCAGACAGGCAGTTCCCCAGCTGATTTGACGGCGATCGGGGGAAGGTCTTAACCCACCCCCCGCCCCAGCGACATTAAGTCTTGCGATAGGAGACTGCGTTAAAATAATCACCTCATCACGACGTCGCTCTCAGTTGGCACCAGGAGACGTTCAAATGCCCTTAAAAGAGATTAAATGTCCCCCCCAACGACGTCTCTCCTTATGTCATTTAATTTCTCAAGGATTTATAAAGAAATCTGTCCCAAGGGAGGACGAGGAAGAGACTTCCTGCGCCGCGTACCATTCCACTGGGCCATCAAATCATGCCGCTATCTTGCCAAATCCAGCTCTGAGCTCATGACCAGCACAGAATGTATTGTCCCCCAACATTTTTCTCGTCTGTATCCACAAAAGCCGGCTCTCCACCTCGAAGGCAATCCATTAAAAACGGATATTTCCACGATAGTGTTTCACTCGGTGGCAGTTATTGACTCGCTCTCTCTCCGTGTGTGGTGGTGTTCTACTTTTAATATGGCATCACCGGAAGGGGGCGGCTGAGTCGTTCGGTCAAAAGGGTGATGTTATCGCAGACATCAATTTATGATGTCACACTGGGAGCGGTGGGGGGGGCACGAGCCACGGGTTAGGCCGGGCGAGGAGAAAAAAAAGGACGAAAATCAAATCAAAACTTTTCACACCTTCCATGTGAGGAATTTAAATTTATTTCACCTCACTTGCCCTCTCCCGCCCCCCTCGAGAAGAAAACAAACAGCGAGTGCGTGTGTGCACGACGCTACAACAAAGTGTCAGTTTGACACTAAAGGCGAACTAGGGCAACAGGAATTTATTAAATCACTCGAAATTGTCTCAATTTCGTTCCCGGGATGACATCATGTGACAGGGAGGCACCTAATACACGCCGCACCACCCCAGCAGCAGCGGCAGCCCCATCTCATCCATCTGAATAACTGAATAAGGATGTTAATGGGAGGACGCGACAGGGACGGTGGTGGAGATGGCGTTCCGAGTCAAAAGGTTTTTTTCTTTTTTTTTTTGGGCAGCGCCGTGTTTGGAATTTTTGATTCCAAGGCTTGAGTGGATTCCGTCTGCTCCACTCTGAGGGTGTGCGTGTGTTGTTGACGAAACCAATAAACAAGAATGAAGGGATATTCCGAAGGAAGTATGTGAAGTGGAGTAGTGTGTGCGCGGCTAGTTCGTGTGGTGTGCGTCGGCTGTGTGGTGTGATTGAAGGAAAGAGAGACATTTATGATGAGGATGTGACGAGAATACGACATTGGATCACACATCATTTCTACAGAGAGAATTAAATGATTCACATTACGGATCACAGCCCAGCAGTGAGAGAGCCCGAATTGCAGGCGGGCGAGGTTGGGGGGGGACATCTGTAAAGGACCTCTGTGTTTATCCGGTTAATGATTGTGTCAATGAGCCTAGTGTCGTGTTATCCAGCAAATGCATCTCTGAAGACAAAACAGACACAAAATTGGGTTAAATGCCAGGATATTCCTCTTGCTCGACCCCCGCCACAGTCTGCGGACCGGATGAGTTGTGGAAAACAATAAGGGCACGGATGGAGAGTGGAGGTTGAATGGGGGAGCCGTAGCAGCACTTCAGCATGAATTGGTCATTGGATGCGATTTTGCTGTGGAATCGAGTTGAATGACACAAATACCCCACCCGAGGGAGGAGGGTGCGCATATCTAGCCACTCGCATGTATTTTTGCCATTTGTAAAGAAAATGAAACATTCCAGCCAACTCATTTGGGACACACACATCCTTAAAGGAATGTCGTCACTTTAAGTCTGCGCGCCCTTCAAGATCTCATGCACATTTATGTACGCTGCCTGACTCTGAATTCTAATTAGGTTTTCAGAAGACGACCTGCCAATGCACTGGGGACGCATGGAGTGGGTGGGTTTCTTCTTCAATGCCACCAACACGGATGTGTCTGTGGAAGAAATTTAATATCAAAAGGATATCCGTTTACTTGAAGTCATTCCCTGCAGAATGTGAGTATCTCATTTATCCTGCCTGCCACACGACCACAGACCAGGACCACCACACTGCCTCCGACACCGATACCGAGACCGAGACCCTAATCAAAACTTTAGATACTCGCTCATGTCTTATGCTCCGTCCCCCCGTCTCCAGGTGTAATTATCTCACGTAGCGCACCTGTGTGGCGAGGTGAGAAATTCACACCACGCTTGCAGGCGATGTCAGGAGTTAAGTGAATATTTCAAAAGGATACGGCGCACCGGCGCAACGACTTCCTGCTGCATTTGCATGATTAATGAGCCGACAGACGTGCAACCGGAAGCGGTGGAGAAATTCGTAAAATGTACACCATTCACAGTCCATTGCATACTTCTAGGTGCCACATTTCACAGAGACTTGTCATTGGTCGCCGTCCCGCCGAGAGAACAACCACTCCATTGTCCTCCGAAACTTCACATAAAAATAATGATTCCGGGTGCAATCGTCCTGAAGGATGACAGGACGGCAACAAGACAGAACACATCACACTTCGTCCGCACAATGGTGGAAAGTTTCAATTGTATTACCACTGTTTTGACACAAAGGAGTCTACGAATGGCGGGGGGGGAGGCGGCGCAAACGAGGATCGAAAATAATGTCAAATGAAGCAGAAGACAACAGATGGTGCGAATAGAGATGAATTAGTTAGGTACTCTTGATGTCGTCGAGTGTGTCCGTCCGCCGCCGCAAACGGGAACAAAAGGCGGAGCGGGGACAACTTTCGGAATCTTGATTGTGCCCGAGTGTTCTTCTCGTGCACTTCCACTCCATCGTCATCGTCTCATTTACCTTGTCTATGGACAAATTTTCGGCAGTGTCGAGTTAATTTTCTGTGGAATTGGGAGTTTCTAATTCAACTTCAGAGAGGGGTGGGGCGGGTGGGGGTTGGCAGGATTTTATTGAGAACTAAAGGAAATTGTTAAATTTCTTAATGGACCCGACAATGGGCGAGGAGTTTGTGCTGAGAATTAAGTGAGTTTTCAATGGAGAAACGAAGTTAGAGATAAAAGTTCGAGAAGGGACATTGTCATCGGACCAAGTGGAAGGGGGGGGGAGAGTGGCTCAAGAGGGGGACTCTTGGCTAAGGGCACCTATGAGGGGAATCACTTTAATGGGCATCAAATGAAGCAAAACGGAACTGATGCTCTTTACGACTAAGACCAACATCGCCAACTTTCTTCTTCCCCGGCGTTAAGATCAACTGCTGTCCTAACGCGGCCAAGCGCGTAGAGCGTTACTTTAGAACCCAAACTCAGTTGGAAGCTTAACGTAGACTAGCGAGTCAAGAGGGCGTGCAGAGTCTTTCAAGTTTGCAGTAGAACGGAAAAAAAATGAGGAGGCCAGAGCTGATCGTCTGAAAAAAAGAAGGGACCTCCAACCAAGGTTGATCCCACGGATGTCTGCGGCGGTAGTTCGTCCCATTCTTATTAGTATTGTGGCCAGGCGACAGGAACCACAGGAGCTTTGAGGGCACATCCCTCAGACTCCTTGACGGTGACGCTGTGCACCTCCTTCCTTTGGTCCCTCACATTAAGAGCACTGAAGCCCACAGCCCCATCAGCTTCAGGGAGTCTGGCTGCTGGACGCGCTACGAGATCTTCTACCAAGAAATCGTAACACCCTCCACAGATAACACGCCTAATCCATGAAGGAGCTGATTGGGATACCGGGCATGGGTGCAGGGCTTTTGACTGGGAAATCTACACTGACGGCTCTAAGATGTGCGGCGGTTGTATTCTCAGAAACAAACAGGCCTACTGGCAGACAATCGGAACTATTCGCTCTCACGGAAGCATGTCGTCAACTCAATATGCATCCCACTACCATGCCCAGGCAGAAAATGGCTTTGCATTGATAACCAAGCAGCTTTCTACGCTATTGCCTCCTGTGCTTCATACTTGAAGCTAGTCCCAGAATGCTGAGCGTCATTGTATGGAGAACCCATAATCCGCCTTCATCTGGGTGCCAAGTCACTGTGACCGCAGGCGCATTGCGGCCGTCTCCCTCAGACGCCTTGATGGTGACGCAGCACCTCCTTCCCTTGGATCTTCACATGAACAGCACTCAAGCCCACAGCCCCATCAGCCTCATTGAGTCTGGATGCTAGACGTGATTCGACATCTTCTACCAAAAGACTTCTTCTTTGATTGACGCTACAGTCCGGGGTGGGCCTGGGCCTCAACCAACATGCCTCTCCAGCCAGCACGATCTTTCGCCAGCTGCCTCCAGCTGCGCACACCAAGTTGGTTGAGGTCCTTTTCCACTTGTGTGCGCCATCTAGTGTGAGGACGTCCTCTGTTGCGCTGTCCCAATGGCTCGGTATCGAAGACTCTTCGGGCCGGAGCTGTGGTGTCCATCCGCTCTACATGACCTATTAAGCGTTGGATCAGAAGACTAGGTGCATGCCGCTGTACAGCCCGTACCGTTCGTGGTTGAAGCTTCTCCTCCAAACGCCATCAACGCAAACAGGACCAAAGATCGTACGCAGAACTTTTCTCTCAAAACAACCAAGAGCTTCTTCATCCGCTTTCTATAGCGTCCATGTCTCTGCGCCATAGAGCAGGACTGGGATGATCAGGGTCAAAGTCAATTTGGCGTTTCGAGAGATGGCTCTGTTACTCAATTGCCTCTTGAGCCCAAAGGAGCAGCGATTGGCAAGAGTAATTCTGCGCTTGATCTCGGTACTTGAGTTGTTGTCCCTATTTACTCCAGAGCCTAGATAGACGAGGTCTACCAAAAGACACCCACCTCATATTAAGCGCCTAATCCACACTAATTCCAGAAAGATTGGGCGCCAGAGTCGGTGCGGGAATATTGTCAGAAGTCCTTAAAAAAGCCTACAGACTGCAGGACAATTGTAGTGCGTTCCAAGCGGAGCTGTTCGTACTCAGGGAAGCATGTCGTCTAGTCAATATGCATCCAAATACCATGCCCAGGCAGAAGGTGGCCATCTGCATTGATGACCAAGCTGCCATTAAAGCTGTTGCCTATTGTGCTTCATACTCGAAGCTAGTCCCGGAATGCCGAGCATCATTAGAAGGACAGCTCGAAATTATCCTTTGTCTCTGTTCCAAGATGCAGTGACATCTCGTTTCTAGGATGCAGTGACATCCCAGGTAATGAGAAGACCGAGGAACTAGCTCGGGAAGGTTCCGTACTTCAGAAGAGGTGCACAATCTTCCAGCCGGACTGAGGAACTCTGTTGAACCAAGAGAACATATGGCCTGAGTGGAACCGATCAAAAAAAGCAACAGATCTCCATCAGCGAACTTGATGTGACATCACTTGATTCGTGGCGGTCTGTAAGGGACTCTGGCCGACTTGAGAACATGCACCAGAACTTGGTAGACCACATAACACATATTGTCGCAACTGAGAGGGAAACCTTAACATACTTCCGCTGCACTTGCTCGGATCTTGCAGGAGCCAGACAGCGATCGCTTGGCAGACCCTTTTTTAAATCATTTGACGAGGTTCCTGCGAAGGATATCGAAGAACTATCCTTCTTAAATAGGTTGCAGGTTGCAATTAGTGACTTCAAGAAAATAGTATCAGCATGAAGGTACTGCAGCTGTGGCAGTCAAACGGCACATTAGTGCTAATTAGGAACCACCCCCTTAATGGACATCAACAAGAACCCTTAAGCAAATCAGTCAGTCGTTCGTGGTTCAACCACCTACATCGTCATGTTCCACATTTCGACAAGTGCTAATCCATTGCCAGCACTCGCCCAGTTCATTCTTTCTCCATTTGCATTGTCATCGCCGACTCGCAAACTGACTGTTGATATGCGAAACTCAAAAGGATCTCGAAACTACACGTTCCAGGATAACAAATTCAATCACTCGCACGGCCATAAGAAACTGATGCATGCACGTCTCCCTCTGCAATGCACTTTGTTTCAGCGGGCAGCCCACTGCTTTTGTTCGCGTCACGAAAGAGGATGCTCTCGTCATGTTGAATGGGGAAAAATGTATGACAACCAGAGAGAGAGAGAGAGTGGGAATATTTTTGCATTTCGTGCAGAAATTGTTTTGCCACACCACGACTGTCGCCGACGATAGACTGAAGCACAGTGGCGTTGTGTGCAGCAGGAGAAAAGAAAGAAAGAAAGAAAGAAAGGATTCGCATCACGTTCAGCCACTCAAATGTGTTACGTGTCAGTGAGTGGTTTTTCAGGATAAAAAAGGATGCGACCAAGAGCTATGGCAGGGAAATACAAAATGCGACCCCTCACCCACTCCTCAACACTGACTTCTTCGACTTCTGTCGGGGAGGCACTCATCGAAGCGCTTATTGAAAGGGTACGGGTTCGTTTCGAATTTCGATGTACACACTCAGCTCTGACCGTTGCATGAATGAATTACGAGCAGACTGGCTTGGACGGGGATCTGTGAGCACTTTTTTCGAGATGTGTTGATTGGAGAGAACTCGCTTTATTTACATGCTTGAGCTGAAGAAATGGCAAATGGCATGAGGGATGCGTTCACGCTTTGCTGGCCATCAACTTGATGTACGTTGATTCGATTTGGGTGGATACTTGGTCGAGCTAGAGGAGGGGAGGACGGGGCAGAGGGAGCGCGATAATGTCTGCTTAACAGAGGGTGAGACGAAATGGGATATCATAACTGATGTGGCGTGACGTGATCACGTTGCTGTGAGACTATCTATTGCCTTCTTGGCGGTAATGGAGGGTCATAAATGTGTGAGGTTACATGGGAGAGGACTGCCATGAGATGGAGGAAGCTTCGTTGTGTCAGAAGGAGTCAGAATATTTCGCGTCTGAATTTTAATTGAGCAGACAGCGAGCGCCATGGTGTGAGGAAGCCACCGTTTTCGGCGCACCCACCAAACTCAAAGGGATTGATAACGTCGCGCTGGTAGTAGTAGCGAGCCTCCCAGCACCAGAGTGCGACTCCTAAAATCCATCATTGGCGACGAGGAAGTGCCTCCACCACCCAACGTGACCCCCATGATTCCATGAATTTTAAACCCAAACATCACCATCTGCCGATGAACGACGAGGCAAAAAAAAAAAAACTGCCCCCACTTCCCACAGTTCTGGTTCAAAAAACGACCACAAAAACGTGCAAACTCTCGCAGTTCTCCAACTCTCATCTCCTGACTTTCACCAGAGCATAGAACTCAATCAATATTGACACTCAATTAAGTCAACAAGATCCACTTGCACGCTCGAAATCAATTCAGGGCTCACCTTCGAGTATCATTTGTCAGTGGAGTTTGCACAGAAACAGGGGAGTTATGGCGACCATATCCCCACATGCAAATTGATTACCCCCTCTCCTCTGAAACAGGATCACATTCTAATGAAAATCAATGTGGAATCCTTGCCACACACACACATCCGACAAAATGATTCAATTTTTTGGATATCAACACCATGAGCGAATGCCTTTCAGCCCGGAACACACTCACCTTTTTCCAGGGTAATTCCTGGACGAAATTTGTTATCCCTCATCACACCCTTCTCCGGACAATCTGCAGTGTCAGCCTACATTGTAAGGGAGCGCTGCTCTCCTCTGGCTGCAATGAGACTGTCAATTGACTGTCTGCCCGAGGATGTCTGTCTACACAACCCACTCTGGCTAGGACGACAAGGAAAACCTCGACGACAGCGTCTGAGATTGAATCGAAAATACGTCGTTCGCCAGACAAAACTACACCGCATCCCCATACGAGCATGTGCGCTCGTTCGTTCAGACAAAATTGGAAAGAGACGAGAGACGCAGAAAGTGGAAAAAAATATCTCAATTCAAGACAAAAGGATCAAATTCGGTTGCCCTCCCTTTGGTTGGCAATCTACCGAATAAATTGTTGTAAGGTAATGGCCCGGTTGGTCCTGGGTCTCGGCTGCCTTCTGGTCTGGGTGACTTTTCAATTTCAGGCCAATTGACAAGCTCGTCGAGGAAGGATAATCAAAGGAGCCAAACCGATTTGATAATATTCTGCGGGATGCACTCTGAGATTCAACGCGAAATGAAGGGGGCAACAAATTGCGGTGCCAAAGGTGACACGGGACGTATACGTAATGTTTTTGTTTGTTGTTTGCTATCATGCCGGCCAACCGGGGGATGAGGCAAGCAATTCGATGGATCGCTTGCGAAATGGAGAGGAGACGATGACTGTGAGAAGGCTGACTGTCTCCGGCGCAGTTGAGAAAGACCGCGACTTAGGTGACGCACGCAAGTGGAAAGGGACCTCAATCAACTGTGCGCGCTAAGCTGGAGGCAGCGGGCTAAACGAGCGAGCTTGCTGGAGACGCTTGACAGCGGCAGTGCCTTCGGTAGCTCGAATCGATATATAACCTGGTTGGCTATGCGCAGAGGAGGCGTTCCGAACAAACTCACTACTGTCTTGGAGGCAGCTAGCTAAAGACCGAGTGAGTGGCTGGAGACGCCTGTTGGTTGCGATCCAGGTCCACCCTGGTGTGTAGCGCCACCTTAAGTCAGTAAGCAAGTAATGGAGTGCGGAAACTGGAGCGGTGTAGGCTTCAAATTCAACTCTCGACTCCGAAAAAGCAGGTCCCCGCGCTGGATCCTCCAGTATGGACTACTTCAACACTTTACGGATTATCATCGAGCAATGTGTTGAGTATAGCCCTCAGCTACGTTCGTATCTACATCTACTGTTCGTTGACATCGGGCAGACTTTCGATATAGAGATGGAATCTGGTTGGTCTTGAGCATGATGAGGCGCTCCGAAAAGACTCACTACTGTCTTGGAAGCAGCTGGCTAAAGACCGAGCTGGCTGAAGGCGCTTGTTGGCTGCGTTCCAGTTCCACCCCGGCGTGTAGCGTGATGGAGTGCGAAAACTGGTTGGCCTTGTGCTCCAAAAAAACTCACTACTCCCTACACTACTGCACACCTTTATTTCGGCAGAGGCATATGAGGTCCAAAGCGGAGCTCGTCAAGGGTGCTTACTGTTACGACTATTGTGTTTCTGGCGGTAATCAGCGATGGACTCCGTGCAGCATTGACGGATGGAAACTATGGCATTCAAAGGACAATGACATCTCGAGCAAGCGATGCTTGCCTACTGTCGCATTGGACAATGGCTCACCACTTAATGACCCACAATCTAGAAGCTGAGGCAACAAAGTGAGGCTAAGAAACAGAAAAAGGAGTAAGAAAAGTCACTGCGGCCTTTCTTCAATCTCATGACACACATCAGACCCATACTCTTTGTGTCGTGGCCCACACACATTGGCATTCACCTCAAAAAAATAAGGAAGGTACAGAGGCAAGCCTGCATCTGCATCAGTGCAGCCCTCAAAGCCACTCCAACCGATGCACTTGAAATTCTCCTGAATCAGCAACCAACTGCGCGGTTCGTCTAAAGGCTTGTTCCGAATGGTGGCTATGGACACCCCAAAATTCTACACGATCTTACACGTCGTTACGACATTTCCAGCTTCTCAACCCTGATTCCGGAGAGAGGCCTGTGCTATGGCGGCCCCATACCCTTTGGTGAAGCCATACACTTGCACAGAGATGGATCCAAATCGCAAGATGGAGTGGGAATCGGCGTTAGTCTAAACCTTAACAAATCTGTTCGTTTCTCCGATGAGTGCAGTGCCTTCCAAGCGGATGTAATGGCGACTAGTGAATCCCTGCCCTGGCTAAGGTGGAACGTGGCATCGTTCTCTTAACGTGATGTACAAGGCTGTACTGGGTGTAGGTGCCTGCCACACTTTACTAGACTGCCATTTGATGGATCTCTTGTACCAGAGGTTCCCCTTTAACTGCCCTTAAGGTACAACTCCATAACCTCTGTACTCAGAAAATGAATACCCAATGGTTGACAGGCAGCACCTACCGAACAACAACACAAATCTGGCCTCATCTTGATCCAATAAGATCAAGTGGCCTGATTGCTCTAAAACAAAGCTGCCAACTAGGCCTCCACGCAAAAGAACTAGGCCTTTCTCCAATGACCTCTGTAGAAGCTGCATGGACGAAATTTGTTATCCCTCATCACACCCTTCTCCGTACAAGCTGCAGTGTCAGCCTACATTGTAAGAGAATGATGCTCACCCTCCCTCCTGCCCTGGCTGCAATGAGACTGTCAATTGACAGTCTGCCCGAGGATGTCTGTCTACACAACCCATGCCTGGGCATGGGTATGCCTACAGTGAGCCACAGTTGCAAGCTGCAACCTCTAGTGCGTCAGATGCGAAGGAATCACTTGTCAATCCATTGAATTCCCTCCATCTTCAAGAGCTCAGGTCAACGCTTTTCTTTTTGTCAAGTTCCCTGGCAATTCACGACAAGCCCGAATACATTTGAATATATTTCCATTCTCGAATCGCACACATTTGATGTTCTCCTCCAAATCACGTGAGAGGAGCGCTTTCGACGCGTGCATAATGCACTCACCAAGCAGTTGCGCATCCTTTTTTTTTTCTGTCCCCGATTGCCAACTAGTGTAATTCACTTCGAAAGTTGAACAGAAATTCCATTCAAATTGAAATCCGTTCGAGGAGTGCGGAGCAGACTTGACAATGCGCCCGCTGACTGCCATCCCTGATTTGAATACCAAGCGTCGCAGCAGAGCACCTCCTGCTGAGTGTGATTTCCAAAGTGGCAGGATCACTTGCGAGAAGTGTCTGCCCTGCACGAGGGACGGAGACTGATGCAGAGGTGAGCGCCACCAGCCGATGAGTTGAGTGTATCGAATTAAAATTTATCGACAGCCACCCCGCGGAGTGGGCTTCGCCGAATCCACCCCCTAAGTTGGACAGAGCAATAAATTCCAATTTGCTGAAAGCATTCTGTCTGCATTTACTCGACAGCGGGGGGTGGATGGGTGGGTGCAATGTTTTGGGGGAAAACTTCCATTCCCGTCTCAAATTGACAGGTTAACGCGGCGGACGCCGGGTTGGGGACTAGGCTTAGACTGGCATCAACAGGTTCAACAACTCGCAAGTCCGGGGGCTCTGCTGATAAGACCACTTCGCGTGACTGGGTCTCATAACCCAGGCACTGGCCTCCCCGAATAATTTTCCAGTGAAAAGTTTATCTGCACGCACATCAGACACACACGCCGCCGCCACCACTTCCTGTCAAGCGATGGAAAATTGCCACTTGTCATACGAAATAAGCCAAGGTATCTGCATCAACTCGCATGCCGCCCACACACACACCCGAAGCACAAAATGCCCTTTTTGCATGAGACCGAGTGGCGGCAGCAGCACCAGTCTCGATTTGTTACTTCACGCAACAGTGCGAGGGGCGAGGGCGTACCGTCCCTGCAGCATATCTCATTATTATCATCGTGCCGGGACAACAAAATCCCATTTTCCTATTAAGTCATGACAGCCAACCAGCCAGTCAGGCGCAGCCAGGACGTCGACGACGACAATAACGCCAACTTCAGCTGAGAGAACAGCGGCAACAACGGCAACAACGGCAACAACGGCAACAGCGACCGACCATGTCGACGTTGTAGCGGGCATTCTGTGGGGTTGGGGCGGAAGCTTTCGATGGTCGCAAATGGCGGCGCCCTAATAAGCGAGTGTTCTCATGCGTGGTCATAAATTTTGTGCAATTATTTTGATGCGATATTAACTGGAAGGGATTTGTGGCAAAGCCTGGGTTCGTGGGGGGCGCTTGTGGATAAGCAACCGGCAGAGGGGTTGATTGGTGGCGTTTTAATTGAGACCTAGCGGGGGGAGATCGATTCGAAGTTGACTTTTAGACAGGCGACGTCCAGGATGTGACAAAAATTGACTGTGATTTGGAGCAACCTGTGGTCCTGACGTGCGCAACTGGAGGCAGCTGGCGAAAGATCGTGCTGGCTGGAGAGGCAGGTTGGTTGAGGCCCGGGTCCACCCCGGACTGTAGCGCCGATCAAAGCAGAAGAAGAAGTGGTCCTGACGGCAATGAGACAACAAATTGGGCCCGCATTCGTTGCTGAGGGCGTCCAGAAGGCTCTAAGGAAGTCCTCCACAACATCCTCCACTCAACTAAGTTGAAAATAATTTTGAGCAAAAATAAACAAACAAACCATGGAGAGGGAGACCCCGGTGCACAATTTGTATTGTGATCCCTTTCATCTGGCGTGGCGATTTACTAAAACGGAAAAGTCGACGCTGAGTCGACTTCAAGAGGTTAGCGCTTCAATTGACTGCAGCAGCACAGCAGATTTTCCGTACAAGGGGGTGTCTCCACCACCCGCACACACAAACGTGCACAGCCAGCCAGCCAGACACTACAGAAAACAGAAAACAATAATTTCAATTTAATCCAACTGACGAAACACACAAAACTACAACGATAACGACAACAGGAACGGCTACGACTGACTACGACGACGACGACGTTTCCTACTTCATGCAAATGGAATTCCACTTCCGTTTTTCCTTCAGGCTACACATTGGGAATTTCAAACTCGAAAGTGGTCTGAGAGGGACCAAGGGATGATTGGGCGGCAGGAGAGACCGAGGATGTTTGGGGATGCTCGGGATAATGGTCGGAATTCTCACACCTCGTTTCATATCCTATTTATACGATGAGGAGAAATGGTGTAATGTCTGAATGGGGATAATAAAAGCTCCATTGTCGCTTGTGTGTAAAATCGTTAGAGGAACGAGAATGAAAACTAATTTTTCAATATTCATGTACGGTGGCTGGGATGGTGGATTGGTGGATTGGTGTGTGTGTGTGTGTACAGGAGAGTGAATTTGCGATGCATTAAAAAGAGGGATATCAAATGAAACTCACACGGCAGCAGCAGCCGGCAGCCCGTGGGGAAATTTTTGAAAGTGATATGCAAATCATGGGGCCATAGGTGGTAAGTGATTTATAAATGAGTGATGTTATCCTATTGGGGATGGATGGGATGAAGTTGTTTGGAATATGAAAATGCTGTTTAGTGGAGGAATTCGGTAGGCACTGACAATGGGGAGGACTACCCGGAGGGACGTTGCCTTTCAGTGGTTTCTAAATTTAGGCGGGGTGCCTCAGGGCTGATGGGTATGCTCTTTTCTTGACGACTGTTGTGATGTTCTCGCATACACTTCAGCTGTTCTGCGGTTTTCGATTTTTTGGGAGGTGCCACAGGGCTGGGGGATGGCACCTATTCTTGACGTTGTGATGTTCTCGAACCCACTTGAGTTGTTCAGAGGTTTTCAATTT
Organism: Eristalis arbustorum; assembly: GCA_916610145.1. Lineage (NCBI taxonomy): Eukaryota > Metazoa > Arthropoda > Insecta > Diptera > Syrphidae > Eristalis > Eristalis arbustorum. The sequence goes on from OU744319.1 coordinate 71,320,937, forward strand.
TTTGGAGGGCTGGGGGATGGCACCTATTCTTGACATCAATGTTCGCGTAGCTTCCAGTACGAGTTAATTTCACACAACTAAGTGATTCAGTTTTCAAGTATGGTTTGTACAGTACCACAGGGCTCATGAGTACGACCTGTTCTTTTGAAATTTGCTAGCAATGAGCGGTCATGCAAGGTACCACAGGACTAGTGGGTAGCCTCTATTTTCGACGACCACCATGAATCGCAGTACGACCTGTTCAGTAGCATCTAAATTTAGGTGAGGTGCCGCAGCGCTGATGGGTAGGCTCTATTCTTGACGATTGTTGTGACGTTCTCCCAAACACTTGAGGTGTTCAGAGGTTTTAAATTTTTCAGGAGGCACCACAGAGCTGGTGGATGGCGCCTATTCTTGACATCTGCTGCGATGTTCGCGTACAAGTTAATCTCACACTGCTGAGCTATTCAGTGCTTTTCAAATACGCTATGTAAAGCACCCCGTGGTGGCCCGTGGTATATGCCCCGACCCCAAAGCACTTGAATCTCGGCGTCGTAGGTTCGATCCCTGGTCTGTACGACGAAAATAATGTTCACGGCCACACCCCTTTCGAGTCACTGACAATGCTCACAGAGTATTCCTTTCTAGAAAAAGTTCCTCAAACTTGTCCGCTCGGAGTCGGCATAAAACTGTTCCTTACACTCGTGAGAAAACAAAGGCACGCACAACACGAGTGTCTGCTGAGAAGCTAGGCCATGGCCCTCTACGGGCTGCTGCGCCAACAATATATTATGTAAAGTACCCCAGCCCCAGTGGCTAGGGCCTTTTCCTTTAAAACAGGGTGTCTTGGAGCGTGGTATGCAAGGTTCCACTAGGCCCTATTCTTAACGTCTGTTGCGATGTTCGCAGTAAATCGTAGCTTTCACTACGAGTAAGACTCAAAATTATGTGAGACTCCACGGTTATGGTGGGTAGGCTCTCTTCTCGACGTCGACGACGACGTCTCAGTACGTTAGGTTCAGTAGTATCCAAAATTTATGTGAGGTACCACAGCGGTGGTGAGTAGGACCTGTTCTTTTGAAATTCGCTGGTATTGGGCATGGTATGTAAGGTACCACAAGCATGGTGGATTGGCTTTCAGTGCAAAAAATGATGTGAGGTGCCACAGCGCTGGTGGATAAGGCCTATTCTTTGAAAAATCCGAAGCTCGCCTTTCAGAGTCCTCCTCAAAAACCGATCCAAGACCCATTGCGACACCTCACTCCAATCAGACTGAAGTAGAACCCCTTAAGTGCCACCTCCTCAACCCACAATGAGCTCCTTAAAAAGAAAATACACGTTCAAGCTTCAATCAACTCCCTACAGATCGTCGCGCCGTCGCCTCACTGCGGGACGACCACTTTAATTGAAAGGAAACTCTCTTCAAACCACATTAGCCACCAATTCAGCCGAGGCATCATCACAAGCACAAAGAGACCTTCCCCGTGCCCACCACCCACGATCTGCCAATGAATGAAAAAAAAAACCTTCACAATCTAAGCCTTGTTTGCCCACAACTGCAGTGTATATGCCCCGAGGATGTCGGCGAGCAGCGCACACACCCACACCCACACAAGTCAGTCGTCATCTTTTTCCCCGCCTTCCGTTTTGCTCTCCTCCATTATGCAGCAAATTGTGAAGTCATTGAGGGGGTGGAGGGGGTGGATGGGGAGGTACATCAGTTATATATGAAATGCCGTCACATTATGCGGAAAATTATTTTTCAAATCATCATACCGGATTATTGTCAGGAAGGAGAATCCCGTGATCCGACGAGAGGACGGCCGAGAGATGGGGTGAATTTGAAAATTTTAATAAAAAACAAACGATGCTCCACAGCCACCCCCACCCAAGCGCAGCCACCCCTCCGCCGAGAAGTAGGCAAATTCAAATTGGATGCAAATTGCAGGAAAACATAATCGGAAAATCATTATTGGGGAAAACAAAAACGGATCTCGCTCGGTGCTCGGTGCTCGCATCAAAGGACGACGAATCCGATGGCGGAGATATGCATCTCTCCTCTGGCAATTGAGACGAGGAAATCGATGGAATCGATTGTCGTGATGGGGTGGGCGAGCGTGTTGTCAGCCGCCCACACCTGAGCTGACGACGAGGAATACAGTGAAGGACATCTTCACTGAAAACCAAGCCTACTTCCCACAACTCGTTTGAAATGCGCGCACAAAAGGACACAATTTTTTCTCCCTCAAGCGCAATCCACACAGAAGCGGACATTTACCATGTGGCCCACTTCACAAGTGAATGCAACTGCCAGAAAGAGAACACTTCCACTCCCCTCCAAGGCTCAATAGCACAGTCGAAGGCTCGGTTATTGTCCATTAGGACGCTGAAAACAACCTCATGGTCATCCAGAAACCAGGGCAGTGCTTTTCACGAATTTACCAGCGCACGGACGCGGACCCAGCTCGTCTTTCAAGGATTTTAATGACACAAGGTAGGGAACCCATTCAATGGGCACCATAAAATGTGGTCCGCGGTTCTTAATTAGGGAAAATGTGTTCACCGTCCTTGATACAAAAAAAAGAAAAAAAACCCACGCCAGCCTCGCAAGGATGCACAAGCAATTAGCAGCGACGATGAGTGGTGGGTGGCATTTTATATCCCCCCTCTCCGACGGTGTCGTGTGTAAGTGGAACTCATTACTTGGATGCATTGGAGCCCTGATGCTCGTGCTCGTCATCAACCACTAATTTCGAGGGTGGCCAAGGCGGTTGCTCATCAAAGGGATGTGTGTGGAACTTGTCAGTCTCCTGACAAGTGAAAGTTTCCCCGTCAAATGAGGGGGCAGGAGCACCTCGAAATAATGAGGTTTAGGGTTAATGACTCTGCGGTTTTTTTTGCAATAATTTCATTGTTAAGTGAAGGAGGGTCCTTTTTTAAATATAAATGGGCAACCGCATGCGGAAAACACAAATTACGAAATAATTAAATTTCAATTAGATACGTTATGGATAGGTCGACGAGTGGGTTCATTGATTTGCACACGGGTCGAGGGAGAGATAAATATTTGATGACGGACACCCAGCGAGAGTAATTATGAAAATAAATTAAACGAGCCACAGATTGAGCTGCCTGTGGGTGGTGGTTGTGGGGAGGACTCGGTGGTTAATTTATTTGCATTTCACAGATGAGTTATGTCTTGATGAAGGGATGCAGGTGCATGATGGATGAAGGGGCGTGGGAGGTGGACAATGCGCTGATGTCAGGGGACAAGCAGAGGGATCAATTCGCTTGCCGTTGATTTGGACCATCGTAGCAGAGGCTGCATAAAAATTCGACATCTCTTACGAGCCCCTTTTCGACACCGAGCCGGTGGGACAGCGCAACAGAGGACGTCCTCGCACTAGATGGAACACAGAATTGGAAAAGGACCTCAACCAAGTTGGTGTGCGCAGCTGGAGGCAGCTGGCGAAAGATCGTGCTGGCTGTTGGTTGAGTCCCAGGTCCACCCCGGACTGTAGCGGCAATCAAAGAAGAAGAAGACTTAAGGTGGGGTTCACCTTTTCCTTTTATGTGGAACGTACTAGAATGCAGGGTCACTGCGTATGCTGATGATGTTGTCATCACTGTAGCTGGGAAATTCATACCAACGATGTGTGACATCAAGCAATCGGCTATAGTCGAGCACTAGAGCAATGGACAAAAGTTGCTGTGTCAAACAGATTTAGTCCTCTTTACCAGGAAATACAAAATCCCGTCTTCAACGATGTGAGGAAACACCCTAAATCTAATCTCTAACTATGCCAAAGTCCCAGGCATCATTCTGGGCCCTAAACAAGGCTGGAAACTAAATATCCAGCAGGGCGTCAGAAAGGCCTGCACGGCTGTGTCTGTAGAATACAAAGTGGGATTGCAGCAGCGTTTGGTACACTTGGTATTTGTTTCAGTAGTTAGACCCATACTGATGTAAGGCGTCGCGATCTGGATGACCAAGCTAGAAAAAAACATCAACTGCAAACCGCTCAAGAGGCGCAGCGGATTTCTTGAATATGCATCAGTGAAGCACTACCATCAACCCCCCTAATAGCTCTAAATACACCACTTAATCTTCGGCCAGTTGATTGACAGGCATTTGCTGAAGTCGCTCCATATGTGGAAGGATCTTGGCTCCAGACACTCTACCATCCTCAAGAAATCCAGGCAACACCGACATCGCAACACCTAAGCTTATCATCGGAAGAAACTTCTTAAGATCAGCTGATCTCTGGCACGTGAAAGTCACGAGCGTTATATGACCCTGGTGTCATCCTCCGTCACGCCCTACAGGTGCAAGGCCTCCGTTTTCCAGCACTAGGCTCAGAAAGATTTCGTTGATCGCTGACTCTACCTTCTTCCAATTCAATGGAGAGATAGCACAGTCAGCGTCTCCTCTATCTAATACGGCGTAAGTGATGTCGCCCTTCAGCACTTCACTATACGGCCTGTTGAGCCTACTGGCAATATTGAGTGTTTCACCACTCGGTTTCAGCCTTTTAGGCTCCGTGGGTGACGCCTCCAGTGACCTGGCGCATTTGGACGTAGTGCCCTTAGTAGTGCCCGCCTGTGGTTGGCTTTTCACTACTTTAGTCGCCCAAGCTAACGATCGCTTGCTGCTATCGTTAAGCTTCTGGGCAGCAGAGAGCCTCTCTTTATACCTTTTATAGGAAGGTCCTGAGACCTTCAAGGAGGAGACAGCTCCGCGGGCAGAGGTTGCGTGTTCCGTGCAGGAACTCTCGGTGGGAGTTACCGTGCAGGTTTTTGGTTTATGAGACTCCACGAGGCCTTTGACAGTCTTTAAGGCGGTTTAAGACTCCATATCCGTCAGCACTTCAGGAGCCGAGGTAAATCTGGAAGAAGTTCTTGCCGGTGCGGGAGCACCGGTCTCTTTTTTGTTTTTCTTAATGGAATTATTTGTGTTCATTATTGGTCCCACTGAGAAAGGGAAGGCCCGACTGTGTCTGTGCAGAGATCCGCATTGCACAGCTAAGACAGGATTAATCTGGGAGTGTGCCAGGTCTCGCAGATACTCCGTATTCCCAGCGTATTCCCAGCCTTAATTACCGCATATTTCTTATCGAATTGGCTGAGTATTTAAACATCCTGCTCATGTGGGTTTCGGGACACAGTGGCCTCCCCGAGAATCGCTAAGCAGACGAAGTTGCTAGAAAGGATGCTACCTCAACACCTTTACGGACGGTCACCTGTCGTCGACGTCCATAGCTACTGTTAAACATCTACTCACGGTCGAGACGCTCGACTCGATCTGGAGGCGCTGGAAGCCTCATTTCAAAAAATACATGGCCTATCCTCGATCTAAAACGCTCGCGCGACTCGAGAAGTGTGAGTAGGCCGAATCTCAAAACCTGCGCAATCGGTACACACGTCTCCACATGAGGCATGCCCTGTAATGCTTTCTACAGACGCTGCAGAGATGAAGAGGAGCAGGAGATCATTGAACACTTTCTCCGTAGCTACAACTTCACTTACCGACTTAGCATACTTACGACCCATTTGTCCTATGCTAATATATCGCTGCCTTCCACCGTAGTCGGTTTTGGATACCCTTCTGTTGCAACACGCAACAATTCCAATTTTTGTGTGGCGCTGGATGTCTTTCTCTTTTTTGGGGCTTTGTTTCGAAAACTAGTCACTTTTCATTCGTGGGCTATTGAGAGCAAGCTGCACTCTTCCTTTCTCTGATAGCGCTACAGTCAACAGTGGACCTGGGTTTCAACTAGCAGGCCTTTCCAACTGGCCACTCATGTGTGCCACCGGTTTCGTGTGCATCCTCTATTGCGTTGTCCCACAGGTTTGGAGTCGTCGACTCTTCGGGCTGAACCAGTGTTGTCCAAGCGCTTTATATGCTCTAGCCATCAGGAGCTAGGTGCGCTAGCTGAGTCTCGACAGTCTTTCCCGAGTGACCTCTGTAGGCTGTCTTCTTCAGATAAGGATGAAGGAGATGAAGAAGACTCTCGACAGCCTTTACTTGCGTATGCTAGTCACCTCTTACGAAGGTTGTCTCTCCCCATTCACAACAAGTTCATTTCACATCACAAATCCTCCAGTTAAGACCCCCAGTCTCTGTTGCGACAGCTTTCCCATTAACACTTCAATCCCCGGCCCAGCTGCTGGTCTGTCTCCTCTGCGAATAAATAGATTCCATTTTTTTCTTTCTCTCTTTAAATTTCTATTTCAATGCTAATACTCTGCGGCGTCAAATCCGCACACGACTACTCGCCAGCATTGCAAGCAGAATCCTTTCAAAACTTCATGCACAATGCTCTAGTTGTCTTTTCCCATCCCCCCCTCACATTAGCATAAATTTCTTCGCAGAAATTTTCCACTCAGCTGGTCAATGAACAACAACCCGCAGCCGGCATCCGCTCCCGTTCGCAGGGCATTCAACACCAAGAAAACCGTGAAACAAAATGCGAAGGCAAAAATAGATTAAATCCTTCCCGCCGGCCAGAGTCGCGCAGACAAATGACAGCCAGGCCACCCGCACTGAATGGGTTCGGGTTCGCCAATCGAATTATCCTCGTTGTACACGATGAGACTTGACCCTCAGGTCCAAAGTTATGCCCTCCCTTTGCCCGGTGCACTGGCGGTCTCTGTGGAATTGTCCGGCGATAGCAATTACACCAATCATTCTGGTCAGGAGTTTTATCCCTTTTCGTCGTCGTCGTCGTCGACGTCGTGGCCTGCGGCTTTAAAGGGGGAGCCACAGTTAACATGCAAATGAAAAATTGTTCACTCCTTGCAGAGTCGCCGGCGAAACAAAGTTCCATTATCCTAATGAGAGTGTCATCACGGAGCGGCAGCATTTGTCACTCACGCGCGACACGACGGCAAATGTTGATGATGAACCGTCATGCAGTCCATGACAAACGACGGGGACGAGAATGAAACGTCATTTAATGAGAAAACTTCCATAATTCCGCGCCCCAATCAGGAGTGCCATGCGAAATTATGCGGAGAATCCCAGAAATGCAAGTGGAAGATTGTAAATCAACGACAAACGTGCCAAGAAGTTGCACATGGGTGCCTCGGCACCCATTGCCAGCCAATTGTCCCTTAAGCTCCTTCACAGTTTTCACAGCAGCAAACTACAGCCGAAACTTAAGGCAAAAGGAATGCTGGGGAATAATTTTCGAGCATCCAACGCACATGCATGCCACCATCCTTGGGGTGTTTCGTTTAGCACGAACCAGGGATTTCGTGTCGACGAGATAACACTGGAAAACACTAGAGAACACAACAGAACACTTTTGGGGCATTGATCAGTGGGGGTGGGTGTGGGGGTAGGGGGCGTGGAGGAAAAGTTTGTAATTCCTGAAGTTCACACCCATATGTGATGCTTGACAGGTTATTGCAAGAGAATGGCTTCGCCTTCGCCAACCTGCCGGGTGTCGTGTGTTTAGAGTTTTGAGACGTGTTTTCATTTTATCACGAAGAAGTTACTCGTGGAGGTGGGTGGGCGGGTGAAGGGGAGGAGGACGAGATTTTAGACAATTTTGCAATGCGAATACTTAATTTTCGTTCCCACAGAATGTCCTTTTGCCTTCGGCGTGTTGGTCTTTTCTAAGACCGCTTGTGCTAATGCCGGGCTTAGTTTCACTGGGAGTGTGGGTCGTAGGGTGTGTGGGTCGTAGGGTGTGTGGCTCGTGAGAGGCGTGGCTTCTGTGACCAGGGAGAATTGAAAAGGGGGACGACAAGCTCCTTAGTTACTTCACGTCTGATCGAAAGGAAAATCTTGTGGACCTGCATTTTTGGGAAGGGGTTTGAAACACAGAGGCTGCCTGAGTTCAATTCTGGACACTAACTGATCTATAGAGGTATATCCCTGCTCAATGTCGCCTGCAGGATCCCATCCAGCGTACTGTGTGAGCGTCTAAAGCCGTTTTGCACCGCACTAATCGCCGCGTACCAGTACGGCTTCCGGCCCGGCGAATCGACTTTAGACCAAATCTTCACACTAAGGCAGTTCCTGGTTCACACTAAGACCAGCGAGTTTCAAATCGATACTCACCATCTCTTCATCGATTTTAAAGCCGCTACGACAGCATTCATCGCAAGGAGCTGTTCGAAGCGATGGCCGAATTTGGGAGACCGCTTGTGTCGCACCACGCACTATGCACCACGCACCACGCACCACGCACCACGCACCACGCACCACGCACCACGCACCACGCACCACGCACCACGCACCACGCACCACGCACCACGCACCACGCACCACGCACCACGCACCTCGCACCACGATCGGTTCAAAAACCTCTAAACCCTTCGAAAGCTGCACCGGATTTCGGCAAGGAGATGCGCTGTCGTGTGATTTCTTCAATCTGGTACTGGAGAAGATAGTGCGGCGGGCAAAAGTCAACACGGAAGGCACTATCTTCTACAAGTCAGTCCAGCTGTTGGGATACGCGGATGACATCGCGCGGATTGTCGCGCGGTCCCAACGTGCCATAGTGGAAGCTTTCACGGCAATTGAGGCACAGGCGAAACGAGCTGGTCTACAGGTCAACGAGGCCAAGACAAAGTATATGCTGTCGAGCAAACAACGATCCGCCGCACACCTCCTAGGCCAAAACGTCACAATCGACAGCTACAATTTCGAGGCAGTAAAGGAGTTTGGCTTCTTCTTCTTCTTTCTTCTTTGTGTGGCGCTACAGTCCGGGGTGGACCTGGGCCTCAACCAACATGCCTCTCCAACTAGCGCGATCCCTGGCTAGCTGTCTCCAGTTTCGCACACCAAGTTGGTTGAGGTCCTTCTCCACTTGGGTGCGCCACCTTAAACGCGGGCGTCCTCTGTTGCGTTGCCCGACAGGTTCGGATTCGAAGATTCTTCGGGCCGGAGCTGTGGTGTCCATACGCTCTACATGACCTAGCCACCGTAGGCGTTGGATCCGTAGACGCCTAACTAGGCTCATGTCGCTGTACAGCCCGTACAGTTCGTGATTGAATCTTCTCCTCCAGAACCCGTCAACACAAACAGGACCAAAGATCGTGCGTAGAACTTTTCTCTCAAAGAGACCAAGGACTTCTTCATCCGCTTTCGAGATTGTCCATGCCTCCGCGCCGTATAGCAGGACTGGGATGATCAGAGTCTTATATAGAGTCAACTTGGTTCTTCGAGAGAGGGCTCTATTACTCAATTGCCTCTTGAGCCCGAAGAAACAGCGGTTGGCAAGAGTTATCCTACGCTTGATCTCGGTACTGATGTTATTAGTACAGTTTACCCGGAGCCGAGGTAAGTGAAGTCCTTGACTACCTCGAAGTTATAGCTGCCCATTGTGACGCTCTGTCCAAGACGTCGATGTTGTATGTCCTTTTTTGAGGACAGCATATACTTCGTTTTGCCCTCATTCACCGCCAGACCCATTTTAGCCGCTTCCGTCTCAATGTTAGCAAAAGCCTCACTGACGGCTCGCTGAGTTCTGCCAATCACGTCAATGTCATCGGCGTATGCTAACAATTGCACGGACTTCTGGAAGATCGTGCCTCTAGTGTTGGCGTGTGAGTTTCGCACGATCTTCTCCAGGACGATGTTAAAGAAATCACATGACAGCGCGTCGCCTTGTCTAAAACCTTTTTTGACATTGAAGGTCTCGGTGAGTTCGTTACCGACCTTGATGGAGCAGCGAGAGTTCTCCATCGTCATCCTGCACAGCCTGACGAGTTTGGCAGGAATGTCAAAACTAGACATGGCGTTGTATAGCTCGTCTCTATGCACGCTGTCATATGCGGCCTTGAAATCGACGAACAGATGGTGAGTGTCTATTTGCATTTCTTGGGTCTTTTCCAGGATCTGCCGTAGTGTGAAAATTTGGTCAGTTGTGGACTTTCCTGGCCTGAAGCCACACTGATATGGACCTATCAGATTATTAATGAATGGCTTCAGGCGGGTACACAAAACGGCAGAGAAGATCTTATATGCGATGTTAAGAAGACTGATCCCTCGATAGTTGGCGCAGTTGAAGGGGTCTCCTTTCTTGTGGATCGGGCAAACGATACTGAGATTCCACTCGTCGGGCATGCTTTCCTCAGACCATATCTTGCAGATGAGCTGGTGCATGCGCCCAACCAGATCATCTCCAGCTGCCTTAAATATTTCAGCGGGCAGACCGTCCGCTCCAACAGCTTTGTTAGACTTCAGTCTTGATATTGCTACCTTGACCTCGTCTAAGTCTGGGGGACGGTATTCACGTCTGTCATCGTCCAGATTGAGTGGAACATTCTGCCTGACAGCGGTATTTTGGTCCTCATCGCCGTTTAACAGTCTGCAGAAATGATCTTTCCAGATTCTCAGTATCGACTGCGACTCTACTACCAGATGTCCATTTCCATCCCGACAGGCTTCTGTCCGAGTTTTATATCCATTGGATAATTGTTTTACCCTTTGATAAAACTTTCGGACGTCATTCCTGCCATAACACCTCTCCATCTCCTCGACCGCGCGCTTCTCATGCTCTTTCTTTTTTCTTCTGAGAAGCCGGTGCTCTTCCCTTCTCTTCTGTTCGTAGAGCTCACGAACAGCCCTCGTTGTTCGATGCAGCGTTGCCTTGTAGGCCTCCTGTTTGGCTGCATGTGCCTGCCTGCACTCGTCGTCAAACCATGGGTTCCTTCTAGGTGGTGTCGTAAAACCCAGCACATCAGTGGCAGCTTCTTTGATGGCTTCTTGACAACGACTCCATTCTTCTTCGATGGTTTGTGCAGGCGGCGTCGAACTAACAGAGAGTTTCTGGGAGACTCGGTCGGCAAAGATCCTGGCAGTCCGCTGCGATTGTAGCTTTGCGACGTCAAACCGTGGTGTTCGTTCTCGACTCCGTTGTTCTCGTGATATCCTGATTCTTACCTTGGCTACAACAAGGAAATGGTCCGAGTCAACATTGGCTCCTCGGAAAGTTCGGACATCGAGAATGCTGGAGGAGTGTCTGACGTCGATCGCAACGTGATCAATCTGGTTGACGGTTGATTGATCTGGGGACCGCCATGTCCCTTTATGGATGTTGAGGTGTGGGAACCGCGTGCTAGCAACAGAGAGGTTACGTCCCATGACAAAGTCCACCAGCCTTAGTCCGTTACTGGACGTGGTGTCGTGTAGGCTGTGTTTCCCTATGACTTTAGCAAAGATTTCTTCTTTACCCAGCTTAGCATTGAAATCTCCTAGAACGATCTTGGTGTCAAAGCTGGGGCATTGATCGTATGTTCTTTCTAGGAGATCATAGAAGTCATCTTTGCTACTATCATCTTTGTCCTCTGTCGGGGCGTGGGCGCATATCAGGCTGATGTTGCCGAATGTAGCCTTGATGCGGATTGTTATGAGGCGTTCGCTTTTACAGTCAAAGCTTAAGACTTTTTGCCTAAGTCTGCCTCGAACAACAAATCCACATCCAAATAAGCGCCTCTCTCTGCTGCAATCACCGTAGTAGATGTCGCAGTTTTTCATCCTCTTCTTGCCCGGCCCATTCCATCGCACTTCCTGGATGGCGGTGATATCTGCTTTATAGCAGTCAAGGGCCTCCGCGAGTTCTTCGGCTGCACGTGGCCTGTTAAGAGACCTCACATTCCACGTGCAGAACCGAAAAGCATGGTCATTTGTTCGTTTGCTGGGGTCGTCAACAGTAGATCGGTCAGTATCCGAGGCAAGTAGTCGTCTCTGAACAAAAATTTTTTTACGTGGTGAGGGTGTTAACCCCACGCACAACCCCCAGCTGGGAGGCCAGGCCCATTTATTTTACCCCTGGGCGAAGGGTCCGGATGACTCCGGTATCGGTAACCTCGCTGAGGTTGTGAGTGCCGCCGTTGACCCTACACGATAGGGTTCCTCCGCCGCCAACTCTACTCCAAAATCCCGATATGACCTTGAAGGCATCCTTTTAGATCTGAGCTCCGAATATGTCAGAGTAGCTCTAAAAGGAGGTGTACCAGGTAGCTCTGGATGTCGCCGTTGGCTAATCTGATGATAAGCTCCTCCGCCGCCATCCGTAGAGAAGATGAGCCCTGATACAGACTCATCCACTCTCCCCCTCTCTCGTTTGCAGCCGCCAATGACGTCCCACGGGGGTTGGGTACCCCATCTTCAGTCGAAGGTGCTCGGCTCCCGGATTTCACCACGGGGAGGTGAGAGTAGGAGTTCATTGACAGAGGCTAAGTGCAGACGCCTGTGCCTGCATAAGTCGCTTGTCAACGCTTCGAAATCCAGGAGTTTGTCTACCTCGGGGCAAATGTAAACTCCACGAATGACATCGACGTAGAATCGCCCTTGGCAACCGATGCTACTTCGGGCTCGAAACTCCTGACTCGAAGGACTCGAGTCATGCTCAAATAAAACCCTTATTCTGCCAGTCCTACTTTATGGAGCCGACAGCTGGACATTAAATAAGACTTCAGAGCTGATTCTTGGTGCCTTCGAAAGAAAAATTCTACGTCGGGTATATGGCCCCGTCTGCGAGGAAGGCGAATGGAGGAGAAGACACAACCGCGAACTCACAAGGATGTGGATGTAGTCCGGAAGGCAAAAATCCGTCGACTACACTGGCTCGGCCACATCGAGCGACTGGACAACAACGCTCCAGCAAAGACGGTCTTCGAATCCGAGCCTCCTGGTTCGAGAAGGAGACGAAGACCGAACCTCCGGTACAAAGACCAAGCCATCGCGGATGTAAGACAGCTTGGCATTGATGACTGGAAGCAGCGTGCCCAGGACCATCACCGATGGAATGCAGCAATTGCTCAGGCCCAGACCCTTCTTGGTTCGTCTGCCTGAAAGTAAGTACGTGACACTAACTGATCATGCGAAACTCACAAGACAATGCAAGAGACACGATCTTCCGAAAGTCCGTTCAATTGATAGCCTACACGGATGACATTGACGTGAACAGGGGTGATTGCTCCTCTTTTCTAAAGGGGGGACTACGGAGATTGCTCCAGGTTAGGTAGTAGTGGCTGACTGCTGCAGAGCAGTCACACTTAGGCCAGAGTAGGCCCATTGTGATACCACGCGGATTGACTTCTCCATCTCCAGTTGGTACTGCAGATGAACCGATTTAGCTGGCCAATGCTGGCACTTTTTAGCTCGTTACGGCCGCTGAAGTAGTAGGCTCCTAGGTGCAGGAACCTACGACTGGCAAGAGCACTGCAGGAGCAGAGAAGGTGAGAGATTGCTCCAACTTCAAGCGCATATTTCTCCGGGTCTCCCCGGTAAAGTCTACGCTACGGTGTTATAAGCGCGCTCTAGAGCTCTGGTCGAGTCAAAGATGGAGGATGAATAGTGCGGCTTTCCTCCCGACAGAAGCACAACCGATCAGCTCTTCACTCGAAGAATGGTACTCGAGAAGGCTTGAGAGTATGCCAAGCCAATCTACAGCTGTTTTGTAGATTTGGAGAAGGCATACGAGTGCCTCGAGGCAAACTCGAGTGTTCCTAAGGAGTATGAGATCGATGGTCCTCTCCTGAGGGCGCTGCTAAATCAACACCTTTCCCAGTGGGTGTTGGACTTCGCCAAGGGTGCGTCTAGTCACCTCTCCTTGTCATTACAGATATGGATTGGATGTTGCAGTGCAGCCGAGGTGAGGCATGCTTCCCATTGGGAGAGTTGAGGATAAGTCAGCTGCAAAGAGCAGATGCCGACTTGGTTATCTTCACGTCCTCCCAGACGGAACACCAGTGCGCACTCGATAGGTTTGTGACCGCAGATGATGGTATTAAGGTCAACATGGCCAGATCAGAGATTGAGGTAAAATTCGCACTGGTAGGTGTAGGTGGAGCCATAGTAATTCCAAGAGCGCCTGTTCAAGGCACTCTACATGAAGGCTGAGTCACCTTGAAGCAAGTGGAGAAGCATAAGTGCTTCGGGGTCTTTTCACGACTGATGGGACTAGTAATGCTGAGCTTCCCTGTAGGATTGGCCAAGCCGCATCCATTTTGAAACAGCTTGAAGGGTCTTGTACGATCTGTACATGTTTTCGATTTTACCTACTCTGCAATCTCTCTCTGTCAACACGCGTTGATTGACTTAGTTGCAATTTGACTCCACGCCAGTCAATGACCATCAGGCACTGTGTCAGCAATTAGTTGTGGAATGATTTGTATAAAAGACGGAGACACTAAATAATGCGACGAGGGCAACTTACGAGCTGACAAGCGTGTCACATTGTTTTATTTCTGTTTACTTGGTCCCATTGCTATCCCCCCCCCCCCCCCCAGTAGTAAGGTGGCGATAGTGCAAAGCTGAACAGGTCTGTAATCAGAAGGGACGAACTTGGTGTCAAAGAGAAGCTGATAGAAGACAGATGCAACTCAGTAATTGCTCCAACTCTCGCCTATCGTCATGAAATATGACTGAAAGCGAGAGAAGATGGCGCTTTCTTCGTGCTCTTGTGGGAGTTAGTCGCCCGGGATGTGGTGAGAATCAAGGCAGTACGCGAGAAACTCAATTTTGTTTTTTATAATTTGCACGTGCTCAAGGATTATTAAGACCCTTAATTGTCCGTGGTCAAGACACAGCACAGGCCGAAGGTATAGAGGGAGAGAGAGAGAGGAAGAAGTAGGCTTAAGAGTAAACTGATGTGCATTCCTAGCGAGACGTGTATTGCGGGTGAATTCAAGGAGAGGAGGAATGCAATTGGCTAGCTCACTTGAGCATCGTTTGTTAAAATAACGATAAAAGACGGACAAAGAAGACACGGTACTTCGATGTTCAAGCGATTGCAGATCAAGAGCTGGCACGAATGTCCCCATCATCACGTCTTTCGAGGCGTGCCTTAAATATGACTCCATCAGGAAGGCGACTCCTCGGCAGATTCAGGACGAGCAAGTTCAAGAAGCGTGGTGGCCCGTGGCGTTGTGGGTATGTGCGTCGACCCCAACCTCGACGTCGTAGGTTCGATTCCAGCTCTGAGCGACAAAAATAATTTTCACGACCCCACCTCTTTCGAGTTACTGACAATGCTCAGAGTATTTCCTGTCTAGAAAAAACTTCTCAAACTTGGCCGTTTGGAGTCGGCATAAAACTGTAGGTCCCTTCCACTCGTGTGAGAACAACAGCACGCACAACACGAGTGATTGCTGAGAAGCTAGGCCCTGGCCTCCTACGGGCTGTAGCGCCACCCATATTATTATAATAAGTTCAAGAAGCACTTGGCCATAAGCACTGATGAGTTGGACTCGATGGCAAAGGATCTAGTGGATTGGAGACCACTTGTGCATGTTTTTCCCCTGCGATCCCTGTAGTGGATCAAGCGTCACCAATGACAAATGGCTAGAAGGCTGGTGCCTGCCTTAAAACGAAAGAAATCTGGCCACTACTTACTCAGTAAGCTCAGTAAGCACTCATTAAGGACTCTCATAGGAGTCATAACCGGGCACTGTGCAACTGGCACTCAAGCTGGCAGGTGAGTGCCCTATACAACGATTTTTGCAGAAGCTGCATGGATGAAGATGAGGAAGAAAACACACATCACCTACTCTGGCTAGTCGTAGGTTCCTACTCCTAGGGGCCTACTACTTCAGCGGCCTCAATGAGCTGAACAGCGCCAGCAATGGCCAGCTAAATCGCTTCACTAGAAGCACCAACTGATGTTAGGAGATCCGAGTGGTATCACAATGGGCCTACTCTGGCCTAAGTGTGACTGCCCTTAGCAGTCAACCACTATAGCCTAACCTAACCTTCTCCGTCCATACTCAGCCAACCTCGTGCCTCGGTCCCCGATCGAAAAGACCATGGAAAGCTGCACCATTTCACAAGACGCCCTCATTAGCATCTCCAAAAAAAGGACGCAATTGACTTGTTCCCACGTACATATGCCTCCTTCTTCTCAAAAAACACACCCAATCCCATCCCATTCCGTCCCTCCTGCTCCAACCAACTACCAGCCCACCTTGATCCCTTTACAATTTCCTTCGAACAAATCGAATTAAAATTGAAATTACCCTCGAATTCCCTCAGGTTAAGCCTATCCTCCTTCTCGACACTCTTTCAACCTGCACGGGAACTTTTGCGAAGTCCTTGCGGGAAAAAATCTCGAAATCAATATAATCCCCCCCTCCTGGCACAGTCCGTGCCCGCTTCCAGTGGAATAACTTCGTCTAACCTCCACAGAGTCATTATATTCAAATTTATCGTCATACAAGTACCGTTATCCATATTTTAACCAAAAAAAGGGTCATTCCCAAAAAAAAAAAACAGCCGCACACACACAGTGCGTGTACATCGAATATTCCACAGCCTCTGCCAATATCCCTTTTTTTTTTGCATATCCCGGATGTGGGTGGGTGGGGTGGTCCTTTCCATATTTTTGCCTCCTTCTGAAAGGCAGCCAATAATTTTGTTCAAATTATAACTTCATGAATTTCATTGTAAATCGACGGCGATGGGGTGGTGCTGGGGCTGGAGGACATTAGCATATTAGCAGGGAAACGAACGAACGAACGCAACAGCAAATGTCAGCAGTGAGAGCTGCTGATCCCGGTGCGTGATGCCATAGAATGGCCTCGGATGTGTGCAGAGGGAGTTGGAGAGGGAGGCACTTTGCGTGAAAAATAAAGTTTTGCTGGAGAAAATGTCGGCTGTGGGTGGATTAGCAACGCCGACGAGTGCTTGGCCGCAAATCAATCCCGCATGCCTGCCGGCATCCGTCGTCTCATCAGCTGTCCCCCATTCGATGGTCGCCTCTTGATCCTTGTCGCCCTGGACGACACTAATTCCCTTTGCTTAGGCGCCTCAGGTGACGTCGCCTCCTGCTGTTTGCTAATCGCTCGTATGTCACGTACAGATAAACACAGCACAAAAACTGCACTGCGCACCCGGGCATCCGTCGTCGTCGCCTGCCGCTGCAGGGGCCCCGCTGCTGGTGCATGTTTACTCAACCGCAACCAGACCAGACGATGATGGTCGCAATCGAGACGCGCGAGAAGTCGAACATCTGCCGTTCGACAGATTGAAGGATGTAAAAATCTCTTCCTGGTGTCTCCGCCAAAATTAGAATCCTTCCAGAGGAGGAGAGTGGCAGCTTCCCCTTTCGATGCGGAGTCCTCTCATCTTTCGGAGGAACCCCTTCAGATCCTTGTTGCACGGCGTCTGAAGGGGATATAGAATTACACCTTCACAGCACAAGGTGTGTGCACTTGTGCACCTGAGGCAACTTCAGATGCCGCCACGAGATACGCGAGAGGGGCGTTTTAAGTCGACCGTGTCTGTGTCTTTGGCTTCGACTCGTGTCGTGCACAGAGCGGGAAATTACTTGTTTATCGTTTTGAAAGATATTGAGATGATGCCCTGAACCCCTTCAGATGCAGCGCATCCTGTCGCCGCTCTGCGTGTGGATCTCATTTCGTTGGAAGTGTGGTTGGGAGTGTGCTCTTTTTCGGGTCGCCAGGGAGAACTTGAGATAAACACTTCCTCTGGATGGAGAGATGCATCAGCAACCAAACACCGCAGACCACATCATCTTCATTAAACATCACACCACCAGTGCGCCACCGCTGCGGCACCACAGACGACGACGGCTGAGAGAGATGCTGCTGTGGGAGGGAGGGGTTGATGAGATTAAACGAATGGAGTGGTGGCACGATATCATCTCTGGTTCTGGGTTTTAATGCGCTTTCTTGAGGAAGGTCCGCCGACGATGGTTGGCTCGGTGCGGCGGGTACACGGAAGGGTAAGTACCTTGAGGTGTCGCCTGGAAAAGGTGCTGGTTCAGAGATTTACGTCTTAATTGGATGCTGGTGTGGACTTGGAGTGCGAGGAGGAATCTGGTTTCGGTCTCGTTAGGAATAGGCTAACGAGTGGGAGTTCAGAGCGTTGGTCAAGATAAATGGATTTCGAAGAGACTGCGACTGGGCGTAGTGGGCGAACAACAGAGGCGAAGTCTTCATTTTGAGGGTTCGAAGAAGTCTGAGAGCCGCTTACTCAGGATGGCAGGATGCCCGGCGGTACTAGGCGATCGCGGCGGTTCGCTTAGGCCGTCGTAGCTGTACGTGGCGCAGAACAGTTGAGGAAGGAAGCACGATGATGGTTGGAGGCAGCTGAGGCAGCTTACCAGAAACAGCACTCAACGACGCGTAGGCATGGTGGATGCGGTCTTAAGAGCCACAAGGGACAAGAGTCTGAGACTGACAGCAGCAAAGGCTCAGAGCTAGGGCGACTATTTTTACAAAAGAGGACCCAATCGAGGAAGTCAACAAGTTCTGCTACCTCGGCAGCACTTTGTGCAAAGATGGAGGTACAGAAACTGACGCCTTGTCCCGCCACGCTTATTTCTCGCTTGGAAATGTCTGGAGGGCCAGCCAGCTCTCCACCTCATTCAAGCTTCGAATATTTAATTGCAACATAAAATCCGCACTGTTTTACGGTTTGACTGGGAACACAACCACCATCTTTTTCGCAAGCTTCCTGTGCTCGTCAATAAATGCCGAAGACGATGCTTAAACGTCTTCTGGCCGGAATGGATAACGAACGAAGAGTTGCTGCGAAGAGCGTCACAGAAACCCATCGCAGGTGAGATCCAACATCGTAACTGGAGCTGGATAGGCCACACCACAAAACGGAAACGGATATAGCAAAGATGGCCCTCACTTGGACACCACATGGAGTGCGTAGTCATAGTCGATCACGCTCAACTTGGCGACGGACCGTGGAGAAGGGGCATAGACAGGCCGGCAAATGATGTCCAGAAGTGATGGGGAAGAGCACAGACAAGGTCGCATTGGTCCCCGTCGTCGGACACAGATGTGAATGTGACTGCCCTGGAGTGGTGGCATCATTGGACAGTTCTTCTTGGAAAACGAGGCTGAGAACAACAACTTTTTTTACTGAAATGTAGTTTGGACGTCCTGTGGTACATGCAGGATGGGGCGCCATACCACACAGCTCATGCCCCAATCGATCCTTTGCGCACCAAATCGTGTTATGAGCGGCCTTGGCGATGTCAATGTCATGATGGCGATGTCAAACAGCCTTAGGGAGCTGCGTCTTAGCCCGTTTACATTTTTTTGTGAATCGGAATGTTATGCCAACAAGAAAAAATAAAATGGACACGATACAGAAAAAGAGGACTGCCTTCTAAAACTGAGAACAAATTGTCACCGTACTCCCAGCCATCCTTAAAGTGTCAACAAATCACACCCAGGCCACCAACACCATTACATTACGTAACCCCAACCCAACCAAACCGGAAGTGGAACGACTGGAACCAGTTGTAGCAGCGCTTCAACCATGTTCCACAAAGGTCAGATAGAGCAGCCCCCCGTTGGCCCACCGCTTTGTTTTCGTCTTCAATAAGCCATTAAACGAAAGCCAGCAGCACCTAGACCCACTTCCCACCTCGTTACCGTCGAACTTTCCCTCTCGCCCGATGGAAGTGCCAATAAAACGTTATGACGCCAGCGTAAGCGATTCCCATGAATGATTCAAACAATAGAAAGCCTACTTGGCTGACAAATAGTCGCCCGAAAATGCTTAAGTCACCCGCCGAAACGGGTGCCGATATGATAAACGCGCATCTGACCGCCGCCAAGCCTCGCAGCGATCCCACCGCAAGCCGAACGTCAACAGCCATTCAGTCGAAGTGTTCCGAAGATGAGCGTTTCACCGCTAATTACCATAGGCATCGCATCGGCTTACATCACCACCAGCCGACGATCAAAAGTCATCCAACCCGCCGTTAAAGTTCGTCACAACTCAACCGCCTGCCGACACGACAGCGCGATCAACCGTTAGCATCATCTTGAAAATGATGCAAAAAAGATGAAAAATCAAAAATCGTGGAAAAGAGAAACAGATACACTTTCACTGGTGATGGCGGCGGCGGTGCAGCCAGCAGGTTTGGCCGCAAATGAAAGCGAACACCACCTCACGGGGCACCTTTCGCATTCGCGCATCCGATTGCACGGTTGATCATGATTTAATTAAATATAAATTCTGTAAAGTTCGAGGCCGGAATTCGGCGCGAGAGCAGATGGACGGCCGATGAACGTGGCCAGACGACTTCTGAGGGGCTATTTCGGCGCTGGTTGCGTCATGCTACGATGCCGTGGCCGACCGAATGCGAACGGCTTCGCAGCCAAGTGTTAAAAGTCGTTTTTTGTGTTGATTTTGTTATTCCGTTTCGGATTTTAATTGGAGTGCGCTGGATGAGAGAGTGTTTCGGTTCGTATTCAAATACTCACTCAGATGATGGGCGCGCTTAATGAGGGGCGAGTGCGAACAATGGAATGGCTGAAGGGCAGCGGGCATAATGCAAGTGCCTGGAGACGGGCGCACAATGCATGCGTAAAGTTATGGAACGGGCTTTGGGCAAGAAGTTGCTGTTGGAAAATGTGGAGCACGCTAAGAGACTGTGGATGTATGCCATTGCTGCCAAAAGACTCAAGTGAACGTCGTCGACTGCGAGCCGATGGGACAACGCAACAGAGGACGTCCTCGAACGAGATGGCGTGCAGAAATGAAGAAGGAGCTTAGCCAACTTGGCGCGCGAAGCTGGACGCAGCTGGCGGAATATCGTGCCAGATGGAGGGTCTTGGTGGTTGAGGTTCTGGTCCAACTCGCGCTGTAGAGCCAACCAAAGAAGAGAGGCAGAGCAGAGCACAGAGGCTTTGCCGATGAGCCTTTTATAAATTAGGAACCCCAACACAGACTGCATCTCCCATGACAGACTTTCGAAAAAGTGACGCTCAACTTTCCCCCGGGACTGTGTGCTTGCACCACACCCACCTCTCCGCTTAGAAAATAATCAATGCCCCGTACTCGAACTCAAACAGGTGAGTCGATGCGAAAGAGCTTGTGCTTCGGCACGAATTTCCGCACAGCCGTTGGCTGACCTTTTCCGCCTCTTCCACAAGGACCACGGCGTCGTCATCATCCCAGCCAGCCACCTGAGATTCCCTTCAAATTGCAGTTTTAAACTGCCAGCACCAAGCCGACCCATCAGAGCAACGAGAAAAAAAAAACTTTTCAAATATGCAAACTTTCGCATGCACACACAGCAGCACCCGTCTCAACTGCATCCCTGGCTGAAGGACGAGAGGATAGTGATTCACGTCCAAGAGGACACTTTAAAATGCCTCTACGTGCAAACACACCCAGGCACGGCACTTAAGAGCCTCTCACGGGGGATAACTAATGAAATAGGCGCACACAGTCTTCGCCTCCATGCCCGGCTGTGCGCCTACTTGGCCCAAAGATGGCAGACGAAACCACATCGTTGCACGGGAACGTGATTAAATTTTGATTTCGGCAATCAGCCAGAGCTTTTGCATGTGATTTTAATAAAATACAGGAGGACCGTGTGTCTCATTAACGCAAACATTGCCACCTACGGACGAGGACATGCGTGTAAGGACGAACGGTGGATGAAGCCAGTTATCAGCGCGTGCTATCGACAAGCACTTGAGACCGACGGCAGAGTGGACGATTCAATGAATAAACACGAGAGTCGTGGATTTTTTTTTCTGCTTTTTTTTTTTTGTTCGATTAAGGGCGCGTCCCCTGGTGGAGAGGCTCTGTGAACCGGTTCAAATCAACACTTATCGGAAATTGATTTCAGCCCAGTAGAGCTGTGTACACAGCAAAGGATGGAGGATACTTGGGGCTGTGAACAGAGGCGGTGCACGAGGAGGCAGTGACTGAGTGAGGCGGTGGATCGTGTGTCGAGACAGCGTCAAGTGCGAAGGCATTGGA
Organism: Eristalis arbustorum; assembly: GCA_916610145.1. Lineage (NCBI taxonomy): Eukaryota > Metazoa > Arthropoda > Insecta > Diptera > Syrphidae > Eristalis > Eristalis arbustorum. Next base: position 71,342,637 of record OU744319.1, read on the forward strand.
TATGCCTTGGGAGAACTGATTGTGAGAAGGTTGGTTTAAGAGGGGTCATGGGACTGAGGCGGGAACCAATGGTCTCTGGGACAAGCTTTGCATGTGATCTTGGGGACTGCTGGCGTGCAGCACACCTAGGGAGGTAGACAAGGGGCGATTCACCGTGAGGTTTAATTTGCAATAGGCATCACGTATTCAGACTAGAGGCTTTCTGGAATTCAAGCACATGGCCTCGGTGGACTCTGCTTACAACAAGACGGTGCTACGACCCAAACAGCGCCTGAAACAATGCACTTGTTGAGAAATCAATTTGGTGAGCACTTAAATTCACGATTTGCTACCGTAAATTGGCCGCCTAGATCGTGCGACATCACACCTTTGGCCTATTTGCTAAGTTCTTCAGAAATAAGCCAGCTACGATCGACGAGTCACACAAGCCAGAAACCTGCCTTTCAGTCCGGCTTTTAAACTTAATTATCATTGCTATTAAATTTTTCAAAAATTGGCATGCAAACTCGAAATGCTAATAAGAACAATGTTTGAACCAAAAATTACAATTGCCTCCAACTGCAACTTTGGTGCTCGAACGAGTCACATATTTGGACCTGCCGAATGCACCACTTCAGGCGTAGTTGTGGCCAACATTTACATGAAATTATTTTCAAAAAGGAGACACCTTGAATTGTTCTTTTAAAATGTTCAGTTTGCCATCAAATTTATGTTTTATTTCGCAATACAAATCAAACCTCAAGATGAATCACCCGTGTACCCTTGCCACTTTGCGACCACTGCTCACTTACAAGTCGTGTCGATTGTGTCCGTAATTTTTGATGGGCTACTGCCATGAGACCACCCTACTACGTTTGCAAAGGAGGCTTTCAGCTCAGCAGGTCCTTCAGCTCTGCAAAGTAGTGTCTACCCAAGTGATGTTCCCTTTTCATTGCTAGGGCTGGGCAGCACCCTCAAAACAGAAGTTGGACAGATGCTGCTCCTCCTGTGTGGTATGTTCAACCGGCGATGCATGCGTGCACTGCCTGCCGTACGACCGAGGAAAAAAGTTGAACTTCCATACGACCATCGAATGCATCGTTCACACTTGTACAACCTAGTACAAATTGGTCTCTAATAATATAATATGGGTGGCGCTACAGCCCGTAGGGGGCCAGGGCCTAGCTTCTCAGCAACCACTCGTGTTGTGCATGCTATTGTTCTCACACGAGTGGAAGGGACATACAGTTTTATGCCGACTCCGAACGGCCAAGTTTGAGAAGCTTTTTCTAGACAGGAAATACTCTTTGAGTGACTCGAAAGAGGTGGGGTCATGCAAATTATTTTCGTCGCACAGAGCTGGAATCGAACCTACGACGTCGAGGTTGGGGTCGACGCACATACCCAATACGCCACGGGCCACAAAAATTAGTCTCTACGACCCTTTTTTATTCAGCTTCCACAATGGACTAGCCTTCGAAGCCCTCTGTCTAGGGCTTCATCATACAATTTTCGACGACGTGAGCGTGTAAGTGATCGACAAAATATTCTCCAAGCCCCGATCCATTCTTCGCAAGACTGTCGGCTTTTCCGTGGCCTTGATTGCCAGTATGGCCATGTTCGTTCGCGGACAGTCGATCACGATCAACCGCATAGATCATAGAAAAATAAAGTTCATAGAACCGATTCAGTCGTTTCAGTCAGTTCAGCTTTTTTCTCCAGTATGGCCATGTGCAGAGAACAGAGTCGCCGCATTCGCCAAGGATACTGACGCTTTGTCTGCACAGCAATACGCCACGGGCCACCAAAAAGGATACAGACCCTTTGTGTGCATAGCCTGACAAGTTTCGAAGTCAAAATGTCCGATGCGATGGCTTTTATTGCCGCTTGGACTTGCGTTCTCGTAGTGCTAGTCTTGTTTCGTGTATCGCAACCACTTCAGCTTGGAAGACGTTGCTGTCGCCCCTTAATATATATAATATGGGTGGAGCTACAGCCCATAGAGGACTAGGGCCTAGCTTTGCAGGAACCACTCTTGTTGCGAGTGCTATTGTTCTCTCACGAGTGGAACTTATTGCAAAGAATTTTTCGAATTGGTCAAAAGAGACCCCTGCTTCTGTACCCCAGCTCGTGCAAAAGTTGTTGTGTGGTACATTCAATGGCAATGCATGCGTGCCTATAACACAGCGTCCGAGGAGGGCTCCTACAAGTGTTCACACCTCACTGCGACTAAGGTTTCTTAGTCGTCGGTAGGTTTACAGGAAGAGTTACAAAACTGCTGCTACCATTTTCTCTTCACAAGAATCATCTAAGGCAGTCTATTTAACCACGAACGAGGATGAGCAATGAGCATCATAAGCCTTGTCAGGCACGTCTACGGGTCCAACACTGAACGTGGCTAAATGATGTGAACCGCATGGGCAACTCGTATGCGCTGGACAAGCTCGTCGACCCCATGGTAGGGTAACAAACAGCAAGACGCCTACATTTAAAGTGACCTACAAACGTGAAGATCAACCTCAACCAAATTAATGTGCGACGCTTGGGCTGTTCAGACCAAGAATCTTGCCTAATTGAGGAGTACCTGAGCATCTAGACGAGGACGATAACTTTGGTGGCCATGGTCCACAACAAGCAGTATTAATATGAAAGAGGAGTCTATCTGGTCCCCATTAGGAGTTAGGGCTGCCGTTGGTTTTTAAAATAAACAAAATTATGGAAAATCAACGACGGCACTCACAATGGAGTACTATACCATTTCTGAAAGCCAGGAAGTTGCCGTCAAACCCAGCATTTAAATTAAATTATGATTGTTATTAGATTTCGCATGCAAACTTGAAATGTTAATAAAAGCAATGTTTGAACCAAAAACCACAATAGTTGTTTTTTTTTGCATTTAAGTCGTCTTCCTTTGAGGTAAGTAAATGAATACTAGCTTAACAAGGCAGTACCTGAGAGGACGGCTTGTTAACCTGAGCTTAAAGAATTTCAAATCCCTTTAAGAAGGTAGGCAGTACCCTCTCACGTAACTTGGTTTGTCCGTTGGCAGAAGGTGCTTTTCCCCTGGCAGACGCCTGTGTCATCAGTACTCTCTACTTGCAGTACTCATGCTAAGCTTACAAAGTGCCCCTTGATGATGAATGACGAATATTTTGCACATTGGTGACTCGCCAACCGCCGGCAAAGTCTGGGACTCCAAGTAGAACGACGCAAAGGAGGATGGCTGTATCAAGACGCCTGTATTTGATGCACAGACGTGAAGAGGAAACTTAATCAACTTGTAGTGCAAAGCTGCAGCTGTAAGGACCTATAGTCTTGCCTAGTTGGTGAAGAGGGCACTTAAACGCCGAAACTAGTTGCAGTCTAAGAAATTACGAGTGCCTCCAGTTACAGCTTAGATAAGTACGCGGGTGCCTCTATAGTCTATCAGGTGTACCAGTATGAAGTGATCGTCAAGATGTAAATGTCTCGGTAGGGAACATTTGTTGTAACCGAGCCCTTATTTTTTTTTTGTTTGTTTGCTATGACATCTGTGAAAAATATTTAGTATACATCAAGTCATTGAGCAGACAAAATCATATTTTTTCATCGTGTTAAAAATGTTGTCGAATTTTGTACCAGAACGTGATGATTTGCGGCAAGCATTAATTTTTTGTTTTCATTTGAAGAAAAGTGCTGCAGAGTCGCATCGAATGCTTGCGGAGGCATATGGTGATCATGCTCTATCAGAAGCGGAAATAATGATTTTGATGTGAGAAATGAAGAACGTGGAAGACCACCAAAAAAGTTTGAAGACGCCGAATTGCAAACGATATTGGATGGAGATGACACTTTGAGTCAGAAGCAAATGGCAGCAATGTTAAATGTTGCACAACAAACAATTTCTGAACGTTTTTACTCTCCCATCAATAATTAGTGTCTTATATAGCCGTATCTCGTGGTGGCCCGTGGCGTTGTGGGTATTTGCGTCGACCCCAACCTCGACGTCGTAGGTTCGATTCCAGCTCTGAGCGACACAAATAATTTTCACGACCCCACCTCTTTCGAGTTACTGACAATGCTCAAGGAGTATTTTCTGTCTAGAAAAAGCTTCTCAAATCTGGCCGTTCGGATTCGGCATAAAACTGTAGGTCCCTTCCACTCGTGTGAGAACAATAGGACGCACAATACGAGTGGTTGCTGAGAAGCTAGGCCCTGGCCCTCTATGGGCTGTAGCGCCACCCATATTATTATTATTATAGCCGTATCTCCCTCAGATGTACCTTGTGGCAGTTGCACGCTTAGCCCGCTTTTACACACGCTAAGCTAGTCGCAGAATTCTAAATGACTTTGGGCAAGGGAGGTGAGACAAAAACGATCACACAAAGGAAATGACAAACACATTAAAGGAAGTTGGAGGCCTTCACAACCATCAAGACGGAAACGACACACTGCCTTCCGCATTCAAGCCCCCATCACATCACAACCTCTCCTTAAACAGACACACTCACGCGTTAAACAAAAAGAAAATCAGTAAAAAAAAGACCACCACACCAGCCGCCATCACATCCCGCGTTCAATCACTCAATCCACAAAGCGAGTGAACCTCATCGCATAAACAAGAAGCAACCACGGAACACGCGCCGAATGGATGGCGCTTCAACTTGATATTCCGGGTCATAAATCCCATCCAAATTAAATAAATAACACCCACCTACCAGCGCAGCGCTCCCCACGCCACGACAAGCCTACAGCTACGTCCAGCTTGAACCAACCGACCGACAGAAGCGGAAAAAAAAACCGATTTTCGCCGAAACGGAATACGTCACATTAATAAACAATTAATTCGTGATAAACTATGCGGAAAATTGTCCACATGGGAATTTAATCCTCGCACCATCGTGCGTCCACACTTGACACACACACGCACACGCTGCAGGATATGATGTGACCCCCATGCGCACACGGCCACCCACACACGCGAGCACCGGCGAGGGTTGAGAAACAATAAAAATAAACTGTAGTGTTCGCTATAATTACTGTCCCTCGAGCTCGGCGTGTACGTGTCATCGGAAGAAGGATTTCCGTGTATTCAGCGTATCATAACACGGCTCAGATGAGTACATCCCGTGAACACATGTCGCCAAGCGGCAAATATGCCCAACAAAGGGTATTAGACTGTTTGTTGTTTTTTTTTCCTCCTTCGTCTCTCTGGAAAACAGAAAAACACAACAGATTTCCCCCAGAGTTTGTTAACCCGCTTCCGCCAGGCCAGATTACACGTGTGGAGCTAGCACACACACACACCGACGGCAAGGACACTCATAAAAAGATTCCAAGCAACCCGGACAGACCCTCTCCTCGTTCTTATGATCGATACCATGGGAAATAGTCCTTAACGGAACACTTGCTTTTCACTAGCTGTACACCGGTAGTGCACAAATCCGCAAAACAGGATTTGGCGTACAATTACTTTGCAAGGGGGAAAAGAATCCTTGCACACTACACGAGTACACGCCCGCCATTCACACGCTCGCCGATAATTGCGAATTCAGCAGCCATTTACATCTAGTGCTCCTTACCTTCCCTCCACACACACACACGCGCGCTGTCGCCCTTGAGACGGTCAAAATGGCAAGGCATCTCCACGGCAACGACGAGGAACCGAACCGAGTCTCGAGCCGAATGTCCTATTCATTTGCAATAAAATCGAATGGAAATGTGAACTTTTTATTATCCTTAAAAGTGGATTAGGTACGTGGACGAACAAAAAAAAAAAAAAGGATGAAGGACGAACCATGACTGTGTGAGACGTGGCCATGAGTGGGTGTTCTCGATTGCACTCATGGGTGCTGCGAATGCTCCTTTTGTTGTGGAGGCCCCTGACGCTCTCGGCTCTCGTTCACACGGATGACACTTTCAGTGGGGATCCATCAGCCGTGTACCTACATGCGAAAGGATCTGCAGGCATTGTGTGCAAATGGATTTACCCATCACACATCTGCCCTTTTTCTTTATTTTTGCGCCTTCTTTTCGGGCGCACAGGATCGAGGTAGTAAAATTAAAGACGAATGTGATGAGTCCTTATCGGATGTGTGTGTGTGGGGGGCAGTGTTGCCGTTTCCGATGTCGATACACATAGCCACCCGGCCCCCGGAGACTGGCGATGTTCTTATGTTTATCGTCGGACATAAATCTCTGAGATGTCAATAAAAGAAGCTGAACTCTCGGCTGATGTGGATGACGAAGCTCGAAACCGGTACCGAGCTGTTAAACGGATTTTATGCAATTTTCGAAACTGTCGGCAGCGTTTAGTCAGTTAATCAGTGTCTTACTCGACCGAAATGTCGCGATAAATTCTGTTTTCCTTTCGCATAAAACATGTGAACGCGGATTGCATTCTAATGGGACGGCACGCCAAGCGGAGGCAGTAACGCACTCGAGGGATGATTGGGGATTTTATTCGCAGTGGTGATGTGTGCTCGTAATGACCGATTGCATCATCTTCCAACTGCCACAGCGGCCCTATTAGGCCCACCAGCGACTTGCGCACACCTTTTTGCGGGTTCTGGGGGCCGCCTTAATCCACCCTGAGAGTTTGGAGTGCATCCGACAACTTTCAGATTTTGACCCCAAAATCCAAGCAGTGGTTAGTAAGGCATTTCTGAAGGATTTCATGTCCCATCTTCCAACTGCCACAGCGGCCCTATTAGGGCTACCAGAGACTTGCGCACACCTTTCTGCGGGTTCTGGGGGCCGCCTTAATCCACCCTGAGAGTTTGGAGTGCATCCGACAACTTTCAGATTTTGACCCCAAAATCCAAGCAGTGGTTAGTAAGGCATTTCTGAAGGATTTCACGGCCCATCTTCCAACTGGCACAGCGGCCCTATTAGGGCCACCAGCGCCTTGCGCACACCTTTCTGCGGGTTCTGGGGGCCGCCTTAATCCACCCTGAGAGTTTGGAGTGCATCCGACAACTTTCAGATTTTGACCCCAAAATCCAAGCAGTGGTTAGTAAGGCATTTCTGAAGGATTTCATGTCCCATCTTCCAACTGCCACAGCGGCCCTATTAGGCCCACCAGCGACTTGCGCACACCTTTTTGCGGGTTCTGGGGGCCGCCTTAATCCACCCTGAGAGTTTGGAGTGCATCCGACAACTTTCAGATTTTGACCCCAAAATCCAAGCAGTGGTTAGTAAGGCATTTCTGAAGGATTTCATGTCCCATCTTCCAACTGCCACAGCGGCCCTATTAGGGCTACCAGAGACTTGCGCACACCTTTCTGCGGGTTCTGGGGGCCGCCTTAATCCACCCTGAGAGTTTGGAGTGCATCCGACAACTTTCAGATTTTGACCCCAAAATCCAAGCAGTGGTTAGTAAGGCATTTCTGAAGGATTTCATGTCCCATCTTCCAACTGCCACAGCGGCCCTATTAGGGCTACCAGAGACTTGCGCACACCTTTCTGCGGGTTCTGGGGGCCGCCTTAATCGACCCTGAGAGTTTGGAGTGCATCCGGCAACTTTCAGACTTTGACCCCAAAATCCAAGCAGTGGTTAGTAAGGCATTTCTGAAGGAGTTCATGCCTCATCTTCTAACTGCCACAGCGGCCGTGTTAGGGCTACCAGCGCCTTGGGCACACCCTCTTGCAGCTCCTGGTGGCCGCCTTAGTCGGTCCTGAGAGTTTGGAGTGCATCCGGCAACTTTCAGATTTTGACCCCAAAATCCAAGCAGTGGTTAGTAAGGCATTTCTGAAGGATTTCACGGCCCATCTTCCAACTGCCACAGCGGCCCTATTAGGGCTACCAGCGACTTGCGCACACCTTTTTGCAGCTCCTGGTGGCCGCCTTAATCGGTCCTGAGAGTTTGGAGAGCATCCGACAACTTTCAGATTTTGACCCCAAAATCCAAGCAGTGGTTAGTAAGGCATTTCTGAAGGATTTCACGGCCCATCTTCCAACTGCCACCGCGGCCCTCCTGCCAACAACCCGTTCGCCTGACTTGAGGGCGAGAAAATAAAAATTACGAGTGGCAGCATCGTCCTGACATGCCACCACGAGAGGGTCGAGCAGCACAGCAAGGCTTACCCAAAAGTCAATAAAAATTCAAATTTATTGCGTAAACCATCCGAGAGCATACAGCATACACCATAAAAAGGACAAACTTATCTGCGATGCAAAATTATCCTTCTCGTCCTTGTGTTCGGGGAAAAAAATATGACAGACACGTTTGCCGCCCGCCCCCTCCAGCCACTGAAATGCCGTCGCAACACCCTAACTTCGACAAAACAACAAGTATGACATGCAAATACAAACCGGCAACACAGCGCCGGGTCGATGCGATGCGGGCGAAAAAAAATACCGTGCGCTCCATGACACCCTCCCACAGAGTGACTTAAAGAGCTTACTCCGTTCAATCCACAAGAGGGTGGCAAGCAGCGACTAAGTGGCGCCAGGACACGACACACAGAAAAAAAACGGGGAACTGCTTTCTGCCAAACAACACACAGTCGCCTTGATCGGCAGTTGACTTTTTCAAAGCGCCACCCAACCCTCCCCCGGCGGGACTGTGTGTTGGCTACAGTTAGACAGACTTTTGTCGTAAACTTCGCGCGCTCGCAATTATTATTACTTTTATGTGAGCTAAGCCAGCGAGCGAGTGAGTGAGCGAACGACCAACAAGCGAAGGATGTGGAAATCATAATTGCCGGGACAATTACGGAAACGAAAAGTTTTCCTTCGGTGGCAGCCAGCCAGCCAGTCAGTCAGACGACTGACTTCTGCCATTGTTTCCGGCTTTAAGACTGCAAGTTCTGGATGTGGCTCGAAGAGGGATGATATAGCAAGTCGCCCCGGGGTTGCCTATTGATTTTTAATGAGCACTGCGTATCGCCGTTGTTTACGATTATTGTTATAATTAAAGCGAAGTGTTTGAGCTGTGAAATGCTGCTTCCTGTTGGTTCCTGTCGGCGTCATGAATGAATGGAGTTCGGCGTGAGAGTCGGTGAGAGAGTTGCGGGGAAGAAGAAGAATACAATTCCGTGGAATGAAAGTAAATTCGATTGATATCGTTCGAATGACGTTGATGGGAAGTTAAGCGGATTCCGATGGCTTTAATGAGATTCAAACAATGGCGCAGATGGATGAGGGTGGTGGGGTGGGATTTAAGGATTCGTCGGGAACTGATTGAGATCGAGGCGCTCGATAGACCCGTGGGAGTTGACTTGGGGTGAGCTATCGGCGTGGACACAATGGCATCGACATCAAACGAGAAAGGATATCCTGGGCGGCGGTATAGGCGGCTCGGGATCAAAGAAGTGTTCGAATTCAATTTGAGGAGTATCCTGATTCGTGGGAGGGAAGCGCGGTGAAGGGGATGGGATACATCTTGGGGAGCGAAGGGGCATGCTAGATTAGGAACCTCTTGTGGAGCGCAGTAGGATGTCGGCTGTGGCACGCCTTGTGGAGCGTAGCAGGATGTCGGCTGTGGAACTTCTTGTGGAGCGGAGAAGGATACGAGCTTTGGATCGTCTTGTGGAGCGCAGTAGGATGTCGGCTGTGGAACGTCTTGTGGAGCGAAGAAGGATGTCGGCTGTGGATCGTCTTGTGAAGCTCAGGAGGATGTCGGCTGTGGATCGTCTTGTGGAGCGAAGAACGATGTCGGCTGTGGATCATCTCGTGGAGCGAAACAAGATGTCGGCTGTGGAACGTCTTGTGGAGCGGAGAAGGATGTCGGCTGTGGAACGTCTTGTGGAGCGCAGTAGGATGTCGGCTGTGGAACGTCTTGTGGAGCGGAGAAGGATGTCGGCTGTGGAGCGTCTTGTGGAGCGCAATAGGATGTGTGCTGTGGAGCGAAGTCGAATGTCGGTTGTGGAACGTCTGGTAAAGTCTGACGGGACTCTGGGATCGTTTGTTAAAATGACAACATGGTCTGAGGACGCAAGGACCTCTTGTAAGATCATAGGCGACTCCCTAAAAACCGTCCCTGATCTACATCCCACCACACTCCATTGTCCCCGACCAAGGAAATGTCCCTCAAATCGATGAATCCCAACAAATTTCTTGAGAATACCCCAAGACACTGCTTCCTATCAGCAGAGGTGATTGTCTTGTACCCAATCAAAACGAAATCACCGGGAACCTTCAAAGAGCCATTACATCAACCATTTCAATTGTCTCATTGTCACGCCTGACTATTTCCAGAGAATCCCTGTGAAACTGAATACCTTTCGCCTCCTACACACGCACACACACACCCATCTGATCCTTGAACATTTTCCCATTCTCCCAGGCATCTGCCTCGTCTCTGAAGACGAAAAAATTCCCACGAATCTCATGACTATTCATTAACTCTGCTCTGCTCTGCTCTGCTCTGCTCTCTCTCTCGTCGTAACTGGACAAGACACCCTCAGAGCAGGTATCCCATATCTGGTGACTCACTTTCATTCGGCATTTTTTCAGCCGCACCATCTAAACCACAAATCTGTCGTAGATCATCATCGGTCGGAGTGACTCAGTCAGGCTTGACGTTTCCTTGACACTGTGTGCATGCATACATATGTGTCGTGTAGTTTCTCCGTCGGCATCTTCGGTGATTCAATACACCGCCGGTGGAAGTGGGCACAGCAAAAAAAGAATTCGCAGATATCACGACTGTCATATCAAACCAGACCCAGCGGAGTCTCCAGCACTCAGTCAGTCTGTCGGTCATTGGCATTGACAGTTGGTCGATGCGATGCCAGGCGAATGACTAATCAGCGAAGCGCAAAATGTATTACGCCGCTCGATCCGTCCGCTGGACATGGAGGAATCTTAATTGAAATTTCAATCCACTGGCGGGTCGGATAGGCCAATTCCGCCAGCGTCTAGGATGACTACACTTGCCGTTGTTTGACTCATTTCAATTGAGATGAATGGGGCGGCAATTAAGCGAGACGAACCAATGATCCAAGCAGCGAAGAGACGGAGTGCAAGCCACTTGTCGCCGTCACAGCCTGGCTGGGCGGCTGAGTCATTCGATTTCCTGGTCGTTACGAGCAAAAAATTCGCCGAAAGATGATGAACTTCTCAGTGCGGTGACGACGGGTTGGGTGTGACAAATGCCATCGAATCTCTCCAATTCGGAGTCACCGACGCGTGGAATGCAGATGATAATCGTTTCAGCATTCCAATCCAATTCACGCCGACTAGAATTACATCACTCGCGCTCGACCGGCAGACGATGGGGCCTAACTAATTGGCTTCCCCTGCGGAGGCATCGGCTTCCCCCGGAACATCAATCACTCCTACCTGCTCTGTCGGCGTGCCGAATTTGTATCTCGTAAAGAATTTCCCCGGAATTTTCCCCCGGACACAGAACGATCGGGCCGAGGCGAGACCTGTTCCCAGAGATCAACAACAACACGACCACACTGCCCCACCACAAGCAGGCAGCATCATTCAACTTCTGTCATGAACTGGACTGCAGTTCTGGGCCATTGTGTGCCCGCCGTGCCGCACCATCTCCACCGCGATTGCCTACGGGACTGCTTTGGCCTGCTGCATGCAAGGAATCGGACAAAAATCATAATAACCGACGAGACGGAGGAACAAGAGTAGCCAGCCAGCCAGCCAGCACCAGCCAGCACACCAGCACCAGCACCAGCAGAAGAATCAAAGCAGAAGAACATAAAACACAAGAGAGAATACACAGAAAATTCCCCGTACCCAGTGAACCGGGCTGAACCTGGAAGACCATCAAGAGCTGAACCCTGGAACCGCTATCCGTGCGCTCGGGGATAATGATTTTATTTGTATTCCCCGTGTGTTGCCGGCTGTAATTTATCTTTCAGCCCATCCCCGTCTGCCTCTCTCGACGTAGCATGTCCGAAAAAAAGAAAAAGATACACACACACACTCAGTCAAACTCGCTTAGGTGCTACGTGTGCCTCGAGACGGTGCGATTTCGCCCCGTGATTGGGGCACTTTCCAGAGCGATGGAGAGAGAGGAAGTGGTGATGACGAGAGGAAATCATAAGTCGCCTCCCACTCGGGGCAATTAACCGGCGCGGCACGGCTGTAATTTTGATATCTAATACCCATTACGTAGCACCTAGTCATACCTTGACTTCCTAATGGACTTCAGATACAAGATACTGCCTCGACCGCCCCCCACACACATGAGAGAGGCTGTGCTGAAAGGAGTGCTGCCTGCGTCTCAGTCTCGTTGGGTAGATCGTGACCATCAGCGGTAACTGTTTGCCGGAGAATATCGCATTCAAACATGCAAGCAAACATTCAGACATGCATCCATGGCCGACTGCAAACAACGCCATCTCTTGTTTGCGAAATGTTACAAACGAAATGCCAGCGCGAACATATGTGCGCTCTGTTTGAACGGTTTTAATGCTTAATGGCGGGGTGGCAATGGCAATCCACTTGCGTGCAGCGGTATGTTTAACTGCTCGTAAAAAAAAAAAAACCACGAACAAGGAGCCAACAGCCAACAGCCAACAAGGAGCAGCGAGGCACAGAAAAAAAAATTTCGGATTTTTATGAATTTTTTCGTCCATCCTTTGGATTGCGTTGTGATGGATTTTTTTTCGCGTGGTTTCTCATTTTTTATTTAAACGGACGGAGGGTAACAACAGATGGGATGGATGGGAAATTGAAGCGAATGGGGCGAGGCAGCGAGGGCAAGGCAGCGACGAACAAGGCTGCGGCTTGGCGATTGCTGTCAGAGGAGATTACTCAAAATGCGTTTAGCCACGCGTCGGTGGGTTCCGACGCAGTCGGTGCCGATAAAAAGCCATTGTTCGCTGGCTTATCACGAGGCAGTCAAGGGCTTCCCGAATGCAAGTCAGTGAGGGAATTGTGGCAGTCTGGTGAGTGCGACTTGGTGGGGAGTCATTGATAAATCCAGACTGTGGTTGGCGTGGAGTTGAGGGAAACCAACAGTCAAACGACTCAAATGAATTAGACTGTCTGGCACAATACCGGCTGCAGGAAAAGAGGTAAAATACCTTGGAGGCATCTTAGGCAGCAGGCTCTTTTGGAAAAGATACACGAAAGAGATCACCAGGAAAAGGCACACAGAAGAGTTTTTTTTTAGAACACACAGAAGAGATCACCAAGAAAGCGACGCGTGCTTTAATGATTTTTAAAAGCCTAGCCGGCAAATCCTGGGGTTGCAAGCATCCTCGGATGGATGTACATCGCAATTGTTAGACCAACAACCACATACGGTGCACTAGCTTGGTCCAAAAGAACCAACCTGATCAGTGCAAGGGACCCAACTCAAACAAACTCAAAGGTTGGCATTCCTCTGTGTTACAGGGACCATGAGAACCTGTCCAACTGCCTCCATGGAGGTGCTACTGGAGCTGACTCCATTGCTTCTAGTGGTTGCCAAATCTTCATGAGAATGGCAACAGAAGGGATAGGAATAGACGGCTACTCCTGGCCATCCCGAAGGATGACGCGATTGGGAAATTGAATTTCCAACATGCGTTAACCATTAAGCTCAACATTGTTCAGAGACTGAGCAACAATATGGTAAAATGGCATACAGACGGATCAAGAACTGATGAAGGACCAGGGGCGAGATTATTTGGACCCCGGACAAAGTCCTACGAACCCATTGGCTAACGCGCAAGTAACTTGTTTACAGAGTGTCAAATCAATCAACTGTGACATAAAGACAGGTTCTGAATTTCAATTTCACGCGATACCGAAATTGATCTCAACCAACATCGATTTTTGGTAATAGCACCAGCATCGTGCCAGCATCAACAAGCCCTCATTAAGGACCCTCATTGGAGTCATAACCGGGCACTGTGTAATTGGGACTCATGCTCGCAGGATGGGTGGCCCCTCATAATGATTTTTGCAGAAGCTGCATGGATGAAGAGGAGGAAGAAAATACTCATCACCTCTCTCTGCTCATGCAGTGCTCTTGCCAGTCGTAGGTTCCTGCACCTAGGAGCCCACTACTTCAGCGACCGTAACGAGCTAAAAAGTGCCAGCATTGGCCAACGAAATCGGTTCGTCAGCAGCACCAACTGGTTCCAGCGTTAGGAGAAGTCAATCCGCGTGGTATCACAATGGGCCTACTCTGGCGTCTTTCAACCACAGACAGACGCTATGACTAGTGACAACTGCGAGATAGCAATATTGTCGGCAGTCGTGGCGCTATCATGCCACTTGACTCGTATATCATCAAATCCAAGCTTGTGTGAAAATGCTTAAGAAGCTGGGAAGGAGTAACAGAGTATTAATCTGCTGGGTACCAGGCCATGCAGGGACTTGGCCATAGGCAATGAATTGACGCCCATGTAGGGACCTGGTCATAGGCAATGAAACCGCCGACTCCCCCACTAGGAAAGAAGCATCGAACCTTTTATAGGCCCCAAACCATTCTGCGCTGTAGGAGACCATGGCCCCAGGGAAGAGTTTCCAGGAATGAGAAAGAAGGAACAGTGCAGACACCTGGAACAACGCGCATAGCATAAAGCAGACAAAGAAGCTCTTGGGTCAACATAATCGGAAGAGGTTTGAGGCATTTAAGTTATCAGCGCGAATGTTGCCAGCCCAAGCTACATCCAGTACACCAGTTCAGTTGCCATTCCGAACCATCTGGTCAACACTTGCTTCTTCTTCTTGGATTGGCGCTGCAGTCCGGAGTTGACCTGGGCCTCAACCAACATGCCTCTCCAGCCAGCACGAGCTTTCGCCAGCTGCCTCCAGCTGCGCACACCAAGTTGGTTGAGGTTCTTTTCCACTTGTGTGCGCCATTTAGTGCGAGGACGTCCTCTATTGCGCTGTCCCAATGGCTCGGTGTCGAAAACTCTTCCGGCCGGAGCTGTGGTGTCCATCCGCTCTACATCACCTAGCCATCTTAAGCGTTGGATCCGAAGACGCTTAACAGTACAGCCGTATAGTTCGTGGTTGAACCTTCTCCTCCGAACGCCATCGACGCAAACAGGACCAAAGATCGTACGCAGAACGTTTTCTCTTTTCTTTCAAAACAACCAAAAGCTTCTTCATCCGCTTTCAATAGCGTCCATGTCTCTGCGCCATAGAGCAGGACTGGGATGATCAGAGTTTTATACAAAGCCAACTTGGTGTTTCGAGAGATGGCTCTGTTACTCAATTGCCTCTTGAGCCCGAAGAAACAGCGGTTGGCAAGAGTAATTCTGCGCTTGATCTCGGTACTGGTGTTGTTGTCTCTATTTACTCCGGAGCCACGGTAGACGAAGTTGACTACCTCAAAGTTTCTGCTGCCCAATATGACGCTCTGTCCGAGACGTCGATGTTGTGCGTCCTTCCGTGATGACAGCATGTACTTTGTTTTGCCCTGGTTTACCGCTAGACCCATTTTAGCCGCTTCCGCTTCAATGCAAGCAAACGCCTCATTGACGGCTCGCTGTGTTCGTCCAATCACGTCAATGTCGTCCGCTCAGGCTCAGGCTCAGGCTCAGGCTCAGGCTCAGGCTCAGGCTCAGGCTCAGGCTCAGGCTCAGGCTCAGGCTCAGGCTCAGGCTCAGGCTCAGGCTCAGGCTCAGGCTCAGGCTCAGGCTCAGGCTCAGGCTCAGGCTCAGGCTCAGGCTCAGACTCAGGCTCAGGCTCAGGCTCAGGCTCAGGCTCAGGCTCAGGCTCAGGCTCAGGCTCAGGCTCAGGCTCAGGCTCAGGCTCAGGCTCAGGCTCAGGCTCAGGCTCAGGCTCAGGCTCAGGCTCAGGCTCAGGCTCAGGCTCAGGCTCAGGCTCAGGCTCAGGCTCAGGCTCAGGCTCAGGCTCAGGCTCAGGCTCAGGCTCAGGCTCAGGCTCAGGCTCAGGCTCAGGCTCAGGCTCAGGCTCAGGCTCAGGCTCAGGCTCAGGCTCAGGCTCAGGCTCAGGCTCAGGCTCTGGCCCTTTATGGTTCGTCTGCCTGATAAGTTAGTAAGTAAGTAGGTTCGATCTAGTAGGTCAACGACGGACCTCGTAAGCAAGCAGTTGAACGGACTTTTGGAAGATCGTGCCTCGGGTGTTTACGTTTGAGTTTCGCACGATCTTCTCCAGGACGTTGTTAAAGAAGTCACATGACAGCGCGTCGCCTTGCCTAAAACCTTCTTTTTGACGTTGAAGGTCTCGGTGAGTTCGTTACCGAACTTGATGGAGCAGCGAGAGTTCTCCATCGTCATCCTGCACAGCGCACACAGTAGCGCCATCTAGCAGCATTAAAATATGCAAATCGCACTTCAACGAACAGTGAGGGACCGCCAAAAATTTTTTCAACATTTAGGGGTTCCGTGGCCGAAACAATTTGGGAACCTATGGTCTAGAACACAAAACTGATCCAACACGTTTGCCTGTCAAGCACATCTGTCGTCTCTGTACGCCCCGTCGTGGCTACGAGTGGCAGAGAGACGGACAGTGCCGAAGAAAGTATTTCGGTCACGAAATAGCAAAAATACATCTTGGCACAGCCTCCGCACAACAATTTGAAACCACTTCAAAACTACACTGCCAACGCAGATCACATCATCCCCTGCCCCCAGATACATCATCGGTTTCTTGTCATAATTTCGCGAAATTCGCCAACTCCCCCGTCTGAAATGAATCACAATCCCAATTCCGGTGTTCTGGCGGATCAATGAAACGGACATTCATTTATCGGAAAACACTCTTATGAATGAAAACAACATTTCCCTCGGAAAACACGGGCGCTCTGCTGCGCCAGAAGACGAGAATAAATATTTCAAAAATAAACACGGCGCACCACGCCACAGCCCACCCCAAGTGGCGTACCCTGACTCACTTCACTGTCGTCGTTTGCACTTGAAGATTTCGAGAAAACAAATGAATTTCAAATCCAGCACGAAACTGGGCCGCCGGCCAAAACGCCTGTCACTTGAGATCATGCATGTCTGCTGAATCATCCGAGACCACCAAAAAAACACAATTCAAGTTTCCTGCAGAAGCGGTTCGTCACATCGTAACCACTGTCATTGCCATCGAATGGACAGTGTCCGCCCGCCCATGAATCACAATTGCGTTCGCACTAGTTTCCAATTGGCAGCAGTGCTTCCCTCAATCTCGCGTGATCGTGGGGAGAGTGCGGCGCAAATGCAAATCTGGTGCAACGCCAGGCAGAATGACAGCATCGACGCGACACGACGACACTGAGCCAAGCACACAAGCCACACCGCCAGACTCCACCACACCTCTCCATCGGCAGCCCCAGTCGTTGCATGTGGCACAGAGGCGAGGAGCCGCCGCCACAGTGAAAGACAGAAGGAATTGGTGAAATTAGTGGCGCCAATTTGTCGTGCAACATGCGAAAGAAATTCGATGTAATAAACGAACAGACACACGAGCCAGACACTCGCGCACTTTCGTTTCCATCCGACGGCGCGCATTTGCGTGTGTTTAGAACGAAACGAAATCGTTGTGTGTGTTTCAAGGTTCTCGCATGCAGAGAGGCATTGACATAGGTTCAATGTAAACAGCGTGTCAGCAGGCAGAGCGGGTCCCGAGCAAATGCGGAAGAACCAGCTCGAGCGCGGTGCACCGATGGAGGGGAGCGATGGCAGGGACAGCAGGTAAGTAGCGACTGAATGACATTTCACATTTGTGTGCAGTGCTACCGCAGCCGTCGCCGCGGGCATCATCGTCGTCCAGGTCCACTCGCCGAACAGGGAGTGGAATATTGAAATAGATTCGTGAGGAAGGTGGCTGGGGATGGCGGGGGACATTGGATAATAATGGAACACCGTGCGGAAAGGCGATACGCATTCGACCCGAATGTTGGCTCGGAATTGATTGCTTGCAGGCTTGAAATATTTATATTTTATTAGGACAACTCAATTGCACGTCGGCATCGGTCATGGCGGCATCGGATTTCTCACTAGAGGGGGGGGGGGGGGGGGGGGGGGGAACGGAGGCTGAGTAAACGATGCAATGGCTTTGGGGCGAGGAATTCGATTGCGAGCCGAGTGGACGGGTCCATGCAGAGCAGGGGATGCAGTCTGGAGGCAGGTCAGTTTAGACTCGATGCCTAGAGTGAGCCTTTGCAACCTAAGAGGAAGCCTGGCTCCATTGCTGGTTCAGAAGAGGACCACATCTCGTCCAGACACTGTGGCCAGAGGCAGCACTGCAACCGAGGTGGAAGCCTGGCCCCTTGTTCAGATGAGGACCACATCTCGTCCAGGCACTGTGGCCAGAGGCAGCCACTGCAACCGAGGTGGAAGCCTGGCTCCTTGTTCAGAAGGGGACCACATCTCGTCCAGACACTGTGGCCAGAGTCAGCCACTGCAACCGAGGTGGAAGCCTGGCCCTTGTTCAGAAGAGGACCGCCAGACACTGTGGCCAGAGACAGCCACTGCAACCGAGGTGGAAGCCTGTCCCCTTGTTCAGAAGAGGACCGCCAGACCCTGTGGCCAGAGTCAGCCACTGCAACCGAGGTGGAAGCCTGTCCCCTTGTTCAGAAGAGGACCGCCAGACACTGTGGCCAGAGTCAGCCACTGCAACCGAGGTGGAAGCCTGGCCCTTGTTCAAAAGAGGACCACATCTCGTCCAGACACTGTGGCCAGAGGCAGCCACTGCAACCGAGGTGGAAGCCTGGCCCCTTGTTCAGAAGAGGACCGCCAGACACTGTGGCCAGAGTCAGCCACTGCATCCGAGGTGGAAGCCTGGCCCCTTGTTCAGAAGAGGACCGCCAGACACTGTGGCCAGAGTCAGCCACTGCAACCGAAGTGGAAGCCTGGCCCTTGTTCAGAAGAGGACCGCCAGACACTGTGGCCAGAGTCAGCCACTGCAACCGAGGTGGAAGCCTGGCCCTTGTTCAAAAGAGGACCACATCTCGTCCAGACACTGTGGCCAGAGGCAGCCACTGCAACCGAGGTGGAAGCCTGGCCCCTTGTTCAGAAGAGGACCGCCAGACACTGTGGCCAGAGTCAGCCACTGCATCCGAGGTGGAAGCCTGGCCCCTTGTTCAGAAGAGGACCGCCAGACACTGTGGCCAGAGTCAGCCACTGCAACCGAAGTGGAAGCCTGGCCCTTGTTCAGAAGAGGACCGCCAGACACTGTGGCCAGAGTCAGCCACTGCAACCGAGGTGGAAGCCTGGCCCTTGTTCAAAAGAGGACCACATCTCGTCCAGACACTGTGGCCAGAGGCAGCCACTGCAACCAAGGTGGAAGCCTGGCCCCTTGTTTAGAAGAGGACCACATCTCGTCCAGGCACTGTGGCCAGAGGCAGCCACTGCAACCGAGGTGGAAGCCTGGCCCTTGTTCAGAAGAGGACCACATCTCGTCCAGACACTGTGGCCAGAGTCAGCCACTGCAACCGAGGTGGAAGCCTGGCCCTTGTTCAGAAGAGGACCGCCAGACACTGTGGCCAGAGACAGCCACTGCAACCGAGGTGGAAGCCTGTCCCCTTGTTCAGAAGAGGACCGCCAGACCCTGTGGCCAGAGTCAGCCACTGCAACCGAGGTGGAAGCCTGTCCCCTTGTTCAGAAGAGGACCGCCAGACACTGTGGCCAGAGTCAGCCACTGCAACCGAGGTGGAAGCCTGGCCCTTGTTCAAAAGAGGACCACATCTCGTCCAGACACTGTGGCCAGAGGCAGCCACTGCAACCAAGGTGGAAGCCTGGCCCCTTGTTTAGAAGAGGACCACATCTCGTCCAGGCACTGTGGCCAGAGGCAGCCACTGCAACCGAGGTGGAAGCCCGGCCCCTTGTTCAGAAGAGGACCACATCTCGTCCAGGCACTGTAGCCAGAGGCAGCCACTGCAACCAAGGTGGAAGCCTGGCCCCTTGTTCAGAAGAGGACCGCCAGACACTGTGGCCAGAGGCAGCCACTGCAACCGAGGTGGAAGCCTGGCTCCTTGTTTAGAAGAGGACCGCCAGACACTGTGGCCAGAGTCAGCCACTGCATCCGAGGTGGAAGCCTGGCCCCTTGTTCAGAAGAGGATCGCCAGACACTGTGGCCAGAGTCAGCCACTGCAACCGAGGTGGAAGCCTGGCCCCTTGTTCAGAAGAGGACCGCCAGACACTGTGGCCAGAGTCAGCCACTGCAACCGAGGTGGAAGCCTGTCCCCTTGTTCAGAAGAGGACCGCCAGACCCTGTGGCCAGAGTCAGCCACTGCAACCGAGGTGGAAGCCTGGCCCCTTGTTCAGAAGAGGACCGCCAGACACTGTGGCCAGAGGCAGCCACTGCAACCGAGGTGGAAGCCTGGCTCCTTGTTTAGAAGAGGACCGCCAGACACTGTGGCCAGAGGCAGCCACTGCAACCGAGGTGGAAGCCTGGCCCCTTGTTCAGAAGAGGACCGCCAGACACTGTGGCCAGAGTCAGCCACTGCAACCGAGGTGGAAGCCTGGCCCTTGTTCAAAAGAGGACCACATCTCGTCCAGACACTGTGGCCAGAGGCAGCCACTGCAACCAAGGTGGAAGCCTGGCCCCTTGTTTAGAAGAGGACCACATCTCGTCCAGGCACTGTGGCCAGAGGCAGCCACTGCAACCGAGGTGGAAGCCCGGCCCCTTGTTCAGAAGAGGACCACATCTCGTCCAGGCACTGTAGCCAGAGGCAGCCACTGCAACCAAGGTGGAAGCCTGGCTCCTTGTTCAGAAGAGGACCGCCAGACACTGTGGCCAGAGGCAGCCACTGCAACCGAGGTGGAAGCCTGGCTCCTTGTTCAGAAGAGGACCGCCAGACACTGTGGCCAGAGTCAGCCACTGCAACCGAGGTGGAAGCCTGGCTCCTTGTTCAGAAGAGGACCGCCAGACACTGTGGCCAGAGTCAGCCACTGCAACCGAGGTGGAAGCCTGGCCCTTGTTCAGAAGAGGACCGCCAGACACTGTGGCCAGAGTCAGCCACTGCAACCGAGGTGGAAGCCTGCCCCTTGTTCAGAAGAGGACCGCCAGACACTGTGGCCAGAGTCAGCCACTGCATCCGAGGTGGAAGCCTGGCCCCTTGTTCAGAAGAGGACCGCCAGACACTGTGGCCAGAGTCAGCCACTGCATCCGAGGTGGAAGCCTGGCCCCTTGTTCAGAAGAGGACCGCCAGACACTGTGGCCAGAGTCAGCCACTGCAACCGAGGTGGAAGCCTGTCCCCTTGTTCAGAAGAGGACCGCCAGACCCTGTGGCCAGAGTCAGCCACTGCAACCGAGGTGGAAGCCTGGCCCCTTGTTCAGAAGAGGACCGCCAGACACTGTGGCCAGAGGCAGCCACTGCAACCGAGGTGGAAGCCTGGCTCCTTGTTTAGAAGAGGACCGCCAGACACTGTGGCCAGAGGCAGCCACTGCAACCGAGGTGGAAGCCTGGCTCCTTGTTCAGAAGAGGACCGCCAGACACTGTAGCCAGAGGCAGCCACTGCAACCGAGGTGGAAGCCTGGCCCTTGTTCAGAAGAGGACCACATCTCGTCCAGACACTGTGGCCAGAGGCAGCCACTGCAACCGAGGTGGAAGCCTGGCCCCTTGTTTAGAAGAGGACCGCCAGACACTGTGGCCAGAGTCAGCCACTGCATCCGAGGTGGAAGCCTGGCCCCTTGTTCAGAAGAGGACCGCCAGACACTGTGGCCAGAGTCAGCCACTGCAACCGAAGTGGAAGCCTGGCCCTTGTTCAGAAGAGGACCGCCAGACACTGTGGCCAGAGTCAGCCACTGCAACCGAGGTGGAAGCCTGGCCCTTGTTCAAAAGAGGACCACATCTCGTCCAGACACTGTGGCCAGAGGCAGCCACTGCAACCAAGGTGGAAGCCTGGCCCCTTGTTTAGAAGAGGACCACATCTCGTCCAGGCACTGTGGCCAGAGGCAGCCACTGCAACCGAGGTGGAAGCCCGGCCCCTTGTTCAGAAGAGGACCACATCTCGTCCAGGCACTGTAGCCAGAGGCAGCCACTGCAACCAAGGTGGAAGCCTGGCCCCTTGTTCAGAAGAGGACCGCCAGACACTGTGGCCAGAGGCAGCCACTGCAACCGAGGTGGAAGCCTGGCTCCTTGTTCAGAAGAGGACCGCCAGACACTGTGGCCAGAGTCAGCCACTGCAACCGAGGTGGAAGCCTGGCTCCTTGTTCAGAAGAGGACCGCCAGACACTGTGGCCAGAGTCAGCCACTGCAACCGAGGTGGAAGCCTGGCTCCTTGTTCAGAAGAGGACCGCCAGACACTGTGGCCAGAGACAGCCACTGCAACCGAGGTGGAAGCCTGGCTCCTTGTTTAGAAGAGGACCGCCAGACACTGTGGCCAGAGTCAGCCACTGCATCCGAGGTGGAAGCCTGGCCCCTTGTTCAGAAGAGGATCGCCAGACACTGTGGCCAGAGTCAGCCACTGCAACCGAGGTGGAAGCCTGGCCCCTTGTTCAGAAGAGGACCGCCAGACACTGTGGCCAGAGTCAGCCACTGCAACCGAGGTGGAAGCCTGTCCCCTTGTTCAGAAGAGGACCGCCAGACCCTGTGGCCAGAGTCAGCCACTGCAACCGAGGTGGAAGCCTGGCTCCTTGTTCAGAAGAGGACCGCCAGACACTGTGGCCAGAGGCAGCCACTGCAACCGAGGTGGAAGCCTGGCCCTTGTTCAGAAGAGGACCGCCAGACACTGTGGCCAGAGGCAGCCACTGCAACCAAGGTGGAAGCCTGGCTCCTTGTTCAGAAGAGGACCGCCAGACACTGTGGCCAGAGTCAGCCACTGCAACCGAGGTGGAAGCCTGGCTCCTTGTTCAGAAGAGGACCGCCAGACACTGTGGCCAGAGTCAGCCACTGCAACCGAGGTGGAAGCCTGGAATCTTGTTCAAACGACGTCCAGATCCCCCGACCTTTCCAAACCCCATTTGCGTCAAAATTCACACGCGTCTCCCAATTAAAAAAAACAGACAATCCTGAACCACCGTCGCATCTAGACAAGAACTCGCTTGAAAGCGGCCGGCAATTCCCAGGCCACGCAAAATTCCCACCGCATCACGCAACGAGCCTCATTTCCATGCCAAATCAAAGAGCATGGCCTCATCAAATTTTAACCAGGTTCCGGTTCAAGATCTGGTTTACCTTCTCAGAGACCAGCCCACCTCCCGTCCGTCATTCCCGCATGTCAGAGCACTCTCATTAATCGCGCAAATTAACCCCAAATATGCGAGAGTTTACTCTTAATTGTTGACCCATTTCGTGGCACAAAACCAAGCAAAAATTCGCAAGAAATCCTCCTTCAAAGCGCACCATTGTCTCGCGCATTCCCAAGAACAAAGGTCCCCCGAGCCCGAGCCGGTTCGCTTCGAACACGCCACCGCAACATATTCCGCCGATTCAGCCGTGCCATCGCCCACGAAGGGGAAACCGGTATGAGTTGCGCGCTGACGTCATGCGACGTTCGGCTCGTGTGCTGGCATTTCCACACGGTCTGAGGCGACGGCACAGCTGATGGGTTTGTTTAGTCCGAAAATAGCTCGACGTGGTGACGGTTCGGTCCGGAGTGCGTTGCAGGAGAGAGAGAAAAATACGTTTGTTCCTTCGAAAAGATAAAATTGAAAATTTTGTTCAAGAGGAAAAATCGTTTTCGTCGCAAAGAGGAAAGGAATTTGATTTTCGTTTGAAATTCTTCGGTTTTCCCGTGTCGTTTGATGAGAAAATCCCCATCCATCCAAAGCCAGTGTGTGTTCATTAATTAGTGCATTTAATTGAAGGAGACGCGGAGGAGGAGCCCCGCAGGATGTGCCTTCAGCGAGACTGACTGTCTTTGTAGTCGAATCTAGAGCCTGTCACCTTCCACATCGAATTACTTTTCATTCTCCCCTCCGATCGGTGTGTGCGTGTGTGCCCGTGGATTACCAGTGTTGTGACGAGAAGAAAGACGAGTGTTTCTCGCAGTGAAGTGCAAGCAAACTCTGCTTTCCGAAATCCCAATTCACACCTCGGTTCCAGAGGATAGCACCTCCTGAACAGAAGATTCCCATTCAATTCCCATCACGTAGCCGTGGTCATTTTTTTTTTGTTCCCGACCCCAGGCAAAACAGACACCGTCACCATTATTAGCACATCGAGCAGCAGTTTCGCTAGTGGTAGCCGTACCAGTAGCACCAGCCGGAGCAGGAGCAGCAGCCTGAAGATGCTTGTTACTCCGACAGAACCGAATACCGGTCAGCCGCCGCCACCGTCGACGCCCAGCCGAACACCGTCGATACTCGACAGTCCAACTCTGGCACGGGTAGAACGTGCTCGCTTGAGATTGGAGGCGAGTCATCAGCAGAATGGCAAACGAGAGGATAGCTTGGAGCGCAGCATTCTAGATCCAAAGGTGAGTTATCAAAATTGTGTACTTGTGACTCTGCTCCGAGCGTTGTTCGATCGCTCTGAGGTTTATGAATGAAGGCGAGTCATCCTCGTGCAGTTCTCTTATCGCGATCGCATGCGGAACTTTGCTGAACGGCACTTCGGGGAATGAGATAAAGTTGAGGAGAAAACTTAAGTGATTGCGATGAAGTCGGGTGGCTTTTGTTTCAATTCGCAGAATGCGTCATTAGGTGTGTGTTTTGGGGTTAATTGCGGGAAAAAATAAGGTGGTTTGACTTGATTTAGTGAATCAGTCGGGTGACAGGAGAGTGGAGGTTGATTTTTGAATTAAACGCGATTCAAAGAGTGTCAATAGGAGTGACTAGGCGAGGCAAGAGTGCAGAGGCAGTTGCCTTGGCAGATTTGAAGAGCCCATTCCTCCTCATTTCCTCGCCACAAAGAACTCGAGGCAAAGGGTGGGCCTTCTCGTGACTATGCCTAAATTTGTGCAGATGGGCTCTCGCCTCGTGGGGCTCGAAGAGCCTATACCATCAGCTGCCAGGAGCTTGGGACAAAGTGGCGAGGGGTGGCTCGCCTCGAAGAGTCGTTGCCTCCAGTTACAGAGAGGTGAGAGTGGCCTTCTGGTGGATATGCCTAATTGGTAGCAAACCTGGATTTTATTCAACATTTAGAGGCTACCCATCGGCATGAGCGCTTCGAGTCTCCCGTGGCGATAGCCCCCTCGGATGAGTTGAAAAATGTGTGCCTCCAGTCAAAGAGAACCTGAGGCACGTCGTCTCGTGGTTTTTGCTAAATTGGCAGGACAGGTAGTAGAGCCTATCGCCTCAGGGGACTCGAAGAGTCCATGCCGAAGGGTAGGCGTTCTGGTGAATATTATCAAATTCTTGCAATAGAGTCATAATTTCAAAATGTAGAGGCTGTCGCCTCGAAGTCCATGCCTCCAGTAGGAGGGAGCCTAAGGCAGAAGCGTCCAAAATGTAGAGGCTATCGCCTCGAAGTCCATGCCTCCAGCAGCAGACAGCTTATGGCAGGAACGTCCAAAATGTAGAAGCTATCGCCTCGAAGTCCATGCCTCCAGTAGGAGGGAGCCTAAGGCAGGAGCGTCCAAAATGTAGAGGCTGTCGCCTCGAAGTCCATGCCTCCAGTAGGAGGGAGCCTAAGGCAGGAGCGTCCAAAATGTAGAGGCTATCGCCTCGAAGTCCATGCCTCCAGTAGGAGGGAGCCTAAGGCAGGAGCGTCCAAAATGTAGAGGCTATCGCCTCGAAGTCCATGCCTCCAGTAGGAGGGAGCCTAAGGCAGGAGCGTCCAAAATGTAGAAGCTATCGCCTCGAAGTCCATGCCTCCAGTAGGAGGGAGCTTAAGGCAGGAGCGTCTAAAGTGTAGAGGCTATGGCCTTGATACACCTCCTCCAGCCATCCTTGCCTTTAAAGTCAAACCATCACCCTCCCCCTAAATAGTAAAAAATTCCAAACCTGTCGCCTGCTCAGTGCACCGCACTTGACACACATTCCCTCCCTTCTCACTCATCGTGACAAATTGTCTCCTTAATTTCCCATTTTTCACGCATATCACTCGCACACCCCTCCCTCCACAGACAACCGACTTCAACTCAAAGAAGCCCACAAAATCTCATCAAAATCAAAGAACCATGACGGCACACTTTTCGATGTCTCGCCCTACCACCCCCAACCCATTTCTCAGACAGACAATTTCCACTCCCCTCTCCCACGCACACGCACACACATAACTCCACAATTAACAACGAAAATGAAAATTTATTTCATTACTCCGTGATCCTGTCCCCATCTCCGGCCAGTCACAGCCACCCCGGCAGCAAAGGTACGTCTGGAATATTCGTGCCCCCGAACCGAGAACCCACACAAACTATGTACGCGTAGTGAAATAATTCACTCCAACCTCCGGCCACCGCGCGCACTGCATACCAAGAACAAAAAGGAAACCGAAAAGATACTCGCACCTTGACACCGATATTTGGGTCAAACTCTGTGGACGGCCGCCGCCGAGGAGCACCGCCCGGAATGACCTGCGAGAGCTGCCGGCGGGTCAGGGATTCGGAGAACAAATTTAAATCACCTCAGAAATATGAAAATTCCTCGAAATGATAATAAATGCGAAGAAATCCATCGGTCCCGTAACACGCCCACACCCTCGAGAGGGGGATCGACAAAAAAAAAAAAACATCCATCCATCGTATCCATCACCCGAAAACGGCACGACCGGAGCGGCGGCGGAGACGTGTATATTTTTACATAAACAAGCCAAGACGGTATTTATTTTCGTGGCGACCTTAGAGCTTGACGATAGATACACTGCCTGTCCTTCTGTCCCTCGTGTTGCCGGTGAGACACTTCGGAGAGAATCAACAGCAATCGATGGGAAGAATCAATTTTAAGATGAGGCGAGGCCCTTCCCCCTGTCTGTGGGAGCGGTATGTGTCAGCCTAGCCGTCGATCTGAGGCCATTTAGATAATCTTCCTTCGCTAATTTGCATCATTTATTCACGAGCCATTCATCCAGAATCGACGTGGAAACACAGCACCGATCGTAGATGAATGGTGTGAGATGGCCCGCTGGGGAGAGGGGACGATCTGCTCTTAATGGCTTGACTTAACGGTTGTAAAATATATTGTTTATCTTAGAATTTCGATGGATTTGTCCGGAGGTCTCACGCGGCGAAGAATTAATGGGGTTTTTTTCCATATCGCCAGTCGGTGATGTATGGAGTGCATCAGGGATGCACTCAGGGACCGCTTGTTGTTCTTCTGTGAAAACGTCGCCATGGGAGGATGGTGATTTATGAGACCCTTGCAGTGATTGACATTGGGATCGCTGCGACCATTGCGTAACTATGAAACTATGTCACACCCGGGGGCACCGTGCCGGAAAGGGATGTGAGGCACGCCAGCGAACGCACACACGCACTTCCCTCAGATAGCCCATATGTTTCCATATCGCACCAGGGACCTCCGCCCGCTGGCCGGCCTCCCCTAATCATTTTAATCACGAGCAGGCCGAGGGAACATGTAATAATCTTCAGCGCACACACGATAGGGGATCAGACACCGCCACCATTGTACATGCGGCGGCGGCGACGAAGGCGGCAGCGTTGGTGGCGGCGGAACCGAACTCATGCCCGAACAATGCACGCTGCCTCTCGCGCGCTCTCGCATCCACCGGAAATTGCAATTACTTCAAGCTATTTTCCTTGTGGTTCTTTTCGTTTTGTTTGTGTGCCCTTCCCTTGCAGCGCTGGCGCATGGTGCGTAAGTGCAGACAGTCCGTGCGTTTTTCGAGCATTCTCAGCCTCGGCCGAAAGAAAGGTATGCCACCGGCACGCTTGATGGCCTCCCCCCGTGTCAATGTTGTCCTCCCGCCGTTTATCGTCCGCCTAATTGGATTGAGCCGGAGATCGGATTGAATCTCGATCGAATCGATTTCGATTTACATACCGAATCGGTTTACTCCACTTGACATTCGATTATGATTATGTTACACCGATCCGCGCGCGGGCCTAGGGAGGTTCTTACACACACACCCCGCGTGTGTGACAGCCCCGGTCGACCTGCATGTAAATCGCTGGATAATTATGTTTTTATTGTGGTGCACCGCACAGCGCGAGCCGCCACACACCCCACATGCCCCACCCGGTTGCACATGTGGCGCGGGGCTTATGAAGATTGATAGGCTCGAGTGCTGGAGGGGGTGCCGGGCTTAATTGTTTTATGGTGGCGCGGAGGCAGTAACTAGGCCGCGAGAGAAAATTGGTGCAGAAAATCAAGTTATCTCTCGATTGCAGTTGAAATGATTGAGATCGACGAGGTGGTGGTTGTTGGGTGAGAGGGGAGGAGGGGGAGAGGGGGGTGTGCTGTGCTGATGCAGGAGGTGGTGGGTTAACTGGTATGATTTAAGTGAGCAATTGGTGGTCTTAATTGCTTTTGCAGATTAGACTGCGACTGAGTGACTGAACAAGTGTGTGGAATGAGGTGTGAAGTGGGTGTGGAGGGGTGCTCAGGGTTCAAGGCATGAGCCCCCTTCGTTTGGATCACGATTTTGTTTGGAATTCCTTATGAAATGGAAGAAATTATGTGAAGGCTTTTAGGTTCTCTAAAATTAACGGTGAAGACCGTCGTTTCGAACTAGAAATCGGGAGCGTGGCCTCGAAAAGCCCCTGCCATCAGCAGGCAGATGGGGGCGTGACGAAAATGTAAAGGCTGTTGCCTCGAGAAGCCACCAGGAGCTTGAGAGTCTTTTAGAGCCAGACGCTCGGAACTAGGCTTCAGGGGACGTGTCCAAAGTGTAGGGGCTGTCGCCTCGAAGAGCCACCAGGAGCTTGACAGTCTCTTAGAGACAGACGCTCCGAACTAGGCTTCTGGGGGCGTGGCGAAAGTGTAGAGGCTGTCGCCTCGAAGAGCCACCAGGAGCTTGAGAGGTTCTTAGAGACAGACGCTCCGAACTAGGCTTCTGGGGGCGTCTCCAAAGTGTAGAGGCTGTCGCCTCGAAGAGTCACCAGGAGCTTGACAGTCTCTTAGAGACAGACACTCCGAACTAGGCTTCTGGGGACGTCTCCAAAGTGTAGAGGCTGTCGCCTCGAAGAGCCACCAGGAGCTTGAGAGTCTCTTAGAGACAGACGCTCCGAACTAGGCTTCAGGGGACGTCTCCAAAGTGTAGAGGCTGTCGCCTCGAAGAGCCACCAGGAGCTTGAGAGTCTCTTAGAGACAGACGCTCCGAACTAGGCTTCTGGGGGCGTCTCCAAAGTGTAGAGGCTGTCGCCTCGAAGAGCCACCAGGAGCTTGAGAGTCTCTTAGAGACAGACGCTCCGAACTAGGCTTCAGGGGACGTCTCCAAAGTGTAGAGGCTGTCGCCTCGAAGAGCCACCAGGAGCTTGAGAGTCTCTTAGAGACAGACGCTCCGAACTAGGCTTCTGGGGGCGTCTCCAAAGTGTAGAGGCTGTCGCCTGGAAGAGCCACCAGGAGCTTGAGAGTCTCTTAGAGACAGACGCTCCGAACTAGGCTTCTGGGGGCGTCACCAAAGTGCAGAGGCTGTCGCCTCGAAGAGCCACCAGGAGCTTGAGAGTCTCTTAGAGACAGACGCTCCGAACTAGGCTTCTGGGGGCGTCACCAAAGTGCAGAGGCTGTCGCCTCGAAGAGCCAACAGGAGCTTAAGAGTCTCTTAGAGACAGACGCCTCGGACTAGGCTTCTGGGGGCGTCTCCAAAGTGCAGAGGCTGTCGCCTCGAAGAGCCACCAGGAGCTTGAGAGTCTCTTAGAGACAGACGCTCCGAACTAGGCTTCAGGGGACGTCTCCAAAGTGTAGAGGCTGTCGCCTGGAAGAGCCACCAGGAGCTTGAGAGTCTCTTAGAGACAGACGCTCCGAACTAGGCTTCAGGGGACGTCTCCAAAGTGTAGAGGCTGTCGCCTCGAAGAGCCACCAGGAGCTTGAGAGTCTCTTAGAGACAGACGCTCCGAACTAGGCTTCAGGGGACGTCTCCAAAGTGTAGAGGCTGTCGCCTCGAAGAGCCACCAGGAGCTTGAGAGTCTCTTAGAGACAGACGCTCCGAACTAGGCTTCAGGGGACGTCTCCAAAGTGTAGAGGCTGTCGCCTCGAAGAGCCACCAGGAGCTTGAGAGTCTCTTAGAGACAGACGCTCCGAACTAGGCTTCAGGGGACGTCTCCAAAGTGTAGAGGCTGTCGCCTGGAAGAGCCACCAGGAGCTTGAGAGTCTCTTAGAGACAGACGCTCCGAACTAGGCTTCAGGGGACGTCTCCAAAGTGTAGAGGCTGTCGCCTCGAAGAGCCACCAGGAGCTTGAGAGTCTCTTAGAGACAGACGCTCCGAACTAGGCTTCAGGGGACGTCTCCAAAGTGTAGAGGCTGTCGCCTCGAAGAGCCACCAGGAGCTTGAGAGTCTCTTAGAGACAGACGCTCCGAACTAGGCTTCAGGGGACGTCTCCAAAGTGTAGAGGCTGTCGCCTCGAAGAGCCACCAGGAGCTTGAGAGTCTCTTAGAGACAGACGCTCCGAACTAGGCTTCAGGGGACGTCTCCAAAGTGTAGGGGCTGTCGCCTCGAAGAGCCACCAGGAGCTGGAGAGTCTCTTAGAGACAGACGCTCCGAACTAGGCTTCTGGGGGCGTTGCCACGCCAGCCCTCAGACATGTTCAAACTCGAATTTCGCCGGCTCTAGCCATGTCTTTAACTCAGGTTTGTCAGAAGAAATCCCCGTCGTTTCCTACTTCCATTTGCACACTGACGACCGCACAAAACGCAACCGGATGTCCTCGTCCTTTCAACTCCACTTCTTGCCAACGAAACACTGAATTAAATGTCATCGTCGTTCACCGGATACGAAATCGATTTCAGACATTTGGTCGTCATCTGTGGGGTGCCCCTCCCTTGTCTGGCTTCCCGACATCTCTTCGAGTCAATACATCGATACAACTTCATTTTGATTTACTCATTTTCAATGCAAATTTCTTTCCAAACAACCGAGGGGGGACACGGCACTCAACCCCTTCGAAGCCTAATCCCCCCCTCCGTTCGCACAGCCGAATTTCATTTGATATTCAAATTCAACCACGAAAAAGGACACGAAACAACAGCAGGGGAACAGCCAAAGAAGCCAAATAAAAAAAGAAGCAGCCCAACTCGGCTTAGCGCAGCAGCACCGGGGAACACTGTGTAAACAGATTTAGCCGAAAAACTTATTGTCAATAACCCTTTTATCGAAAGGGAACTCAGCGCAACCCATCTCCATCCCGTGCTCCCGGTCGGGTATCTGAAATCACAAAGGTTGGCCGCAAAAAAAAGAAAAACAAGATCAAGTGGTAAAACGAAGACGGAGGTCGACGCTGTCCATCATTTTCTAATCACGACCAATGATTGATTACCCCTCGAGTCCTGGGAATTTTCAATTCAGGACAACGAGACCATAACACGATTTGGCTTTTTAGATAAGACAGACACGACGAGCCGAGCCGAGCCGAGCCGAGCCGAGCCGAGGGGAGCAGTCAGATTAGAAGACGTTCTTCCACTCCGTCCATCCTGTGTCGGTGTGTGTCTGCATAAATTGAAGCAGTCCTCGGCTCGGCCTGACGTTGGGTGTTATCGCCAGCCTCCCGCGCCGTCCGCTGGTGGTGCTGCAATTTTATGCTTCGTCTTCGTTTCGGTTTATTTGGAAATCTCGAAAAAAAAAGTCGACAGTAAAATAAAAATAAAGGCAAACGAATCCCAACAAACAGCACACGAGGCGGAGGTGGTGGAGGAGGACGACGGCAGAGGAAGGAGGTGGAATTTAATTTTTTTGCGGCAACCCTCCACCGAGGGGGCTGGAGCGGAGGAATGCGAAACCTTTTTAAAGGTATGTTTATGGATTTCTGCGTTATTCGGCTTGCCGCCCCTGCTCGCCGGCCGGGCTTTTATTATACCTCAGACATTTGGACATTTGAACGAAAGAAGTTGTTCGCCTTTTGGCAGAGCACACCACTCCATGTTGGCATGCAAATCGAAGTCAGTGAGGGGGATCACACGACGGCGGCTTTCGTGAATGGAAGTCTCTGTTCTCGGGTCGGTCCCTTATTCGGGCGAGACGGTGTGGCGAATGTGCCGGGGGATGTCCATGATATAGACACGTGCGTGTATGGGGTATTAATTTCGTTCCCTGACTCCAGAGCGCCCATCTCCCGGCCGTCGTCCGGTCAGATATTTGATTTATCGAACGGTTGCAGCGAACCTACTCGTGTAGGTACTCACTGAAGTTTTAGAGGAGGACGACGACGACGACGATGATGTGGTGCTGCTGGTGCTGGCGTGTTGGGGCGGCGATGATTATGCGAAGCCATTTCGGCCGGAAGTTGGCAAACTGATTGTGTGCCGAATTGTGTCATCGACAGGAAATTCAGGTTAGACTTTGAATTTCGAACAAGCAGCAACTGACATAGATTTCTGATGTTTGCTCAGTGATTTGTGTCGATTAGCATTTGCCGAGTGGCGGGCTGTGAGGTGCTCGTCGACTTGATTACCATTTTGTGTGAATCGGAGAAGAATTCGTGTGGGTTGCCTTGATCGGCTTCACGAGCGCGTGACGGTGACAAGGATGTTTGAGGAAGGAGATTTTCGAAGCGAGACAATAAACCGGAAGGGTGACTTATTTTGCATTCAAATGGCTGTGAAGCTGATTTTTTTGCGTTTATTTTTGGAAATTTTCTCATCGCGGAATGTGGCGTGTCCTCGCTGAACTGGAACCGGTTCGAGGAGGAGAATGCACGCGAGATCAGACTGAAGAAGGAATTCGCCGAAATGTTCGATTTCAAGTGAACGCCAAGAATCGGACTGATCGAATGACGGAAGACCTTTCATTTGCTCCATTTCGAGGGAACAAAGGGATCAGGGGATGAGGACGATGTTCCACTTCTTAAATTGAAGCAGACGTCTTGACTGCTGGCTGGGGCGGTTTGGCGGGTGCCTCTGAAGCCTCTGGGCGGTGCCCGAAATGTACAAGACTACGTGACTGCGGACTTGGAAGAGTTACTTCGAGACAGACGCTTCGAACGAGGCTTCAGGGGACGTCTCCAAAGTGTAGAGGCTGTCGCCTCGAAGAGCCACCAGGAGCTTGAGAGTCTCTTAGAGACAGACGCTTCGAACTAGGTTTCTTGGGGCGTCGCGAAAGTTTAGAGGCTGTCGCCTCGAAGAGCCACCAGGAGCTTGAGAGTCTCTTAGAGACAGACTCTCCGAACTAGGCTTCTGCGGGCGTGGCGAAAGTATAGAGGTTGGAAAGCCTCTTCCATCTGCTACCATGTAAAAGGTCATGTGTCTGGTGACTTGGCCGGCTTGGTGGGTGCCGTCGAGGCGTCCAAGCGAAATGTAGAATGCCATGCGACTGCTGACTTGGGCGTCTTGGCGAGTGCCTCTGAAGCTTCTGAGGACTCTAGACCCCAAGCCTCGGAAAGTGAATACAGAAAGTGGACTACACACCACAAGGAAAAAAAAGCTTCAAACAGACAAATCAAGAATCCAGCAAGCACCGACTAAACCAGAGGTTCGCATAGCACTTTCAGAGGAGCTGCGACGGCCTTTCAAGAAAACAAAAAAGATGGCTTTATTGTCACTCCAGGACAGTTGTACGTTGACAGGGGTCCGCTGAGAGTTAAATTCGTTGCTGAAGGATCCGCAAGGCTCAGAGGTTGAGGAAGAATGGCGTTCCATTGCACAAATGTGCCTGCATTCCAAGGAAACCATTAAGACGCCCAGTGTCTCCCTCTGTCTGTTAAAATGTCTACCTCGCACCAATGAAACCCAAGACACATCTCGTGGAAATGGATACATTCACGACAAGACATTCCACACCTAGGCAAATGAAAAGCAATTCCCGCAGCACTTGCATTCAAATTAAATCGTCAGTCAGTCGGAGTGCTGTCACACGCTGTAATGACCCCACGGGATGGTCAACCAGTTGCCGATGGAGGAGGGGGGAGCACGGTGGCACGGGGGGATATAGCACAAACCATGGCGAGTGCAATTTCAAATCCGGTAAGAGAAGAACACCGAGAGAAGAAGAAACGCCATAGAAGATCAGCCATCACAAGCCGTCTCAACCGGCCAACCGTCAAACAATCCAACCTACTTGAAGATACATTTCACATCTCTTGGTTTTTTTTTTGTTCGCTCGCTTCGGCCGAGGAGAGAATTCCACATGCGAGTGGAAGATATGTCAGCCTAAATGGGTTGGCATTAACGTTTCAGATGCGTTTTGCACACATGAGCACACACGCAGGCGGCACCGACGGCACAGTCGGCTCAGTCGGCACAGTCTCGGCACACGGGAGATATAAAATATGAGATATACCCGCAAAAGTGAATGAATATTAAACTACCGCCCGAACTTCTCCTCCCCCGGTGGTTGTAGCAGAATCCATGCAATTTGAATGCGAACAGGGATTTAGTTGAAGAGAAGATTTACTAGCATTACTTGAAGCACACACAACACGACGGTGCCCCGCTTCGGCTGAGAACATTTCTGGGTTAGTGAAGGCGAAACAGAAACAGAAAAAGAAACAAGAACAGCCACACGTAAGAATGATTGAAGAACCTCTTCAGAAGGAGGACAGCGAGCAGGAGGAGGACGGGTGAACGGGAGAAAAAGGTACAAATTTGTTCGAAGGCACATTCCTCCTCTCTCGCAGACGGTACATTTGTATCTCACTGTGTTATCTGCGTTGTTTGCTTGTCTTCTTGTATCTCGTCGGTCTGTAAAACCCGAAACAGCTAACCCTGCAGTGATGACGAATGAAAAATTACCGCATTCAGAGGAGAAAAAAAAACCCTTTTCTTGTTTCTCCTGCCTGCTGCCTGATCGGCGAGATTAATTTGTCCGACCGACCTCTCTGCGCGTCAAGATATCGTGTCTGAAATGAAAACGCGAAATGAGTCTGCAGCGGCGTGGTGCGACGCGTCGGCGTCTTATCGCCAATGCCAGTAGCAAATGGAATTTTTTCTAAATTTAGCCCTTATCGTGGTCTGAAAGTAAATATCTCCCATCGCGTGCTGTTTATTTTTTTTTTCTTGTCAAAATTTTGAAAAAAATTCGAACAAAAAATATATTGAAAAAAAAAAAACCTTGATAAATGACTTCTTTTCTAATTGGAACAATTTATTTATTTGTTTTCTTTTTCTTATGATTTCCGTTCCCCTCCGCAACGCACGTGTCTCTCAAACCAAAACCAAGTCACAGAAAGAAGTACCATGGCATCAAGTGTGGACACATATGAAGCGTTTCTCCAGCCACGGCAAGGTCAACACCAGTACGTTGACCAAGCCCGAGCAGGGGAACCTGACCGGCTGCAAGGATAGCATATCACAAGTCTGCTTTCAGCCCGAAATCATGGTACGATACAAAGAAACACTGATTAAATCATATTCTCTCTAGTCGTAGATTAAGTTTAGTTTTCGCCTTTTTGTTTGGAATGGTTGTTGGACATGTTTCTATAGCTCTCTCTCTCTCTCCCTCTGTCTCTCTCATTTGGAATGGAATGTATCTTTATTTTGAAAATGTAGTGTATCTAGATTTGATTTGGTTTTGCTGTTGTTTTTCATTGCGGAATGGTGAATAAGTTGAGTACGTTTATTTTTTCAGTTAAGCTTGGTTCTGTGGTGTTCATTATGGTTGTGGTTGTTGGTAGATATTTAAAAATAAACATGTTCTATGCTGGAATGGGGGAAGCAGCGTTTTTTCTTCATGCACAATTTTTTAGATTTTTTCTCATTTTTTTACAACCGCCTTCCACTAGGTGGGACGTAAGTATAAGGCATTTTTTCTTATTCTGCACAATTTCGTTATGTTAAGGCTATTTCGATTGGATTTGTTGTTACCTTCTGATCTAGGTTAGCAGAGGCTCCCTCTAATCATCGTCTTCTGATCCGCATGACCCGCTAAAGGGGTCACGCTCACTAGAGCAGCGTTTCCCAAAAGGTGCTCCGCGGATCCCTAGCTCAAAGGAAGTCCGTCCAATCGTGCCGTCGCGTCTCACGGAAATTCTTACATCTCTTCATCCGGTCATCTTTCCACTGCCACAGCGGCGCTATTAGGCGCATCTATGACTTCTGTACACCGCTGGTGATGTTATTTCACGTCTATTAACAGATTCTGAGAGTTTGGGGCGGATCCGACAACATTGAATTTTTGACCCCAAAAAAATGACAGTGCTTAGTAAGGCTTTTCTGAAGGATTTCATGCCTCATCTTCCAACTGCCGCAGCGGCCCTTCTAGGGCTACCAACGACTTGCGCACACCTTTTTGCAGCTCCTGGTGGCCGCCTTAATCGATCCTGAGAGTTTGGAGTGCATCCGGCAACTTTCAGATTTTGACCCCAAAATCTAAGCAGTGGTTAGTAAGGCTTTTTTTGTCCATTTCCAGGATCATCTTTCGACTGCCACAGCAGCGTTGTTTTGTTCTCCACTCCACTCGATCCTGCTCCAACGCCATGCGTAATCAGGCGAATTTCTGGACTTGGTCCAATCACCTTTTCTTAGGTCCGCCAAGAGGTCGGCTTTATTAAGGCATGTCCCAGAAGTCATGCCATGTGCCCAAAACCATCGAACCATAGCCCTTTCCGATCAAAGAAGCACTCAAAATTGAACAAAATTGATTTCAAAATGCCTATCTTCATGCTTTATTCCAAGCCATGATAGATTGGCCAAAACGATGGTGTTTGAAGCAAATGTTCGGCCCGGACTGTAGTGCAACACGACGAATAGGAAGCCAAGACAATGCGATGTGAAGGACGCTTAAAAACAGGAAAACTAGCCTTCTAGCAACCTGTACGATCTTGTCACAATTCGACAGCCGCACGAATGAGTGTAGGTAACCATTTGAAGGGGATTTGCAAGCACTTCTTGGCTGTGGAAGAGTATAGCCCACTATTGCATTATTACCATTATCTCGTCGAAGGAACCTCTAAGTGTCTTAAATCCCTCACGTGTCAGAGCCATTGAATAGGCTCATTTAGAGACAGACATCGTTTCACAGACACACTCTCTGTACTGAGTTTGAACCCTCATTCAAAGTGGATCTATATTGATTCCAAAACCTACACCTTCATGGTTTACACCAGCAAGACCTTTCAAGACATGAACCAAAACGTTGTTATTGTGGCCCAGGTCCTCCCCGGACTGTGGCCCCCCCACACGACAAAAAAGAAGGCAAAGCAAAGATTGCGAGGAATGTGTGAAACTTAAGCTAGCAACTAATGCACCCTCCATTCTCTAAGTCTCCACATGTGTCACTGTGACAAATTTGCCTACAATTTCAAACCAAATCTGAGACACATACATATTTGATGACATGACTTAGAGACTAGAGGTCACTCTTAGTCTTTGAAGAAAGTTCGTCGAAAAGACCAGAACAACCACTCGGCCTCTCGATACTCCGCTATCGACTATATCCCATCAGAGTTTAGGCCCAGGTGCAAACAAGCAAGAGAACTTGCTCCAAACACCTCGTTCTGGGTGTGCCAAGGTTTCGCCTTCCCGAGTCTGGAGTCGCATTTAAGGCACACATCGAAAGACGTGATAGGAGGAGGACATTAGTGACATCGAAACATAGCTCTTTTCGTTCGGAGAAGTAGCTGCTCGACATTGAGTTTCGCGTTTAAGGTGGTGCGCTACATTGGAGAAAGATCGCAACCAACTTGGCGTGCTAGCCAGAGATCACGCTTGTTGGTTAAGGCCCAGCTCCATGCCGGACTGTAGCTCCGTAGACATTGAGTCCCTCCCGTACTGCCGTGTTTCTCACTCTATCCCGGCGAGTAAAGGCCCAGGACCAGATGCATGCGTCATGTCAAACAATTTAGAGCTCACAACGAGTGTGGACTATACATATGTAGAATGCATCAGAACCGTTGAAGTCGGCGAACTTTAAATTTTTGTTGCGTTGGACACTTCATTCTCTCATGTTTGGCATCATTTTACTCCCATTCGTCGTGTGGGGTTGTATGGACTCCGAACGCAACGAGCGTATTCACTAGGCACCTCTATGCAATCCGGCAAATACAATTGTTGTGGACAAACGCAACAACGCCTTGGGCTTGGGCCTAGGTTAGGTTAGGTTATTGGCCTGCCAGCGAAATTTAAAGCACACACTAAAGACCACTCTTGGTCTATTGTGGCTTGGATCTAACTCCCACATGAGCAGAACAGAGTTGACAACCGCCACCTAGGCTTTAACACCAAGCTTGCTCATCGCATCAATCAATCGTAAAAAAGACCCTGAAACAGTAGAACGTCTCCATCTGCTTCACTGGGACTCCACTTACCTCTAGAGTGAATTGATCTGTGTGTGCAAGTTGCCAGGAATTGGGCATTTTCTAAACTGCTCTTCAAATCGTTCAAACGTTCCCTTCAGACTCCAAACAAAAAACCCTTAACCCATTCCATCACCCACATCACTTCCTGTCCGCTGACAAATGCAAAGAAGGGAAAATCCCAAGCCCTCGTCGCCACACCCAGAGCCGCACTTGCATTCCACAGCACATTGCAGCCCATTGTCCGTCATTTTTATCAACAGCTTACGCACCCAGGCAGGCCCAACTGAACATCGAGCACACAATAGCCACGCCATCATGAGGCATGTTTAATTGACCGCGCACCGCTCGCATATCTATGAACCGAAGGGGGACCCTTCCCACGAGCAGACGACAATTATTTTTTACCAATATGGCAACAAGTCATGTGCATCTGGGAGCCTATTCTGGATCTAAAAATATCCTCTCCCTGACCTCGTTCATCCCGCCTCGGGGGTATCCACCACCGCCGCCATCGCGGTTATGGAGTACCAGAGCCAGAGAAGACAACGACGACGACGACAACGGTGCAGATGTAGAAAGGAGCCCGATTGACAGAACGGTACAGCCGAGTGATTGACATTGATATGCCACAGGGATGGCAGATTGCATCTCATCTCTAGCCGACTCTGTGTGCCTGTGTGAGTGCGGCGCGCACTTGTCAGCTAATTAGTGCTTATCTTCTCAAGAAAGTCGTGTATCGTGACAGAAACTATCAAGTGTCTAGAGATGACGGCAGTGACCCGTTAAACCTTACCAGGCACGCAAGCACTCACAAAGCCCACCCCACCCACGGGCCACTCAAGCTGGCGTCATTTGCATAAAATAAAGGAAAAAAAAGCAAAAGAAAGTGTAATGACCAGCCGAGAGGAGGCCAACATAACGAGCGGCAATAATGACGACGAGCATGACAACGGCGAGGAAGATCAGGCCCTGAAATGTTTATTCTTCTTCTTAAGGTTCCCCACTCGATCCACTCCACACCACTCCACTCCAGCCCCGCCAGTCGACGCAATGATTCGATTTTCCGTCAAATAAAAGAGTGGATTCACAAAGCCGGAGAAAGAGAAAAGCAGAAATCATTCCCCTTCGTGCGTGCGTGTGTCTGTTTTCTTTTGTATCGCTGCTTTTTCTTTCTCTCTGATTGTGCTCTGATCGGATATTTCATTCAATTGCGATGCACCCTTCCGTCGCTCATCTGGGCGCGCTCGGCTCATAAACGGCAACCAGTTTCCTTTGCCGAGAGGGCCCACCACCGTCACCGTTGCCGTATCCGTCGTTCGAGTAAATGGCACAACGACTTAAATTCATATTTCTTGCATCTTATTGTGGATTCCTTGTGTCTTCGTTTTTGTCTGTCTCCGCGGCTTCCTGCAAGGAAATGTAATAAAACGATTTTTTGTAGGTGCGGTACACGACTGACGACGGTGGATGGGAAGGTGATGCCTACCGCCTGCCGCCTGGCGAAGGTGGAGATGGAGAGTGGATAGTGTGTTTGATTTTATTGAAAATTGCTTGCCATAAAAAGATTGCTTGCCGCAATGTTGCAGTGGTTTGTGGATTTGTTGATAAAAGCTGGTAAACAGTCTAGGCGTCGTGTCGCCGCGTCTCGTGGCAGGCAGCCATCAGCCGCACAAGGCTGGCGTTTTATTGGCATTTGATTTGGTGATATTTGCTATTTTACGATGCACCAGAGCCCCGGAAAGGTCATTAAGTGGGATGACGTAGTGAGGAGGTGGTGGACGCGAGAGAGCGTGTGTCAGAGGTGGACGTGTGCGAAAGGCGGACGAGTGCGAGAGGTGCACGGGTGCGAAAAGTGGCCAGACATGCACTTGATCTCCCGAGGGACATGTTTAGCGTCGGATTAGGAGATCGGGTGTGGATTGTCGAAGGCAGGCAGGGCTTACGTGTAAGTGTCGACGACTACTTGAGTTAAACAGATTAGGAGAGAATTTTCCGAGGGATCTTGTCAAGCAGTTTAGGACGACCGGCATTTGGAACATCTGTCAGAGTCTCTTAAGTTTAGGATCAACAGCATCTGCCAGAGTCTCTTAAGCGGATTGTCTCCTGAGCTCTCCTCCATCCCGGAGGTCTCAGCCAGCCCTTAGGACTTTCCCCGCCAGCAGCACAGTGGACTGTCTCCTGAGCTCTCCTCCATCCCGGAGGTCTCAGCCAGCCCTTAGGACTTTCCCCGCCAGCAGCACAGTGGACTGTCTCCTGAGCTCTCCTCCATCCCGGAGGTCTCAGCCAGCCCTTAGCACTTTCCCCGCCAGCAGCACAGTGTATTGTCTCCTGAGCTCTCCTCCGTCCCGGAGGTCTTAGCTAGGTCTTAGCCAGCCCTTAGGACTTTCCCAGCCAGCAGCACAGTGGACTGTCTCCTGGGCTCTCCTCCATCCCGGAGGTCTCAGCCAGCCCTTAGCACTTTCCCCGCCAGCAGCACAGTGTATTGTCTCCTGAGCTCTCCTCCATCCCGGAGGTCTTAGCTAGGTCTCAGCCAGGTCTTAGCTAGGTCTCAGCCAGGTCTTAGCTAGGCCTCAGCACTTTCCCCGCGGCAGCACAGTGGATCGTCTCCTGAGCTCTCCTCCATCCCGGAGGTCTCAGCCAGCCCTTAGCACTTTCCCCGTGAACTGTATCCATCTCCGCATCTAACTACAACCTCTCACGACCCAATTAGCTAGAAACACGACAGAATTCTGTCGCCTAACAAAAGCCGACGATTTGTGAGCTGAGCTCAATTAGGAACCCTGTCACGCACCTACCTGCGATTCCACGAAATTCAAACGAAATCATTAAGAATTTCCAATAGTCTCGGCGGACTTCCTATGACGTATCGATTACCCCGGCGAGTGCTTGGCTACCTTGATGAATGCCGACAGTAACGCACGTCAGTGGTCGTCCACCCGGACGGCTACGTCTTCCGTTCGTTGGCAAGAGGCATTCCCAAACGACTGCATTTCGTCGTCGACTGCTTATGGGGTTGCCAAGTCCGTTGACCCACTCAGCAGCACACACAGAGGCAGTCGTCATCCACTTATGAATAATCCGCTAATTAGCTTTGTTCGCAAATCCGTATCTATGCGAAGAAAAACTCTCCCTTTTCGTGAGGCTCACTTCTCTCACTCTCAAATGCAACTGCAGAGGGAGGCCAGTGATGGGTGGAAGGAAGGAACAGCTCTCGGCGAACATCAAAGTGAATTTCTCATACCGCAGCGACTAATTTCATTAAAGTCCAAGCCAATTGTGGCAAAAATAATTGCTCTCTCGCTCTGGCAACGGCATGGGAAAGTCTATCTCAACCACGACGACAACGACGACTTACTAATTAAATTTTTTTTAAACTTTTGCAGTC
The DNA here is from genome assembly GCA_916610145.1 of Eristalis arbustorum. Classification (NCBI taxonomy): domain Eukaryota; kingdom Metazoa; phylum Arthropoda; class Insecta; order Diptera; family Syrphidae; genus Eristalis; species Eristalis arbustorum. The sequence goes on from OU744319.1 coordinate 71,384,014, forward strand.
GCTTTTCTGGCATTTTTTGTTTTCATTTCGTTCACCTGACACGACGACTCTGGGGCAGGCACAGAGCCACTGCACCGAGGTTTGCCGCTGCTGTTAACTCGTTTAGCCATCGAAGCGATCTGCAAATGCGGACCACAGAGCGCGCAACTCTACTAATCGGTTCGCTGGCGATTTAAGTGAGTTTATGTTGGATTCAAAAAGTGAAGAAAAAAAAATGATTTATATCAACCCGCCATAACTGCGCAACACAAACAAGTAGTAGGTACATCTGAAAAGTTGAGGAGGAGAAGAAGAAAAAACAAACACCACGAACTTTCACGACGACGTGGTGGGGTGGTGGCGAAAAACTTAGCCCAAGCCATGGCATGTGCACCCAACGAACGACACACAGGCACCCACCCTGCCTCGGAAGCAGGCATTAGGGAAATTAGTTCGATGCCAGTTAGATTAGCACTCAAAGATACGAGAGTAAATCCACACGCCACGAGAACTTCGAGCGTGTGTGGTGGAACCCGAAGAAAACAAGTGCCGAGCCCCGTGTGCGCGCACACCTCTCGCTCAGGTTAATTAAAATTGCATTCAAATTGTGCGCTGCAGAGCACAGAGGTATCTTTCGTTTCAATTGTTCACCGCTCTCTCCCCCTCACAAGATGCGGAAAGGGTTCTTATGAAGTTGTACCTGAACTTATCGACAGACACTTGGCCATACTTCATGGAAGTAATTATCTTAATGGATTTCCTGTGAAGGAGCGCGGAGATTTGGGAAAATTGATTACAAACTCTCGCGTCTAGTATTTCCTCGTTTTCTCTCTCGTTCGTTTCGGACGGCGAATACCTCACTTAGCTTGTCAAGATGTGAAGAGATCTACTGAACTAATTGCTATCGCTTCCCCTACCCCCGGCTTGGTCTCTTCTTCATCTCTACCGGTTGCTTATGAATAAAAAAAACGGAGTTATTCATATCTCACCGGCAGAACCGGTCTTCCAGTGGCAGCAGGCAAACATGAGGTTTCCATTCTGTTGGGCTCCTCACACGTTCGTTGCGTTGCGTTGCGCCTGCACGCCGCTTCCCAAGCGTTTATTTCATTTTCATGCCCATCAGGTTCCACTGACAAAAGGAACCACCACCACCACCAGCTGAACGAAGAAGAAACAACGAATTTACGACCAACGCCTGAACCGGTCCCACTCGATACATGTCGCCACCGTCAGGGTGTGTGTGCCGCTGAATGCGCACGGCAGCGAGTGTATGCAACAATGTGTCGTCGTTGAACGTCGTTGAATTTTATTCAAAAAAAAAAACATTTTTTTCATGATTCACCGGTTATGATAATCAGACGAGACATTAGAATAGATCTTTTGCTTCGCACGAAGCGCGATGACTTTTGTGAACTTCCCACTTGCGTCGGCTTTCGGGCTACAAAACTCCAGTGATTCATTGAGTGTGCTCGGGAATTGATGATCTTGAACAGAAATTCGTAGGCAAAGTCGAATACCAATGTTCGCAGTAAGCGATGAATCGGATTTGCATAATTTTCGAGTTAAAAAAACATTCCTTGATAGACAAATATGGTTGCAATAAAGCCGAGTTCTGGTTTGGCAAAGCGATCGTTTAGAGTGAAGAGGGAATGCTATTTTTGGAAGACGATCAAGTTCTTGTTTGAGTTCAGGGACATCGAGAGCATCGATGGGAGGAGGAGTGGCTACAAGGGCGATCGGGTTGCGTGGCATCCTGTTTTAGGGGATTGCGTGGAATTCGGTCAGAGAGTGAGAAAGTAGCCGATCATGTCGAACAAAGGGCACAACAAATAGAAAAGCTACCGAAAAACCTTCATTAAAACATGAAATTATACAAATCCTAGAAACTAGGGATGAGAAAAGGGGAAAGCGATGTCCGACTTACTGAACTACTCTTTGATTTCCATCACAATTATGTACAAATAGAAAAGAGGCGAGTTAACAGGGAGATAGAGTTAAGGGGACACGTCAAAGTACACATTGGTTCCCGACATCTTAGGCCACCTTTACATGTTGCGCCTCGAGTAGGAGGGACTACATCCATCTCGGCCATAGTGCAAACTTTACGAGCTCAACCGCAGAATAACACCTGCCAACCGCTTTGGGCTCAAGAGGCAATTGAGTAATGGACCCCTCTCTCGAATGATCAACACTGATCATTCCAGTCCTGCTATACGACGCGGAGGCATGGGCAATCTCAAAAGTGGATGAAGAATGTTCCAGTCGTTGTTTTAGCAAAGCTCATGATATGCTGTAGTTTCACGACTGCCTAAACTTGTAGAACGTGTTTTGGCTGAGGCTGTCTGGTGTCCCACCAGGTTCACAGACTTGGCCCGATTCCCAAAGATTGATGCAAGAACTGCAATGCAACAGAGGAGCTTCTCTGTTTCTAGGCTAGCCTAGGCAGCCTCAGCCAAAACACGTTCTACAACTCTAGGCAGTCGTGAAACCACAGCAGTGCCCACCAGGCAGTGGACTGTAATGATTCCACTGAATGATTTTTACAAAATTTCTCTGTTCGATCCCTATTGTCTCATATCCGTTGCCTACAATGTTGAAGAATCGGAGACTTAATAAGGGGCGCGCTACAGCCCGTAGAGGGCCATGGCCTAGCTCTTCAGACACGACTGGATGGCGTAGTGCCTGCCCTTGGTTACAGGGGTCTCCGCTTAGAATCTCAGTCAAAGCAAGGCTAAAGTGCTTTGCCCGGTTTTCAAATCTAGCCTAGTGGTCTTTGGGATAGAAATAAGGACACCATCACCGAAGTTGTCGATCAGCGGTAGATGACTGACTATGATCCCATCAAGTGGGCTGACAGCCAATAAACCAACCTTGGGAGTGGAGTGGAAGGTACCTGCAATTTTGTAGCCGACTTTAAAAGGTAGAAGCTTCTTCTAGACAGTCATACCTTTTGAGGCTAAAAAGCAATGCCATCCGTTCGGACAGTAAGGCAGCAGTTAGACCTCTCTCTTCCCACTCAACTCTAAGACGTCCCTTGATTGGCGGCTATCTCTTAATGAGATGTCCAAGCATTTTACCATCCTGCTCACCTGGGTTGCGGGACACAGTGGAACAAAAGCAGGGTACTATCCCAACGCTCTTGCACACAGCGATCTGCTGTCCATGCCCATGGCTACTTCTAAACATCTACCCAAGCTCGAGACGCTTAGCCAAACCAAACGTAGATGGTCCACCGGCACTGGATGGCTCATTACAAATCGATCATGGTGTACCCTCGATCCAAAACGTTCAGTATTTGTACCTAAGCCGAATCTCAAAATCGGTGGACACTGCGCCATCGGTATACACGCCCCAGACGAGGTATTCCCCATGACTTCTGCAGAAGCTCCAGAGATGAAGAAAAGCAGGAGACCTTCTCTGTAACTGCGAGATAAGATCCTCCCTCGAGAGCTTAGCCACTTGGCGCGCTATACTTCAACGAGAGGGCTGAACAGTGCCAACATGAGTCATCTACAGCGCTTCATTAAGAGCTTCAAGGACCTTTAAGGACCAACCACAGCGCACCTACTCTGGCCGCAGTTTGACTACGATCTAGTAGGTAGTCAGCCACTCAAACCGAACCAACTCTCCTTTAAGCACTGTCTGTGACTCGAAAGAAATGGGCTCGTGAACATTATTCCAGTCGTACTGTGATTCGAACCTAGTTGCCGAGGTTCAAGGAGACGTCGCGGTCCAACAACGCCATGGCAAAGATTTTAGCGATTTAAATACCGCCAAAGCAAGCGGAAATGTGTTACTTTTCACGAGAACCTAATGATTTGAGCTGAGTTCGTAGGGAAATAGGGGAAAAAACCGGCCTAGGGTGACTACTGAGAAGAAAATAAACAACAACCCAAGCAAAGGTCTACCTCTCTGCGATAAAACAGGCAAGGAACCCACCGCGGAAAGATAAAAAAAACCAACAATTCAAAACAATTCCAAAATGCCTGCTTACTTGTTGAACTCGACAAATGTACATCCGCGTCCATCACGGACCCTCGGTGCCATCCTTACACACACGAAATCACTTACCTGAAATGAAAAAGAAAAAAAGCCATTATTTGACGTGATAATTCAAGAAATCACAAGGGAAATAAACATTCATGACCACATGTTCATGCCATCGCCCGAGACGTCATTGAAAACAAAGAGAACCCGAAGAAAACTGTCAAATAAATTGACGACAATGGCATTCGTCCCATTCGTCGTCCCTTAGTCTGATTTATTCCTCTCATTTCTCTCCCACTCCCGCTTGACATTTTATCATCCATTCCGATCCTTCGGAGCCAATAATTAACCTCAGACCCTAGCTGCCTAGGTGTTTGGCACGAAGGAGCCCATATCTCAGCCCAGCACACACCCTTGGGGGCGCATTATTTTGTAATCTCTCGCATAAACTGCATGAATAATTAGCATAAGATCGCCTAAAATATCTCAATCCCATGTATCCGGCATTTATTCTTTTCTTCCTCTTCTCTCGTTCCAGGTGAGTCCGTGTGTCTTTGTGGCACTTTCAGAGATCTGCAATCGCAGACGCTGCACATTCAATTTTGAATGTTTCCCCTGCGGAAGCGCGTATGTATTTATTTTGAATTTTTACGAGAACGTGAATGCATTCCTAAGAGGAGAGACGACAACGATGCCTCCGTTCTCATGGTTAAAGGTGGAATTTATGGGGAAACAGCACATGTCGGGGGAATGCGCCTGCGACTGTGTGCCCCTCTGTCGGGAGATGTTTTAAATAAATCATAGATTGATTATGATGGAGAAATGCGGGCATTTTTTCGGCGGGTTATGTGAGTGATTTGTCACACGGAGACGCGCGGTTTCTCAATGACAGCTAGTGTGGCTGTCGCATTTGATATTCATTGCAACACGGCTGAGAATGCGGAACAAAGCATAATTCATTCGGTTAATGGCCGTGCGGCGGGATGTGACTGTCGTGACCTCGCCACGGTGCGAAGGCGGACGGGGGTCTGTAAATTTTATTCAATATCGAAAAAATGCAAAGTTTTCTATTCGCCAATAAGATGCGGATTAATTTATTTTGTCTGTCAGGGCTGAGTGTGAAGCAGAGGCGGCGAACAGTGGCTGTGCCATGGCCGTGGGGGATTCGGTCGACTTGAGGTGCAAAGAGAGCAAGTTTGAGTCTAAATTTGTGTTGAAGAGCTTGGAGACGAACTAAGATTTGAAGACGGACAGACAATCTCGAGCATACAAGGTGACACCGACTACAGTTCGACAAGGTGCCGTAAAATGACAAAAGGAATGCTCTCAAATGTGAAAATTCGGCCTTATTTCGTGTCGTGCAGCTGAAATAAGACGGTTGCGACTGACCCTCTTCGACTGACGTACCCTAATTTTCACAATTCTACTGATGGATTGGTCCCTGACGAAACGGGACCGAGAGCCCAAGAGCCAACATTAGACAAAACTGTGGCGCAACACACAAGTTTTTTTCGTTTCTTTGGTGTCTGTCGTGCTACCACGTCAGCAGCAGACGGTTAAACCCTTGTACTGATTTCATTCGATCTTGTTTCACGTCACGCCTAAGCCGAGGCAGGAATTTAAGCCAGGAGCATGTGAGGTCTTGTGGAGCGAAAGTATTTCTCTCAGCCTTGTCCAAGAACTCTTTGTGATGTTCATTGTTTGTCGGCTTAGCAGCTGCCTTGAATTCGCATCATAGTTGCACTCAGCGTGAGCCTGGAATCGGTTGTGTCTAGAGTACCTGCTAGAGAGATCCACAGACCAAGCGGGTGATGAATGCAGTTGAGTCTACGTCTGAAACAGTCCAAGCACATAGTATCCTAGGGCCGAGGTAGTTCAACACTGTTTTCTCCTCCTCATCATCTGCAGCTTCTTCAGAAGCCATTGTAGGATGCTCCCAGTCTTCTGGCCTAGGTCCCAACTAAGCAATGGCCACTGACTACACCTCCTCCTTTACAAGTCCAAGGCGTCGTACGGCCTAACTGATGTTGTGCAATGTGTACGAGTGTTGAGAGCGAGAACCAAGACCCAGTGCAACAAGAACCAAGACTCACTCGTTCAACAGAGCTCAAGAAACTTCAATTTAGATGTACTACGATGAAGACAAAGTCGACCGTGACGAGGGATTCATCTGAGAAAGCTTAGAAATTGATGGAGTAGCAAGAAGCAACACACTTTCTTCTTCTTTGGTTGGCGCTACAGTCCGGGGTGGACCTGGGCCTCAACCAACATGCCTCTCCAGCCAGCACGATCTTTCGCCAGCTGTCTCCTGCTGCGCACACCAAGTTGGCTGAGGTCCTTTTCCACTTGTGTGCGCCATCTAGTGCGAGGACGTCCTCTGTTGCGCTGTCCCAATGGCTCGGTGTCGAAGACTCTTCAGGCCGGAGCTGTGGTGTCCATCCGCTCTACATGACCTAGCCATCTTTAGCGTTGGATTCGGAGACGCTTAACTAGGTGCATGCCGCTGTACAGCCCGTTGAACCTTCTCCTCCAAACGCCATCAACGCAAACAGGACCAAAGATCGTACGCAGAACTTTTCCTCATTAGCTTCTCCAAAAGGGACGCAATTGATGTGTTGTCCCACACATATGCCGTCTTCTCACATCCAATTCCATCCGAAGGGACAAAATCAAACCCACCCCATCCCACCTTGATCCCTTTACAATTTCCTTCGAACAAATCGAATTAAACTTGAGATTACCCTCGAATTTCCTCGCAGATACTCTTTCAACCTGCACGGGAACTTTTGCGAACTCCTCGGTAGTCACTTGCGAAGAAGCTAGGCGAGCTCTCGATGAGTCGCTGATTGAAGGAAAACATGCTCATTCTTATCTGCCTCGCAATGTAGGCTGTGCAGCTGAGGTCTGTGTGAAGACGGGCCTAGGACTTGCCTTGCAGGAGACGAGCTCCTGTCCAATCTCGGTTTTGGAAACTGGGCCATTGGCACGACGGGTCCGTGTTTCCGAAAGCGAGAGCCCGTCGCATGCAGGCCTAGATGCGAAGGGCTTCTATTCAATCTCGCTTTCGGCAACCCGGCCATTAGCACGTTTTTGAAGTGTAAACATGTTCTGGTGGCGAACTAGCTACGATTCGGCGCACAAAACCCAGCCCGTCGTCTTTCTTGGGCGCCCCCTTCGGTGCCGCCTAAGGTCGTCGGCAAATGCGACACAAACAACATTTGGTCACTCCAGGCGAACACAATTTCCTGAGCCCCATTTCGTTTCGTGATTAAAATTCCACACTTTCCCGACCAGACTCCGACATTCTTGCGTGACGCAAGCTTGCCGATAAACTACACCCACACCGTCTGTTCACAAGAGGAAATCAAAGAGCGCAGAGTCGCCCTGATAAGAAATCTGCGGTTTCAGTTGTTGCCATAGAGTCTGCTGGGAATTCACTGCGCTGTGATTTCATAGTGCGAGCCCAGCTTTCGATTTCTATTTAGAGTCACTGATGCAAGATGGCAGACGGCTGACGCAAGACGACTTGAACAACAGGCGAAAAGAAAAACACAGAAATTCTCTTCACAAACAGCCCAGTCGGCAGTCAGGCACTCAGGCAGTTAGTTAATGTCTAATTCACGCTTATGAGCTAATTTCTTGCACATAAACCTCCAAAAAGCCACAACCAGTCATAACCATTTAAGGTCTCCTACGGCACCAAACTCGATTGGAGTGTTTCTCCTCGGCACACAGAGTCGGGTCTCAGACAGAAGTCGTTTGTCATTGTTACACCGGAGTGAGAGAGAGAGACCAGGCGAGACAGGCACTAGAGTGAGTTTCCTCTTATCGTCAAAAACACACACAAGACAACGAAAAAAAGCAGAATTTAAGTATCTTGAAACGCTGCCATATACAGTGCTATCATTGCAACGTTGGCAGCCCGGCCAACGCATGTGAATTGATTAAAGAAAGAAAAAATACCGGACCGTGTCATCCCATCCCATCCGCGAAGTACGAGGATTGAACTGGTTGTGGATCTCGCGAAGCATTCAGGACCCTGATTGGTTTGGGTTCGTTTCGAACTGTCAATGGGATCACTTTCGCCGCGATGAATGCTCTTTCGTGTGCGTTCCGCGGACCTGATCCGTCGGTTCGTTTCCCATCTATCGCCTGTTCATTTTTACTCGTCGCTCGACTCCCCAAAGCGGCGGGCCCGTCGGTAATGGAACTGGTAAATCGAGTTCTTTGTTGTAATGCAATTTCCTTTGGCAATCTCTGTCTCTGCCAAGCACGCATGTATCCGTCCGTGTGTAGTTATGCGTTGTCATTGGTTTTAAAGTGTCTGTGGAGCCTGTGGAGCCACCACCACTGCAGCAGGTGACTAGAAGATGCGGGGTGGCACACACAGAATTACGTCTGCAGCAACATAAAAAAAAGAGGGAAAGAAAAAAAGCCCCTAAAACTACCCCACATATGGTCGTTTGGTCGTTGGGAAGGATCCCCTGCTCTGCGCTGTCGTCGGATGGTAATTCAATATCTTTTGACTGCACGTGGGTGCGGCGTGTGTGTGCGAGAAGGGAATTATGTACTTAGAACTACCGCATTACTGTAACAGTGTAACATAAGGAAATTAAGTTTATTCCCTGGCAGGTCTTTTTTTTCTGTGCTTCTTCTTTTGAAACAGAAAATGGTCTTCTTTTAGGTCTGCATGGGGTGGGGGCGCATTTTATGCCCTCCTCTGTGCTTGCGCAACCGGGCTACTTTGCAGGCGATGACAGTGGCTTCACCAGTCCCCTGGCTGGCCACGAAATGAGAACGACGACAGATAGTAAGTCAGTTCGCAAACAGAAACGAAACCCTGGCGAAAGGGAAGTCTTAGTTATTTCGTGACGACTTTTTTTTCGCTCTCGGTTTTTTTCTCGTGAGGGTGGCAGTTGATGGAGGAGCCAATGCAGAGAGTGTAAAAGCGACACTCAAGGAATCACTGATGGAAAATAAAACCCTTTCACTCAAGGCCTGTCCCTCGACCCTGGTCTGAAGCGAGGCGGAATGGCATCTCTGCATGCTCAATCTTAGGCAGAAAATCGCAATAAAATCAAACTAACCGTCTCCGAGGGCGACCACTTCAGGTCCACTTTCCAGACACCTTTCCTACCCATCTGCTGATCAATGGTCGTAGCCCAGGGGCATCTGAAGCGTCTAAGGCCTGATGGATCCATCGCAAGAAGCTGCAACTAGAACAAATGAGCCGTCTTCGAGACATACCCGACTGTTCAAAATAATCTACCTCAGTTCACTTTGAAACTACCATCTTTTGATACGTGGAACAGTGGTTCGTATCGGCCTTGCTGAAGGCTCTGAAGGCGAGTCTTTAAATTGTTCCATTGTAACAGAAAAAAGCACTTAGCTTTCGAGAAACCATTGCAAGTCACCTTCTCTGACATGTTTCCCTCCACCTTAGGGTTACAGCTCCGAGCGGTATGTAGCAGGATAGTTGAGGACACAAAATAAGCGTCCTTCGTCGTCCCCACTTCACAGTTTCAGATTGAGCACTCGTTCAAATCGAATTTTGCACTCGTTCTGCTCTGTTTTTAAAGGGACATGGGAGCGAGAGGCCTCCGCCGGTGGAAGGAAATTAAAAGGAAAGATTGAGTTTTGCAATCCCCCATGATTGCTCTTGACACGACATGCAAGCAGGCCATTCGAAGGAGTGGGAGTAGAGTTAAATGGAAAAGTTACCAGTTGACGGGGGAACAACAGACAAGTTGTCGTTCATTTCAAGCAATGATTCGATTTCCGACACGAACGACTTTCTGAATGAATGTCTTCGCTCTTTTGTGCTCAGAGTGCAACAGAGTTACTCTGTGTTGGGAAAGGTCGTCTCGAAGTCTGCTTCTGCCCCCTTTCACTCTTGAGAGATCAAGTACGCACAACAAGATGGATTTGTTTGCCACATTTTGGGACTCTCTTCAATCTTCTCTCTAACTCGAATAAATTTTGAATATCCGTGATGATTCGAAAATTCGGCGAAGTCCACTATTGTCGATTCGAGTCCTTGACTACTTTCCATCAGCAGGGAGCTTCCCAGGTGCCACTTCAGCAGGAACTACATGAGGCCCCTGTTCTCGCCAAATTTTGTTCAATCAGTCCATTCTAACCGTCTATGGTTTATGTGAATCGGCAGAGTTGCCGTAAGAGTCACTGAGTCCTTGGTCGAAACGATTGACTGGGATTTATGTACGCGCGTCACCTGAGTTGAATTTTAAAAGACACTATGAGGTGATCATACGCAGCGCTGTGAGGAGTGGAACAACAAACGTCAAACTGCCCAAACCTGGTATACAGATGGCACGATGGTACGATGGTAAAGTACATGATGATGCCTTCACATTCCCTTCTACAATAATAATAATAATAATACTATCGGTGGCGCTACAGCCAGTAGGGGGCCAGGACCTAGCTTCTCAGCAACCACTCGTGTTGTACGTTCTCTCACGGGTGGAAGGGACCCACAGTTTTATGCCGACGCCGAACGGCCAAGTTTGAGAAGCTTTCTTTCGGCAGAAAGTGCTCTTTGAGCATTGTCAGTGACTCGAAAGGGGTGGGATCGTGAAAATTAGAATCAGGAATCGAACCTACGACTTCGAGGTTGGGGTCGACGCACATACCCACAACGCCACGGAAAACCGAAAAAAACACTTGTGAAATTTTGCATCGGATTGTTACTGACGATGAAAAATGGATTTATTTTAAGAATCCTAAACGGAAAAAAATCATGGGTTAATCCGGGCAACCATCAACATCGACTGCAAAACCAGATCAAGACAATGCTGTGTGTTTGGTAGGCGCAGAAATGTGTGGTGTACCACGAGCTCCTAAAACCTGGTGAAACCGTTAATACCGATCGCTACCGCCAACAAATGATCAATTTGAACCATGCATTGATCGAGAAACGACCAGAAGTGGCCAGAAGACACGGCAAGGTAATTTTGCTCCATGACAATGCACCTGCACACAAAGCAAAACTTCAACTCGGCTGGGAGCAGCTAAACCACCCGCCGTATTCACCAGACTTGGCTCCTTCCGACTGCCATTTGTTTTCATCGATGGGACACGCATCGGCTGAGCAGCACTTCGATTCCTACGAAGAAGTCGAAAGTTGGGTGTCTGATTGGTTTGCTTTAAAAGACGAACAATTTTATTGGCGTGGTATTCACAAATTGCCAGAAAGGTGGTCAAAATGTGTACAAAACAATGGCCTTCATCTTCTTTGATTGGCGCTACGGGGGACCTGGGCCTCAACCAACATGCCTCTCCAGCTAGCATGATCTTTCGCCAGCTGCCTCCTGCTGCGCATACCAAGTAGGTTGAGGTCTTTTTCCACTTGTGTGCGCCATCTAATGCGGGGACTTCCTCTGTTGCGCTGACCCAATGGCTCGGTGTCGAAGACTCTTCCGGCCGGAACTGTGGTGTCAATCCGCTCTGCATGACCTAGCGTTGAATCCGAAGACGCTTAATTAGGTGCATGCCGCTGTACAGCCCGTTGAACCTTCTCCTCCAAACGCCATCAACGCAAACAGGACCAAAGATCGTTAGCAGAACAAAACAATGGCCAATACTTTGCATAAAATGGTTTTTACTTTCCCATTAATAATTAGTGTTTTATTTTCAAGAAAAATCATTTCATGGTATATCCTTCTTGGTACCCAAAAGCGAACTCCCAACAGGTGCACCGCTCAACGCGTCCTCAGTGACATTCGGACTTTCCTCAACTAACCTCAATTTGAATTTGTTTTTTCTCATTTCACGCTCAGTGCGTGCCAGAGGTGCGAACGAACAAAGATTTTCTCCACTGCACTGTACGCATAATTTCTCATATGAAAAGAGAGAAAAACTAGTTAAATTCGCTGCAAGCAATGGGGCTTGGCGGATAAGTGAAAATGCGCCAAAACTTGTTCATCGCCGGTGGCGGTGGCAGATTTCCAATTTACCCGCAATTAAATTTCCCAATGAACATTCCTCCTCTCACAACGAGTGCACACGTTGTTCTTGACCTTCTAATCGAAGTCATGCGTCATGTTCGAACGCCGACGGGGCGAAGTCATGCACCTGATGAGTCACAATTCATCTGTTGTTACTTTCTCCCGGGATGAGCTCAGACATTTTCTCCCTCTCTCACAGTGAACTTCCGGTTAATGGAGAATTTCAGTTTTCCAAGAATGATGCGCAAATATTTCACAAGCCCACTCCCCCGCCTGCCCACCCCACCCCTATTTGTTTAAATTGAAGTGACATAGAGAATTTATTCAGCAACCCGTTATTCATCTCATTAACCCAGCAAGTGTCGGGGATTACTCATTGAAGCTCATTACCGCCTCGAGAGGCGCAGCAAGTGCTCGCGGCGTTTTCGTCGTCTGATGTGCTTCATCCGAGCGGAGTCACTACTGAAAATGATGAAAATTAAAACAATGCCCCAACCCAGGCGAAAAAAAAACAGAAAAAAAATTCTCGACAAAAATTTACAACTCGCATAGAGAGATTGGGACTGTGTATCTCGCGGCGCGGCGACGAGAATGAATTTCAATTTACAACAGCGCGTTGAAAAATTGAAGGCGGACTTGTTAATTCGTGCCATCACTTGGTACAGAGGGGACAGACGGGGCGACTGGCGGGGTTATAGCGCGAGAGATAGTAAATGTGTCAATTTTGTACATCTGCGGCCATTAGGAAAGGTCAACCAACAAGTTTGATGTTTTGTGCTGAGCGTGTAATTACTGCTCAACAGTGTGGCGGCGCCGTTTTTGGTGTCGGACGGCTGAAAATTTGACATTACGTCTTTTTTTGTGTGAAGTTTTCTGTTTGTTTTATTCACCCGGAAGAAAAGCTGCTTCTGATTACGGATGCAGGGGATATGGCGCGCGGGTTTATTGTTCGCCGAGAATGCGCACGTTCGGTGCGAGAAACAAACAAAGCCAAGTATGGACTAAGTGCAGGATATAATTGCGTTTTGTGTGAAATGACAAGGAGTGAGAGCTGGGCGAGAGTCGATGTGTATGGGTGGACTTGTTGACTGTCACATTGTTGGGATTTATGTCGCGAATGAGGTCGCAGCTGAGTTTTAGAAATCAATGGAAGATGACCATGTGATGAGGGGGTTTTGTTTAAGCGTTTCCTTGTCTGTGAGTCACGACTGGGGGCGAGGGTTGCAGCGTCTGATTAGATCTTTGTCACGCTTGAAAGTGAGGGTTTTTTTTAAGTGTTCCGCGTACATATTTTGAATTGTATTGAAGTCCGTTTAGACACTTTATTGCGACCTTAAGGATCTGCTGTGGGTACACCCTTATATTGGTCGAGGAATAAAATGCTGTCCTCGTGAGTTTAAACAGGCCTAGATGGGATGTCCCCGAAGCCCTGTGACTGTGTTTCTTGGCTAGGACAATGCTCCTTAGCCTCGCCACAGTGTCTGCTAATATCTGTGCTGGTCAGACCTAGTTTGTGAAGGTGGTCCTCTAAGTGCCTTGCATAGCAATTTCAGGTCTGCTTTACTTAGAAGGTGGTAACCGCATAAGCCGTGTCCTTTAAGTGCGTCTAAGCATAGCATTTTCAGGTTTTCTTCTTCTTCTTGTGGCGCTACAGTCCGGGGCCTCGGTCAACAATCCTCTCCAGCTGGCACGATCTTTAGCCAGCTGCTTCCAATTTCGCACTCCAAGTTGGTTGAGGTCCTTCTCCACTTGGATGCGCCACCTTAAACGCGGGCGTCCTCTATTGCGTTGTCCCACTGATTCGGAGTCGAAGACTCTTCGGGTTGGAGCAGTGTTGTCCATGCGCTCTACATGGCCTAGCCATCTTAGGCGTTGAATCCGTAGACGCCTGACTAGACTCATGTCGCTGTACAGCCCGTACAGTTCGTGGTTGAATCTTCTCCAAGAACCTTCAACGCAAACAGGACCAAAGATTGAACGCAGAACTTTTCTCTCGAAGAGACCAAGTGCGTCTTCATCCGCTCTTGAGATAGTCCAAGCTTCCGCGCCACACAGCAGGACTGGTATGATCAAGGTCTTATATAGCGTGAGCTTGGTCTTTCGAGAGAGGGCTCTACTACTCAATTGCCTCTTGAGCCCAAAGAAACAGCGGTTGGCAAGAGTTATTCTGCGTTTAATCTCGGTACTGATGTTGTTCGCACTATTTACTTGGGAGCCAAGGTATACGAAGTCCTTTACTACCTCGAAGTTGTAGCTGCCTATGGTGACGTTCTGACCGAGTCGTCGATGTTGTGCGTCTTTCCGTGATGACAGCATATACTTTGTTTTGCCCTGGTTTACTGCTAGACCCATTTTATCCGCTTCCGCTTCAATGAAAGCAAACGCCTCATTGACGGGTCGCTGTGTTCGTCCAATCACGTCAATGTCGTCCGCTCAGGCTCAGGCTCAGGCTCAGGCTCAGGCTCAGGCTCAGGCTCAGGCTCAGGCTCAGGCTCAGGCTAAAGCTCAGGCTCAGGCTTAGGCTTAGGCTCAGGCTCAGGCTCAGGCTCAGGCTCAGGCTCAGGCTCAGGCTAAGGCTCAGGCTCAGGCTCAGGCTCAGGCTAAGGCTCAGGCTCAGGCTCAGGCTCAGGCTCAGGCTCAGGCTCAGGCTCAGGCTCAGGCTCAGGCTCAGGCTCAGGCCCTTTATGGTTCGTCTGCCTGATAAGTTAGTAAGTAAGTAGGTTCGATCTAGTAGGTCAACGACGGACCTCGTAAGCAAGCAGTTGAACGGACTTTTGAAAGATCGTGCCTCGGGAGTTTACGTTTGAGCTTCGCACGATCTTCTCCAGGACGGTGTTAAAGAAATCACATGACAGCGCGTCGCCTTGGTTAAAACCTTTTTTGACATTGAAGGTCTCGGTGAGTTCGTTACCGACCTTGATGGAGCAGCGAGAGTTCTCCATCGTCATCCTGCACACAGCCGGACGAGTTTGGCAGGAATGTCAAAACTAGACATGGCGTTGTATAGCTCGTCTCTATGCACACTTTCATATGCGGCCTTAAAGTCGACAAATAGGTGGTGGATGTCGATCTGCATCTCTTGGGTTTTTTCGAGGATCTGCCGTAATGTGAAAATTTGATCGATAATGGACTTCCCAGTTCATTGGCTTGATTTAGACTAAATATTTTTCACAGGTGTCATACCAAACAAACAAACAAAAATAAGGGCTCGTTCACCACAAATGTTCCCTATCGAGACATTTGTATCTTGGCGCTCACTTCATACTGGTATATCTGGTAAATGGGACTAGGGTGTGTTAATCACACATTTTTTAATAGTCTCTGAACAAACCAAGCCTCCCCCCGACAGTTTAACTGCAGACGTTAATTAACCAGAAATTAGTTTGCAAACCAGTCTCTCCAATTTAGTGAGCAATTTAGGTGGTTCGAGAGAGATCATTAGGTTCGTGGCTAGCAATTATGCGCCCGGGATACGTATCTCGTTCATTTGTTATCCAATTCATCGTCAGTCATGAGTGTGGGGAGGAGGGCCTTTAATTATAGATTAAAATCGGTGGGAATGTGGAAAAAAAGAAGGTGACACATCACAGCTGTGCATACAACTCGGAGGAATGTAATTCAATCTAAGCTTATTCACCAGTCACACAAATCTGTTCAGAAACAGAGAAAACATCCGATAAATCCTCACGACATGCCTATCACTTTCACGAAATGTATACAATCTCCACCAGCAGCAGCGCACTCGACTGACTGGTCGGCGCGCGGGAGGGTGGCGAGGTTGAGGAGGTAGAGACATTTTCAAAATCCCAACAGAAATCGGATACCTTTCGATTTTGATGTGAAGAATTGTACGTACGGTGTCCCCCTGTTCACCTGACTGCTCAGCACTGTCTATGTCTGGTCTCTCGTGCGTCGTGGCTCCCCGAAAAAGGACTGTGGCTGCTAGGAATGTTGCAGTTGCCTCGAGTGCCTGTCGAGTGTCTGCCTACTTATGTGCCCTCATTTATCCTAGATTCTCTATTCTCCCTCTCCTCTTTCAGATCGTTGTTGAGGTGACAGCAAATTTAATTGAAAGTTCAAATCGGCACGTACCGGCAGGATTGCTCTCTATCTCAGCCCTCTGTCAACCGATGGATGAGAAGAATGATAGGGGTCTCGTCGAACTTTTGAACACCTTTTTGATGGATGAGGAGCAGGCTCCACTATCCTCCAAGTGCACTGCGCAGCGACGTGATTGATATTGACACATTCATTCGGTCGTGTAATTGTGCGTGTGTGTGTACCTGTCACAGGAGCCACCCATATTACGTGACATTAGACACACCACGTCGAAACCATGTCAAAAAACCACTAAGTCTCCTCCTCATCCTCGTGGATTTCTCGACTCCATGTGTCACTTCGTACAAGATAGTTGATGACGACGATGACGTTGATGGTGGTGCTGGGTGTCTGTGGTTTGTGAGAGCAACCACGGCACTCCCGTTTCTTTGCGCAAAAGAACTGTCAAGTTGTTCGTGGATGACATTCACCACTAATGCAACAGCAACGAAGTTGAACTTTGACATCACATTTTTGGGCACAGAAACATGATCTTTATGGTTACCCACCAGCATCAGAGGATGAGGAGGAGGAGGATGAGGTTGTTACCCACCAGCATCAGAAGATGAGGAGGAGTGGATGGAGACGTGAGTAGGTTTGCTGTTTGAAAGGAGTTCACGTGATTAATGATTACCCGTGAGGATATCCTTCACTCTGGCCATTGCGTTAATCATTTTAACGATTTAACGATGTTTATGTGCGCGCAAAAAAAAAAGAAACAGAATCAAAATGTCGACCTTTTCTCTGCGCAAAGGGAGCGCAGAGAGACTCGTGTGGGCACGACTTCGGAGTTGTTTAACATTTAACTTAATGGTCTTTTGTGGTCGTTTTTCTTCTCGTTTTTTTGGTCTGGTTTGGCTTGGTTTTGTTGCCATTTCGACAAGAGCTTGAGAGATAAGAAAACGCTCGTAAAAAATATGTTTTTGGGGCGAAAAAAAAAGATGTTAAATGTGGGCGATCACGGCGATATGGGAATTGAGTGGGATTTTTCGTGCATTTCTTTTTGTTCGACTGAGCTGAGCAGACTGGTCGGACGGTTGTAAACAAGTGAACTTGTGCAGCATGTTCGTTTGTGTTGACATGAACTTGAGCGGGGCGGCAGGGGAGTGGTCAAGGCTGTAAAGATGAATCGAGATTTGAATTTAACTGCCTTTCTCTCTCCGTATGTGATGTCACGACCAAAATGGGAACGAACGGAAGGAAAGGACGACACTCGCATGTCAACCATCAGCCTCTTAAGTGGCTCCAAAAATAAGGACTGTCTGCTGCGCGGGCACCATCTCCCGAGATAAGTTCCTGCCCTCCGCTGTCAGGCATGATATTGAAAGAAAGCCACTGACAAACACCACCGCCACAGCAGGGGATTATTCCATGTCTTTTCTCAGCCTTTCCCTGACTGACATGTCAGTCTTCTCGCTCGCTTAAGCGAGCATGTGCGCCACAAGCCCAAGCCCTGCAAAGACAAAAAACAAAGCCCGAAAAAAGGGGGGCAAAGATGCAAAAGATCGCACTCCCTCTCCGGTCGGGAGCTAGTACAACTCATCAGGCCGCCACTTGAAGTGACAGTTTACGCAAACACAGGCACACACACACACGATTATTCACATGGCTCATTGCGCTTCGTCATGGACTGAATCCAAAGTGCTCTGTGAAGTGTCGACGCGCCGGCAAATGAAGTGACTCTCCACAGACTCCTCCTCCTCCGCCGCCACCATGGCCTCTAAGTGCGCGCCCAAGACGGAGACTTTCATTTTTAATTCTTTTTAAGGAAGAATCCCAAGAACGATCGCGAATGGATGGCACGACGAGTGAGCGCACAAGGGGGAGGAAGGCGAACTAAAACAACGGCGAGAAAAAAAGCTGAAGGAAAATCCAATTATTCTGACGATTAATTTTGTCTCACCAGTGTGAGCGCGCGCTAGCTCACGCTGACACTCTCCCTCGCCCGCTGTGCCCGATTGCTCGTGGAGCCAATTATAGTGTCATTAATTATGTCAGCAGCGAGTTGAGAAACTTTTAAAATGGATTCCACAGTAGCTTTCCTAGATGTCACATCTGATTTCGAATGAGCAAAATCGACGACGACGACGACGGTGACAGTGGCGGTGGCGGTGGAGGTGGAGGTGGAGGTGACAGTGGCGGCGGCGGTAGAGGTGACAGTGGCGCTGCCAGCGAAGGCATTTTGAAGGGTGGGTGAACATAGACAGAAGGTGGTTGCGAAACTTTAACCAGCAACTGGGTGCGGTAGTAATTTGTTAATGCAATAGTGGAGTGAACGAAGAAAAAAAACACCCACAAACACGACTGTACAGAGAGCCAGCGAACACGACCACGACGACAACACGAAACAAGTGTCAACTGCGTGGTGAAACATTAAAATGAAAAATTACTCTTTAGCCAGCCAAGCAGCCAGCCAGTGGTTTATGATGATGTAGGGCGCATTAATCTTGAACGGAGAGAGAGAGCCAGCGATGAAGATAAGAAAGGGAGCATGGGCTAACCCAACCCATCTTGGGGCAGTGTAATTAAAGACCTTTATTCACTTAAGTGTCACGTGCCCACTATCTGTGGGAGCTGGCGACACGAATGCTGGATGGGAAAAGAACCTGTTGTTGGATGGATCGAGGAAGGGAGGTTTCTTCCTTTTTAATTTAATGTCAACGTGTAATGCTTCCCATTCAAAAGAAACAAAAATTCCCTCACAAGGCAACAAAAAAAAAAGACACCATGGTGAACCCTGAGGGACCACATTTGAATCTGCCATTAAAACCGGTAAGAAAGCAACTCGATGTGTGCCTACAATGGAACAGCAGGCATTTTACACGAGGAAGTACATTTTTTGAGTCAACAATGGGAACAATGCTTACCCCCCGACCATCGCCTTAACGAGTTCGCTTGAATGAACCCAGAGAACCGACACCACTCTCTTGCATAACCCCCTGCAGTTGAAAACACACTTGCCTGTCCTCCGCTCCCCGCTGCCAGTGATCAACTGTGAGTTTCCGGTTGCACTCGTTAGTGCAACAACAAAAACTTTCCAGCAGTTAGGGATAAATTAAAAATGAATTTCCCCCTTCCGCCGGCAGCAAAGGAATTCGCCTTTTAAGACCCCGCCAAGTTGACAGGATTCAAGTAAGAACCCTTAAAGACACCGGACAGTCAGCAGCAGGTAGCGTGCA
Source organism: Eristalis arbustorum (assembly GCA_916610145.1). Taxonomy (NCBI): domain Eukaryota; kingdom Metazoa; phylum Arthropoda; class Insecta; order Diptera; family Syrphidae; genus Eristalis; species Eristalis arbustorum. Next base: position 71,403,221 of record OU744319.1, read on the forward strand.
ATTGAATAACAAATTCAGGACCAACATGACAATGGCACCGACTCCTAATTACCTCCAGTCGAGGGCTAAACTGTGTGCAAGGCAAGAATGGAAAAATAAACGGGAACAAGGACAAGCAAGGGAATCCTTTAACAAATGCGAACTCAGCGCACCCACACCGAGGACCACCTCCGCAAAATTCACTGTTGTGCTTGTCGTTTTGTCTTTTTGTTTCGCAGTAGTTTAAAGTCGTGACAAAAGGATGGGCGAACACATTCAACTCCATTGTCGTTGGCACACATCAGACATTCAGGCGACATGGGACACTTGTGTCCTTTTTTTTTTGTTGCTTGCCCATATTTACTCCCTGCACAGCAAATGTGAGTTGAAGGCGAGAGAGATGGATGGCAAAACAACACAGAAACGTGACGTATGGGAACAGAAAATAAACTGCACGACGGACCGGGGAGGATTCGCGACTTGGGTTCGGAGATGGCTGTCACTGAAACAAAACATGTGACACCCAGCAGCCGTGGCGGTGGCCACCGAGAGGCAACAGCATCTGCAACAAACTTCAAGGATATTACACAAAACACGACAGAGCATCAGTGTAGTCGTAAAACACCACCGCCACACCAACGCACACAGTCGCATCGCTTTCCATTCGTTGAATGATTTATGAGCAGAACGTAGCAAATCTGACCTCCAGGAGACAGTTGGTGGATTTTCACACTCGCAGTTCCTTTCCGACAATCCGACGCTGCCGAGAGAGGAAAGAACTATTGCCACATTTGCACACACACAGGATGTGCGACCGGAGAGCCATTGGCACGCCATGTGGCTGGTGGTGCGCGTTTAGGGGGCGAATTAGCATGTAAACCCATGCCCGGAGGCGCAAACGGAAAATCACTTAAGCCGCCAACACCGCCTCTGTCTGCCGCCCGAATTTGACGTATGATACGAAATTATGTGGAGCAGCCGACACACGCACTCACAGAGCGGGAGAGAGATTTTTCAAATGATGTGCGAACGATCGTTCACAGTCACTCGGGCAGACTGTGAGTGGCGGCGCGGCGACGGAGATAGAGGACGCACAGGAAACTCCTAAGAAACGGCCTCTGGACAGCCACCAGCAGTGAGTGCGAGAAACAAGACAGTAATTAAGTGGCGCTATTTAGCGAACGAGGGAAACGTATCACCATTCGTCTGCCGCGCAGTGTGCGGTTTGTTTTCCTAAATGATTACCCGCGCTGTTGTGGTTATTTAATTTTTCCTTTTTCCCATCGAGGCAAAAACGTCGGACGCAGAGCGAGAGAGGAGCTTGATACAACGAATGTTTCTGGTGTCAAATTACTTGTAATCGGCTTGTGGGCGTGCGATGCGCTCACTCAAGTAATCTTTCTTAAGTGAGGATGGAATGTGTGTCTGCTCTCCTTCCTCTGGAGGATGATGTAAGATGATGTGGACGAGGATGGGAAGCACCTGTTGCTGCAGTTGAGGTCCGTCCAGGGAATGGAAAGTGCTTAATCGGATCAATGGGGACGGGAATTAATGCATTTGCTTAAAGTGGGTCACTCGCCAATGTGGGGGTTCTAAGGCGTCAAAGGGCTTCCGACAACTACGCCGGAAGCCATGTGCGTAAAGAAGGGGGTGCCAAAGACGGGAAATATGAGACATTAAAGCACCGACAAGAAAGGGGGCGATCATGAAGCCAAGGAAGGCGATGTGTTGCGAGAATTGCGAGAATCTGCTTGACATCTTGAGGGACTTCGCGCGTCGAAAGGTCCACTGATTCTGTAAGGCTGCCATTTTCTGTCAACTTGTCCACGACGCTAGAACAACAGCCTGATTGGTGCAGGTTCAGGCCAGCGAAATGCACAACTGACCAAACATTCACATTCCGGCAGATCTTGGAAAAGGACCCAGAGTTTCAAGTCGAACAGAGACGTCTTTACAGAGACGAGCTATACAGCGCCTTGTCTAGTTTTGAAGGGTGCCGAAGTTGGCTAGCTGTGGCATCCCTCCAAGACTCGTCTTTGTTTTTTGCAGAATGACGATGGCGAGTGCCCGTTGCTCCGTCAAGATTTTTTGGTGTCAAAAAAACGATTTAGACAAGGCAACGCAGTGCCAAGCAACTTCCTGAACTTCATTCTCGAAAAGATCGTGTTGAACCCAAACGCCAACACCAGAAGCACGATCTTCCACAGTTCTGTGCAACTGCTCGCGTATGTCGAAGACCTTGACGTCATCGGAAGAACACAAGGGGCTGTCGGAGGAGCGCTTGTGAGAAAAGAGAAGGAAGCGGCTAAGATGGGGCTTGCGATCAATGAGGGTACGGCAAGGCATATGCTGTCACCAACACCGACGTCTTGGGCAAAACGTCTCTAAGGACAGCTATGACTTCGAAGCAGTGAACGACTCTGTCAACCTAGTGCCTAGGCTCCGCAGTAAACGCAAGTAACAACACTACCGCGGAGATAAAACGAGGCTGCGTTCTTGGGCTTGGCCATTGAGGAATAAAGGCCTCTCTTGAAGAACCAAGACCTTGATGGACCCAGTCCTGATGTACGGCGCAGAAGCAGAAGCAAGCGGACGGGGACATTCTTTGTCACTTCGAGAGGAAGTCCCATATGTACTGATTGTGTTTGAGAGGTGGAGGCTGAAGGTCTAACAGAAACATCGATCTAGTCAAACGAGCCTCTCGTCTCAGAAATCTAGGTCACTAGGGACGAATGCTCCCGCCCGGAAAGTCTTCAACTCCAGACCAGTGATAGAGGAACACCTCCACGAAACTGACGACGTACACAAGTGGAAAAGGTCGTCAAACAACTAGGAGTGCGGAATTGGAAGCAGCTGGCGGTAAGGGAAGACCACGGTGGCCAGCAGTGGCACCTGGAAAGGGACCTCAATCAGTTGGAAGCGACTAGCACATGACCGTGCAAGTTGGAGAGACATGGCCCAGATCCACCCCGAACTGCAGCGTCAGCCAAAGCTTCACAGCTACAGTGGCCAGATGTAGCGTACGCAGCTAGAAAGGGACCTCAATCAGTTGGAAGCGACAAGACCGTGCATAATGGAGAGGCGCCCAGATCCAACACGGACTGTAGCGCCAGTCAAAGCTTCTTCATTTAGGGGCCGCGACGGCCTTTAAACAAATCAATAAATGTGTCATTGTTATCATTCCACTGCTGTTGTATGTCGGCAGGGGTCCGCCGAGAGATAAACTCGTTGCTGGGGGATCGCCAGAGTCAAAGCTTGAGGATCTGTGCTGAAAGGCGACGAAGGGACACGCTACTGACTGCTAAAAGACACCCGAAGTAGGTCGGGGGTCTAGGAGAAGTAGTTCAAGGTTCTAGACAAGATGAAAAATCGCGGAAACAAGGGGAAGTCGCGTAGAAGCTCTTTCGTTTGGGGAATGGTCGTGAGAAAATGGCGGGCGCGGAAGTAAATCAACAAAAAAAAAGTAAAAATTAACCAAAAAGGAATCGAATTCAAACAAATTCCACGCCATCTCTCCCAAGCTCCACCGTCTCACTCGCGTCACATCACTGAATCTTACATAAGACGAAAGCAAACAAAACCAAAACCCTTTCCCAGGCACAGCCATGCGATCGGGAGCAATTAGTCGAGCAGCCCAGACCAACTGAACAACAACGCTGATGTAACAGATCAGCCAGCACTCGCTTGGTGGTCTCCAGGCACGAAGCAAGGCGCGCGAGAAAAGAAAGAAAGAAACCGTTTCTCTAACTACCAATCAAGTTACCATAATTGATCAACCTCCTCCCCTCTCTCTCACCCCGTCCAGCTTCTTGGCAAACAGCCACCGTCGCGTGAACCGAAACAAGCCACATCTGTGTTTTCACACCAAACGGCACATGGACCACTCGATATCCACACGAAACGTGCTGTGAGGTATGTCCCTGGGAACACAATGCTCTCACAAAACTTTTCGCGCATAATTTTCCACACACACACCAACACCCAGCCAAACCCTCGTGGCGCGTCTAGCCAAACAGGCATTCAGGCATAATGTACCTCTTGACGAGGATGTCGTCTTCCTGACATGTGTCAAGTCGGAATGAGATTCAATTCCCACACGAAGGAAAAAACCACCCATTCAGACGCACACTCACACACACACCGGCATGCAACCACTCACTCCAGTCCAATTTGACGGGCCGCGGCCTGTCTCTGGGCTTGTTCTGCAACATGTTGAGCAACTTCTTCTGAAATTTCGTTCGCCTCAGATTTTTTTTTAGATTCTTTTTCTTTTTTTTGAATAATGACTTCGACTCTTTCTCAGTCGTCGGTCGGCATCGGTGCAGTTCTCCTTGTAACACATCGCCGGAGACACACGGAGGTGTTGGTTGCCGTCGCGCCTATAGTCTCATAAAGTGTAAAAAAAAGTAGAAAATTCCCCATTAAACGTGATAAATTCTGCTATTTACTCGTCGATTAAGTGAAAGATTCGAGATTTTTATGCGCGCGCTGTGAAAGCAAATATTTCTCTCCTTCGCGTGAAAAGTTCAGCTCGCCGTCGCGCCGTGTGTGATCGCAGCCCGGTGGCTCATGTGCCGTCATGTGTGCGAAAATGTTTGCCAAATAATCTGTACAGCGTCGTTTTATATTCATTTCTGGCTGTTTCTTGCGGATAAAATCAAAAGGTAAATATTGGTTTGCTCAATGAACAGCGAGCGCACACACAGCCGGCGCGCCGTGGCGGGGTCGTAAACGTCTCTCAAGGTATTTTAGAGGTTCCTCGGGCGAGAGGCGTGCTTAAAGCGATCACCGGGGGGACGTATGGTGCTGTGCTGTTGATTGGTTTTTTTTTGGTGGGGGGAGGTGTTCGTTCGAATTTAATGGTTTTTCAAAATCCGTGAAGTACGAATTGATGTGCAGATTGTTTGGAGAGCATAAAATCATCGAATGAGGTTGTTGCTTGACTCGGATTTGTTTGAAGGGGCGATGTGAGAAATCGGCCATAAGCACGAAAGTCATGGTTTTGCTGTTAAATTTTACGACCTCTCTCGCTTTGATTTTGTGAAGAATGGGCCATGATGCAGATTCGCGCACGGGGGCGATGCAAATATCGTTTTGGCGAAGGAAAGGGACGCGGCAGAGAAAGGAGCCAGAAATAGGGACTCCTGCCTGAGTCTGAGTTGAAGTCTGAGTTAATAATCGGTTACCATAACTTGCCACAAAAATCGAAGTTCGACTGTACACAGAGCCCTCTCAGAACCAATTAACAGCAGCGTCTTCCTCAAGAGACGATCGAGGTGTCATTCAGCCTTATCGCACTCTCTTTGGGCTCCTCAGTGAATAGCCACCTAGGCCGTAGTTCCTCAACCTCTGAGCCTCTGCGGACCAACAGCAATGAATTGATCTCTCGTTGGACCCCTCCCACATATACTGCAACTGTGGTGGAAAGAAAATTCGTATTTTACGTTTTATTGAAAGACAGTCGTGGACAGCTTGAGAGTGAACCGCGGACCCCCTGGGCGTTGGGCTTCCTTTCAACAAAATTTACCCAAACACCTTCAAATGAGGGCCCAAACAAGTGGCTAAAGACCTCAAAGTCTGAGAAAAAGAAGCCAAGCTTGTCAGTCCCAGCAGGTCACACGTCAGACGTCCCAGAGTGTAGAAACTGGACTGGACTGGACTCGCCCTAGAATTGGATTTAGCACGGTTGAGGAATGTGGGAGATTATATCCTCATCACTGCGGCCTCTGATAAGCCTATTGGGGGGAATCAACCCTCATTTAGACTTCACACAGGAAGCCCGAGTTCGTAATGAGGCTTCATTTGGTTCTCAATCAATTACTTAACTATGCGGCCGGGGACCCAATGAGGGTCCGAACCTGAGCAATTGATGCCATCCATCGATGAGGGCCCTGGGCTCACTGCTTCCAGTCATCAAGAACAAGCTGTCCTACAGCCGCGATGACTTGGTCTCTGTTCTGGAGGTTCGGTCTTCTTATTCTCCTCGAAACAGGAGGCTCAGATTCGAAGAACCTCTTAGTTGGAGCTTTGGTGTCCATGCGGTCGATGTGGCCGAGCCGTTGTAGTCGACTGTATTTTGCCTTCCGGACTACAACCACATCCTGGTACAGATCGGAGGGTCCGCGGTTGTGTCTTCTTCTTATGGCGCTACAGTCCGAGGTCAACCTGGGCCTCAGTCAACAAGCCTCTCCAGCTGACACAATCTTTAGCCAGCCTTCAATTTCGCGTGACAAGTTGGTTGAGGTCTCTCTCCACTTGAGTGTGCCATCGGCTTCGTGGTTGTCCTCTATTGCGTTGTCCCACTGGTTCCTAGTCCAATATTCCTCGGACTGGAGCAGTGTTGTCCATGGGCTCTACATGGCCTAGCCACCGCGCTTATGTCTTCTCCACTATATATACGACGTAGAATTTTTTCTTTCGAAGGCACCAATAATCAGCTCCACAGGTTTGCTTACCGTCCAGCTTTGAGCTCCATAAAGCAGGACTAGCATGCCGAGAATGATGTTGGTCCTTCGAATCAAGAGTCTTGACCTCAGTCGTTTCGACAGACCGAAGTATCATCGGTTGCCAAGGTCGGATCCACTCCACTGTCATGTCAATTGTCGAGTTAAGAGTGTCCCGAGATAACCTCCTTTACTACCTCGAAATTAGATTTTGAGTGAACCAGCGGCTATTCTGTCCACTTCGAGATAGTATCCGCCTAGGTGTCGAAGACGTGTCCCTTATTAGGCAGTTTCATTGACACAGGATGTGTTCTCCACTTTCTTCGTCTTCGATGCACATTCTGCTGTTGTCATCTTTGGTTAAGCGCGCGGTTTTGAGAGGTCTGTTCATCGGGCAGTGTCAGTAGTAAGGACAGCTCTCATTTGTTATTGTATTTTTTATTGGTCTTGTCGTTGTACATTAAAAATTCGTTGTTCCTTTAATCCTCTCCCTAAGTCGAAGTTTCTGTCGTTGTTTCTGTTTTACCATATTTTGGCTGTCTTCTCAAAAACATGCTTAAAGTCGAACTCCCTCTAGTAAAGAAGGTAGAGTAGAAGTGGAGGGCCCCTACCACGAACTTAGTTTTATTTGTCGCGGAAATTCGACTTAGGGAGACTCCACTGTAGCTGATGACCTCAAACCAACAACACCCATATCGAGACGTCCCAGAGTGTCTAAAAAGACCAATATTTCATCAACCGGAACTAACAAACGCGTCTCCATCCGCATCCGTTCGCGTCGCAGACTCATCGTCTCTCAGCGACTTAAACGATCAATCAATTGATTGACTCTGCTTTCTAATGGATGCGACGAACTCCTCTGCGTTTGAAGATGTATCCCCACCGCACCACATCACCCACGCTCTGCACACCAGAGAGGGACCGATTGCGCAATTGAAATTAATCAACAAATCGCTTGTTAATTCCTCAATTAAAAAACTGATTTAATATTCCAAAACTGCATCGTTGCGTTGACAACTGCCCACGTAGCGGGGAGCCGCCCTCTCTCTCTGCGTCTCTCGATCGACGGCGAAAACCCGCATAATTAATTTGAGTCTATTCCTCGAAGTGCCCGCCCCCCTCTCTTTCACTCAGTCACTCAGTCAAGCCATGTTAGGCTCTCGTCGTTCTATTGGAATGACAAATCGTCAAGGGATTACCTCATCCTCGGCAATAGACGCCTCATGTTCGACACCTTGACGCAGGCACAGTGAACTCCGAGGCACCACGCGCGACTCACTCACAGCGGAATAACTATCGCCAGCACACTGGCATTCAATCCATCTCTATCTATTGATTAATTCAATATTTGTTAACATGCGTAACCGTGTGTTGATCAATTTCCGTCATGCGGCTCTGTGCGGACAGAAGGAGAATCAGAAAGAAGTGCTTTTCTATTTTTGGAGCGCACCCCTCCGCCGTCCGACCGTCCATCCGATATGGCCAATCTAATGGCACTCTAACGGCATGCATCCGATGGTCATTCGGTCAATTCGAGACCGAAAGGGTCTCATTCCGATTCCGGCCGCGCAATCTAACAAGATTTCCCCTCGCCATAAACGAATGAGAAAATACTCATAACAACAATGGGCCAGGCACCTTCGCGCAGATGATAGTGCCTGCTGATGCTGGCGGTGCCGGTGCTGTTAAATGGCATCATTGTTCTGCCGTTCGACTACGGGTTCTCTGTCTTTTGGCCGCAGATACAGGTTGTGTGATGGCGGTGCTCAGTGTATGCCATTTATTTAATGGCGCGGCAAACCTTTATTTTTTGTGTTCTCATTCCGCTGGACACCGCTCCGCCCGCCCGACCGATGGATACGTGATAGTTCGCTCGCTGGCAAGCAACTATGAACCCCTCGTCGGTCGCCCAGCTGGCATTTAAATGTAACTAAGATACACTGCCGAGATAGCTGCCATTTTGAGCGTCGCTAAGGTCGTTAGAATCACGTTTTCGTTTCGCGCTCTCTGTCGCCCTCTCTCTTGAAATGGCGAAGAGATCTTGGGAGCTTGCGGGGACCCACCAGCAGCCGCAGCATCATCCGAGTTTGAATCCAAAGAGAAACGTGACTTTAGACAATTGTCTTGGGTGATAGCGTGGTGATGACCCCGCCGCCGGGACCGCCCGGCAATCTATCTAATTAAGACCTCATGTGGGCTGCGAGTTGCGCTCGCTCATTAGGGAGCCGGGAGACAATCTTCGGGAGAGAGTGCCATTGAATCAAAGCCTGCGCCCGAGATTGCGTCATGCGAATACAATTCGCAGCGAGTCAAGAAACTTCCTGAAGATCGGCGGCGCTGTGGAGGTGGCGATGGCGACGAAGGTGGAAGCGATAAATTTTTCGCAGAAGACTGCGAAGTCTACACACGCCTGGGGTGAATGCAAATTTGTTAGTTTAATTGTTAACGCGCGCACACATGCGGACCGCGCTCGGCCGTCCATCGGCGGCGTTATAATTGTTTACTTTTTTCGGGCGAACTACTATCCGGGAAATACGTACACGTAGTTAAACATATTCTTTTATTTGCCATTTGGTTTTATGTGTGATTGGCGATTTGTAGGCGCTATCGCTGGTGCCGACTGGAGAGGCAAATAAAAATTTCTTAATAGCGGACATGACCGGGGAGCTTAAGTGCCTCACGTGCCTGGTTAAGAGGGGGGCTCCTTGGGATGAGGGGTGCGTGTGTGAGCGAATTGAATTCGGGGGCTTGAACACCGGGAGGGGGGACTTCACACTGAGACGAGACTCTGAACAGCGGTAGCGACCAGGCTTTGAACGTCGGCATCTCGGTTAGTGTGGCGACTTCAACCTGCGATCAGGCTTTGTAGCTCTGTAAGTGTGGCCACTGCAACCTGCGATCAGGCTTTGTAGCTCTGTAAGTGTGGCCACTGCAACCTGCGACCAGGCTTTGTAGCTCTGTAAGTGGGGCGACTTCAACCTGCGATCAGGCTTTGTAGCCCTGTAAGTGTGGCCACTGCAAGCTGCGACCAGGCTTTGTAGCTCTGTAAGTGTGGCCACTGCAACCTGCGATCAGGCTTTGTAGCTCTGTAAGTGTGACCACTGCAACCTGCGATCAGGCTTTGTAGCTCTGTAAGTGTGGCCACTGCAACCTGCGATCAGGCTTTGTAGCTCTGTAAGTGGGGCGACTTCAACCTGCGATCAGGCTTTGTAGCCCTGTAAGTGTGGCCACTGCAACCTGCGATCAGGCTTTGTAGCTCTGTAAGTGTGGCGACTTCAACCTGCGATCAGGCTTTGTAGGCCTGTAAGTGTGGCCACTGCAACCTGCGATCAGGCTTTGTAGCCCTGTAAGTGTGGCGACTTCAACCTGCGATCAGGCTTGTAGCTCTGTAAGTGTGGCCACTGCAACCTGCGATCAGGCTTGTAGCTCTGTAAGTGTGGCCACTGCAACCTGCGATCAGGCTTGTAGCTCTGTAAGTGTGGCCACTGCAACCTGCGATCAGGCTTGTAGCTCTGTAAGTGTGGCCACTGCAACCTGCGATCAGGCTTGTAGCTCTGTAAGTGTGGCCACTGCAACCTGCGATCAGGCTTTGTAGCTCTGTAAGTGTGGCGACTTCAACCTGCGATCAGGCTTTGTAGGCCTGTAAGTGTGGCCACTGCAACCTGCGATCAGGCTTGTAGCTCTGTAAGTGTGGCGACTTCAACCTGCGACCAGGCTTTGTAGCTCTGTAAGTGTGGCCACTGCAACCTGCGATCAGGCTTGTAGCTCTGTAAGTGTGGCCACTGCAACCTGCGATCAGGCTTTGTAGCTCTGTAAGTGGGGCGACTTCAACCTGCGATCAGGCTTTGTAGCTCTGTAAGTGTGGCGACTTCAACCTGCGATCAGGCTTTGTAGCCCTGTAAGTGTGGCCACTGCAACCTGCGATCAGGCTTTGTAGCTCTGTAAGTGTGGCGACTTCAACCTGCGATCAGGCTTGTAGCTCTGTAAGTGTGGCCACTGCAACCTGCGATCAGGCTTGTAGCTCTGTAAGTGTGGCCACTGCAACCTGCGATCAGGCTTGTAGCTCTGTAAGTGTGTCCACTGCAACCTGCGATCAGGCTTGTAGCTCTGTAAGTGTGGCCACTGCAACCTGCGATCAGGCTTTGTAGCTCTGTAAGTGGGGCGACTTCAACCTGCGACCAAGCTTTGCACGTCGACATCTCGGCTACTGTGGCCACTTCAACCTGCGACCAGGCTTTAAACCTCTCTCCCTGGGTTACTGTGACCTGAGACCTGTCTTCTTGAACCGCATTCCCGAGGGTGTCGACTCTAACTTACCTGAAACCAGTTCGACGACGCAACGACATTATCTCGCGGCCACTTCCGACCCAGAAATTCGCTGCCCACAATTGAGTCAGCCCGCCGCGCTCGATTGCCATTAAATCACATCACACTCTGGATGACCCAGTGTGTGATAATATTACGTTAAATGAACTTTCCGACCAAGAGAGCGAGCGCATGAAAAATTGCCCGTCGTTACGTCCGATTACCCGCTTTTATTTCTTCATCCGCGCGCCAGTGGTCTGGTGGCATCGAATTTAATTTCGTTTTCCGTTGTGGCTCGGCTGGATAAAGAGGTAATTTCTGTTCCGCTCGTATTATTTCGTCGGTTTGCCAATGGAATAGTTACTTGAACCGCCGACTGCCGTTTGCTATTTTTTTTTTTCGGCTTTTTTTATACTCCCCTTAAGTAGGTTTCTCGTTGTCATCAGTGGCAACGGAATGGCGGGTGCTCATGGCTTGCAATTCGCAATTCGTTTGGTTTGATATTTTTATTTGCCAGCTTTTCCCATAACGGTGATTGTGAGGCGGAGCGGGAGGGAATAAGAAAAATAATTTTTCACACAATAACTTCCAGTTGGATGCGTTGATTTAATGATTTTTATTTGGTTTTCCTTTCGCAACTTATTTCTTTTTTTTTGTTTTTTTTTTTTGCCTCCTGCCGGGGGTGGACTTGAAAGTTTTTCCTTTTGTTTCGACGATTATCGCTCGAGTGGAAATTATTTGCGAAATGTGTTTGAGCGTGGAGCGGAACTCGAGGGGGAGCGGACGGGCGATTGGATGCGATGATGCGATGATGGCAGCCTCCAGAGAGAGGGAGATGTGATTGCGATGCGCGCATTCGTTCACCCCGTGCCCGGTTGCATCTTTGTGTCTCTTGAATGCGTGTGAATCGATGTGTGTTTGCGGAGGAAAAAATATTTCCATAGCCTGGCATTGTTTGTGGCTGCCTTTCGAATGGAATTGTTCATTGAGAGATGAACAGAGGAACAGAGAGAGAGCGTGTGTGTTTCTTTTGCCAGTCCACAGTTTTTGGATTGGCTAATTGCGATGGGAAACAATTGAGTAACTGTGGTCGGTTATTGTTTGCCAGATGGGTGGTTGACTGGCTTTTGCCAACGAAACCCAAACGGAGTTGCGATATGAAATTATTTGCATAAATTTATGTTTTTTTTTTTTTCGTGAGTTACTGCCTTTTGTGAAATTGATGTTATGCCATAAATTTGCGATTTTTTTGTTTGTGATTCATGAGATGGTTGGACGTGGTGGGAGCTTTCATCTCGAGCAGAGGGAAGGTCGTCGAGTGCGTTCAACAGAAGACGAGATCGATCGAAAGGGAGTCCACAAGTGGGGAAGGACTTCAACTCACTTGATCATATTGGCTGGAGAGGCTTGTTGGTTGTAGCCCAGATTCACCCCAGACTGTAGTGGTAAACGAAAAAGATGGTGGAGAAGAAGAATAAGGAGAGAGAACAAGTCTAGAGATATGACATCTAAGAGACGTGGACTCCTACAACTTGACTCTTCCCCTGTTGGACAATGATCACAATGCTTCACGCCAAAATGTGTGTCTTAAAGAGATTTTTAATACCCTTAAGTATCATAGGTTCACAACATGGATGATTCGGTCAGAACGTCACCATAGGCAGCTACAACCTCGAGGTGGTAAAGGACTTCATCTACCTTGGCTCCCAAGTAAATAGTGCGAACAACATCAGTACCGAGATTAAACGCAGAATAACCCTCGCCAACCGCTGCTTCTTTGGGCTCAAGAGGCAATTGAGTAGCAGAGCCCTCCCTCTTAAGACCAAGCTCACATTATATAAGACCTTGATCATCCCAGTCCTGCTGTATGGCGCGGGAGCCTGGACTATCTCAAGAGCGGATGAAGACGCACTTGGTCTCTTCGAGAGAAAAGTTCTGCGTTCAATCTTTGGTCCTGTTTGCGTTGAAGGTTCTTGGAGAAGGAGATTCAACCACGAACTGTACGGGCTGTACAGCGACATGAGTCTAGTCAGGCGTCTACGGATTCAACGCCTAAGATGGCTAGACCTTGTAGAGCGCATGGACAACACTACTCCTGCACACAGAAGGACCTCAACCAACTTGGAGTGCGAAATTGGAAGCAGCTGGCTAAGGATCTTGCCAGCTGGAGAGGCTTGTTGCCTGAGGCCAAGATACACCCCGGACTGCAGCGCTATAAGAAGAAGAAGAAGAAGAAGTGTCCGACGTCAAGACAAAAGGAATAGAGGGAGATAAAGGTTCCTGTGCACATTGGTCTTAAATATCTACGGATTCTAGTCTGTGGCCAATATTGTGCTGCATTTCGAGCGCCAGATCAGACATGAGCGTTGTACTCAAGCTCATGACACCCCAAGGCGAGTGTACATCAGTATCGTTGGTTTCAAAACTCTACACCGTAGCACTTAGACTCAGACTCAAAACCTCCATCATCACCTCTTACCACATCAGCACCTAATGTCCGCCACTTGATTCGAGTACAGGCGGGACAGTAGCAGAGAAAGTGCTCTACCGGCTGGCCATCCTCTTCAAAGGGCGTCGACTTGTGAATTAAAGTCAAATCAGAGGAAATATTTCTTGCATCGATTAAGGAGACTTAAGCATTTCGCAGCATTTTTTGGGTCGTTCCAACTAAGTGCTGTGTTTTCGGTTTCTGGATCATGGTTGATTATTAGGAGTTCGCTTGAGCGACAGCAGACAGAAATCCACAGTGAATTCAACTCTATGCAAAGATCGGGACTCATCTCTCTTCACATCTGCTCCCGTTCCAATTCCACGTCCGAAGGGCATGGTCGTGAGTCTTAAAAGGAATATGAAATGCAGAGGATGCTGTCATCGGTGAAGGAGTGAAATGGATTAAAAGCAGCAGACAGGAGATCATTTATAAAAATGAGAAAGAGTGGCGGAGACAGAAGATAGCCTCGGGGAACACCAGCATTATGCCTGAACCCGTCCAAAATAACTTGAATTGAACGGTTCGGAAGGTAGTTTCTAATCCATACTCCATTTCCGACAAGAGAGCTTGATGCCAAGCTCTGTCAAATGCCTTAGAGCAAGACTGAGACTGATAATATTTGACTCTGTCCGAGAAGGAGAAGAAGTGGAAGAAAGCCGCACCAGATGCAATGCAGTGCAGTGCTTATCAAAGGCGCGCCGCTAGCACACCCTTGCGGCGCTGTGACTATGGCGAACAGGCCAGCGTCGGAGCGAAGAAACGTGAACGGGTTAGGTTAGGTAAGGTTGTGGCTGACTGCTAAAGGGCAGTCACACTTAGGCCAGGGTAGGTCTATTGTGATAATTGTGATAACGCGAACGGCTTGGATGAGGCAAAAAAAAACCCTCCACGAAAGCCAATAAGCTGCAGTCTCCACACAGACGATGGCGACAGGAGCACTGCAGGACTCTGCCTATCATCGTCGGTGTAGGCATCCTGCCGAGAAAATAGTCATAAATTATGAGAATATTAGCGTGCTGGCCCGTTGCGTTATGGGTATGTGCTTCGACCCCAACCTCGACGTGGTAGGTTCGATTCCAGCTCTGAGCGACAAAAATGATTTTCACGGCCCCACCTCTTTTGAGTCACTGACAATGCTCAAGGAGTATTTCCTGTCTAGAAAAAGCTTCTCAAACTTGGCCGTTCGGATTCGGCATTAAACTGTAGGTCCCCTCCTCCAACACGAGTGGTTGCTAAGAGGCTAGCCCCTGGCCCCCTACGGGCTGTAGCGCCACCCATATATTATTATATATTATTAGTTGCCGACTGACAGCTTGTAACAACAGCGCCGGGCGACAGCTATGCAACTTTTCGATGTCGCGAGATGCTTTCCAATGCGATTGGTTTCACTTTTCGGTGAGATAAGCTATCAGACCACCGGTGGATCTGTTGCTGTCGGTCATTAAGAAGCTTTCGCGAATCAAGACATTTCATAAGCTGGCGATTTACCAGTGTTTCCATGACCTTGGAAAGGAGGGACGTAATTGCAAGGAGGTTGATGAAGATTGGCCCATTTTAGGGATGGGCTGGGTAAATGCTGGTTCTCATCTACTCGGAATGGGCGCTGTAGTGGCTTACACAGCGGTATCAATTCGCAGCAATCAGGCAGGCGTTCAGTCTGCTCTCAAAGACTGACAAGCCACGTTCTTGCTGAGGATGTTATTTGCGACAGGCCTCCAGTCAGCTGGAGTCGATCGATGCAATTTTTGGCAGAAAACGTCCTCTGCCTTCAATAAGAGGTCCAGACGGGAGCACCTACCTCCAAAGTCGCTTCAAAGCATTGTTTGAACTGCTGAACAAACCACAGTCCATTTCCGAACTCGAAATTGCTCACTATCTAATTAACACGCTCCGCGCCGCCGAGTCACCCCAAATGGGGAGAGGGGAGCAAAAAAAAAAGAAAACCCTTATCAGTTCGTAACGTTCGCGCCTTTGTTGCATCGTGTACACTACGACCCGCAGCGCACTACTAACCATTACCTCAACGAGTGTAAATATTTTCGAAATGTGCAATAAAGACCAAAGAAAAATACACCACACCACAGTCCACACCAGCGACAACAGAAGAGAGACCGACGACGACGACGACGTCGATGCCGCGCCACTGCCTTGATAACAACTTGCGAGTCAACAAAGGTCCCCCCACACACAACCCAACCCCCGAGGAGGGAAAAAAAAGAGCACACTACTTGAAGGTGAAATACCTACTAAATAAATTTACATCTCCCTCCCGCCCGGTTGGAGGCGATTGAATGGCACAATTAGTGCCGGAGGAGGAGGCGGAGGGCGTCTCCTTGAAAGCATTACACAGGAAGTGTAACCAGTAAGTGGCAGTCGCAATAACTTGCCGCCGTTGCCCGCCTCGTTCGCCTATTTGCATAGACGATGGAACAGAAACAGAAAAACTAACTTTCAGATAAGAATTCATGTTAATTGAATGCGATAAGAGGAGAAGATTCATTGTTTACTTAGACCAGATGCAGAGAGAGAGACGGAGTGGAACTGTCTGCTCTGGTTGTCTTCAGCCTCGACCAGTCCGCCCCGTCCGTCCGTGGTTGCTGCTGTCCGGGGTAGCCCACGAATTTCAGAATTTATGGCGAACAATAATTAAATTTCCAAAGCACTTTGTGTCGCTAACAACGGTCTCCTCGTCGTCGCCGTCGTCAGTCTTAGTTTTTCTCGGCGTGAATTAGTGCGGCGTGCGAAATAATGTTCGCCTAAATATTTACAGGACAGACAGACGAAGACGCGGCGCTCGCGTTAGCCGTTTGATTATGAAAATTAGTTCATTCCACGAATGGAGCGCTTTGCAATCTAATTAATTTGTCTGCCTGAGTTAGGCGAGTTTTTGTTCGCCATTGTTTACGCGGCGAATTTCGCGCAGCCATTAGTTGTGAGTGAGTTATGAGTTTTCTTTGGATTGGTGTGTGTTCTTCTTTTTTTGTGTGACGGGAGGTGGTTAGGTGGTTATGCCACTCGGCCGATGATAGGAATGACAACATTGTGTGCTCTCTTTTAAAGACTTCTGATAAGACGGGGGGCACAGCACAGCACAGCACAGCACAGCACAGCACCAGTATCACGATCTGACGGAGGTGTTGTAAATAATTGCGAAAGATACGAATCAGATAGCGTCGTCAAGGTGGTCGCGAGGGAAACTCGAGAGAGTGTTCTAATCTAATCACACTCACGTCTCGTCACCATGACCGTCGTGAGACATAGTTGCGCCGTGCGCTGGGTTCGGTTCTTCAAGGGAATTCGATATTTCGAAGAGCCTCGGTAAAGTGGAAAGAGCAAGAGCGCATGTTTTTGTGGCAGAATCATGGGCTTTTCCCCAGACTGTGTCAATCTGAGCATGTCCTAGTCATCGTCTGATTCTTCAAGGGAATGAGTAGGAACGTCAAGCAATGCACACTCGGTCATCGATGAAATGAGAAGGAAATTCATCAAGTCATGCAGAAACTCAGCCACCGTTGAGATGAGAAGGAAATTCTCAGGAACTTGAATCAACAAGTTTAGTGTACGTTGCTTAGGTTGAAGTGGCTGACTACTGTACTAGAGGACAGAAGCCACACTTAGGCCAGCGTAGGCCCATTGTGCCAGCACGTGGATGAATTCCGGTTCCGCAACCCAGTAAGGGTGCAGAATTTGTGCCCTTTCTAGCGAGTCAGTCTGTCTCGATACCACATTGTTTTTAGCCAGCATGGAGGTTTCTACCATTTGGGAATTTTTTTTTGTTTATAAATTGCGCGTGCTCAAGGGGTTATTAATACCCTTAATTGTCCGTGGTCAAGACACAGCACGGGCCGAAGGTATAGAGGTAGAGAGAGAGAGGAGGTACCTGTGCACATTGGTTATAAACATCTGCGGATTGTAATCTACGGGGAATATTGAGCTGAGCATTCCATATTCGTGTGGTGCGGCTAAAAAACGAGTCTCTAAATTTCACTGTGCGTCCGAAAGCAGGCTTAAGGGTTAACTGATGTGCATTCCTGGCGAGACGTGTATTGCGAGTGAATTCAAGGAGAGGAGGAATGCAGTTGGCTAGCTCACTTGAGCATGGTTTGTTTAAGTAACACGGACAAAGAAGACACGGTACGTCGATGTTCAAGCGAGTCTAATGAACCCGCGATATCGTTGTCTCCCATAAGTTTTATCGCTCGCTTTTGGATTCTATCTAGTAGGTGCAGGGTGGTCTTGGGGGCACCAGACCAGATATGAGCGTTATGCTAAAGCTTAGGGCGAATATACGCCTTATAGTATAATAATAATATGGGTGGCGCTACAGCCCGTAGAGGGCCAGGGCCTAGCTTCTCAACAACCACTCGTGTTGTACGTTCTCTCACGAATGGAAGGGACCTACAGTTTTATGCCGACTCCGAACGGCCAAGTTTGAGAAGCTTTCTCTAGACAGAAAGTGGTCTGTGAGCATTGTCAGTGACTCGAAAGAGGTGGGGTCGTGAAAATCGTTTTCGTCACACAGAGCAGGAATCGAACCTACGACGTCGAGGTTGGGGTCGACGCACATACCCACAACGCCACGGCCTACGCCTTATAGATTAAAGCCAAATCAGGGGGTGGTGAAGTATTTCTTGCATCGATTAAGGAAACCTATACATTTCGCAGCATTTTTGGCGACTAAGTGTTGTGTTGATGCACATACCAAGGATGGAAAGTTTTCCGTTTTCGTCGATACAAGCGCCATTCATGGATAATGGCTGATTATCAGGGGTTCGCTTTAGAGACAGCAGACAGCATGAATTCCACTCTGTTGTTCTTACCCCAGTTAGTTATGCTGTCCAGATCAGAATTCAATGTGCTTGACATACGCTGCCGTTCCAATGCCACGTCCGAAGGGCAGGGTCGTGAGTTTTGGAACGAATATGAAAAGCTGAGGGTGCTGTCATCAGCCATCAGGAATGGATTGGATTAGAAGTGGCAGACAGGAGGTCATTTATAAAAATGAGAAAGAGTGTCGGAGACTGAACAGAGCCTTGGGGGACACCAGCATTTATTTTGTGGATATCAGACTTGAACCCAACCCAAACAACTTGGATTGAACGGTTCGAAAGGTAGTTTCTAATCCATAGAAGCAGAGGTTCATCGACACCATAAGCACGCATTTTCGACGAAAAGAGCTTGATGCCACACTCTGTCAAATGCTTTAGAAATATCAAGCGCAACTATCTTGCTTTCGCCTGCATTGTGCAAAGATTGGTTCCACTTTGCGGTGAGATAAGCTATCAAATCACCAGTGGACCTGTTGCTTAGAGCGTAGAGCTTTCTACCATTTGGGAATGGAAGACGCTACAATGATTCGGTAGTCGGAAAGACAGCTGGATGTTCAGATCCTTGGGAATGGACTGCATCTCCCACACATGTGTCCACGAGTCCACCTTCGATCCACCCTGACTCCCAGTTAGACCAGGAGGGATGTTGGTTCAAGAACTCTTCTCGAAGAGGAGTTCAGGTACCATGAGGTCTATGTCTGATGTACCTTCTGAAGATGGTCCAGATCGGATTTCTTCCCAGAGACCCATCGATCTCACGAGTATCGTCGCACAGTGAACTCTCCCTAAGTCAAACTGTCACGGGATACCGTGTTCGAGTTAGAGCGATTTCGACTTAGGGAGAGTCCACGGTCTAAGCTGCTTCCTGTCTACCAACCAGTTCCAGTTTCTGAGTTGAGAAGTATGTTCAGAGCAGCGGAACGGATAATCAACACTTTAATGACCAATAAAATGCCCATGCAGCACAAAACAGCAAACAGACTGAATGCCATCCCATTTCTCGAATAAAAACCCTCGCACAACTGCCCTTTTCATTTCATTAGATTTAAAAATTGAAACTCATTTCCTTCCCATTCCCACACTGGCTCCCAGGCTCTGAATTGACATTCGTTCCCCAAACTCAGTGGCGTCCTTCACACATTCACTTTCCAAACCTAGCCGCTCTAACCTTCGCCCCCCCGTGTGTTCCCGCCAGCTCCTGCCACCCCTTAAATGGCCTCTTCGTCATCAGTTGTAGGCACATTCGCTATAATACCCGCAAATTACTCAATTTTTATTCTTGTTTAATGACCATACATTATCCTTTCAACATGCGATCCCGGCAATTTGCATTTATTTTTTACTAACTTCAAAAAAACAGTTACAAGGATTGATGTGGCTCCCCCTCCGCTGCTTGCCTCTCTCCTCTCCTGTCTGTTGATGTTTTGTTTTATTTCCAGCGTGTACGTCTGACGTTGGCTCAGGCCGCAGTGTGTGCAAGGATTGAGGATGTTTTGTTTCCACCACACACACACTGGCGGCATTCAGCCGCTATCACGCCTTTTATGGATAAATAAATGAGATCCAAGTACATGCAGCCACGTCGAGAGGTTGACGAGTGGCGGAATGGCGGAGCGAACGGATTTCCAACGCTCCTTTTGTAACCATTTTAAAGCACACCAGAGAAGGCAACAGATACTACACACTGAACAATAGAAGGATCCTGTGCGTTCCTCTCTCGCAGTCCACCCCCACCCCCACCCACGGCTTCGTGCAGATGAATATAAATTATCTTTTTTCCGCTTGTCCGTATATTTCATTTTTTTTTTGCCGCATTTCTTGTGATTCCTTTTTCTGACCTACTCCTGCTGATGCCTTACAGCGCCCACTAGGCGAGCGTATTTTTGTTTTATGCTCTTTTTCGAGTTCACGGCCCGAGGAGGTGGTGGTGGGGTGTGTGTTGCATGAAATGAATTTGCAGTTGAACGTGTTTACAAGTTGTTCTCCTCGCCCCCCCTGTTCTGCTGAGTCCCGGTGCATGACGTTGGCTCGAGTGGAATTTTGTGCCCCCTCCGAGCAGTTTTGTGCTGTTGACGGCCAAAAGTTTCGACTGAGTGCGAGTGAAGAGGACACATCTTAAAGGATGGAGCACAGCACAAACTGAGCAAAGAACTTAAACTTTACGAAGACCAAGAGGGAGAGCACTTTGCTGACGCTTTGAAAGAAGTTTAGGGGTATTTTATAGTCAGTCTCTAGCCAAATGTCAAGTGAGTCCATGGATAGTTGTGACAACAAGGCTGACAGAGGTTTTATGGCGTTATGAGTCATTCAAGGCTTGTATATTAATCATCATCCTCGTCGTCGTTTTTTTTGGCACACAAACATTAGTGCGACCATCCTTTTGATGGACATTTGATGGGGTTTTATGGGGCACGTGGCCATAAATGTGTATTCGGGGCGGCCGAAGCTTGTACATTTTGCAGACGGGTCACTAGCGGTGACGCCACTGACGATGACCAAAATAAGACATCACAACACTGGGTCGTAAACAACATCGAAGGGGGAGTCGTAAATTTGATCATAATTGAATTACGCTATGGAACGGGGTGTCCTTGCGAGGGCCGTGGATATTTATTTAAATTTAAAGCAGACAGGGGAATTCAGTGGCATGGAGGCATGGAAGAGGCTTCTTATCAAAGGACACGGAGATGGGGCAGTGATCCCAGTCGAAGCTAGTGACGAGTTTGTCACGCATTTTAGTCTGTGATTGCCTCCCTCACTTTGTGGGGCTGACACTAGACCTAGACCAGAAACTAAACTAAAAAAGAGGCCTCCACGCGGGACACCTCTAAAGCTGACACTAGAACTAGGGAAAAAACTGAATTAAAAGGAAGGCCTCCGCGGGACACCTCTAAAGCTGACACTAGAACTAGGGAAAAAACTGAATTAAAAGGAAGGCCTCCACGCGAGACACCTCTAAAGCTGACACTAGAACTAGGCAAGAAACTGAATTAAAAGGAAGGCCTCCACGCGGGACACCCTTAAAGCTGACACTAGAACTAGGCAAGAAACTGAATTAAAAGGAAGGCCTCCACGCCTCTCTGTTGTTGCAAAAAGACGAGCGGGTGCATGGTTCATTGGCTATTTATCTTGTACTCTTTCCGGATGACGACTTACCATCCACGCCTATCGCTATTTAGAGCATCTACTGACGTTGAACATATGTCCTTGCTCAAGCAAGTCGTAAATGGTCAACTGGGACAGAATGCATCATGGTAAGAGAAGCCTATCCTAGAGGCATCTTCTGCAGGAGCTGTATAAGCAAGGATGAGCAAGAAATCATTGCACACTTGTTTTGCAACATTGGTCCTCTCTCCCGTAGGCACTGACTTCTGCAAGCCAACTACTTCAACAACCTAGTTGAACAGGCCGGTCGTTAAAGTCGGCCATCTTCTCATCACAAGCAGAAAGTGGCTTCCGAAATAGGGACTGATCCGAGAGCTTGAACAGTGGGCTTACGCTGGCTTAAGTGTGGGTTCTGTCCTCTCGCATAGCAGCAGCAGCAGCAGCAGCAGCAGCAGTCAGCCACACCAACCTTATCTAGCCTAACCTTGCCGGACCTCCCAGCTCAAGGATATCGAAGAGTCTAGGGACAAGCAAAAAATACGGGCCTTTTACAAAAAAGCCAAAAGCCTGGCCACAGGCTTTAGGAAAGGCACCCAGGCTCTTCGAAATTGCGAGGGTAACCTAGTTACGGACCCACAGGGAATAGTGGATGAGTTTAAGCAGCACTTCCAACGGCTGCTTAGCGGGCTTGACCAGGGGAGACTGATAGGGAACCAGGAAACCCCAACTCCAGTCGACGAAGAAGTCCTCTCACCTAGCTTTGAAGAAGTCGGTACAGCCATTAAAAGGCTGAAGAACAACAAAGCCGCAGGCTCAGATGGCTTACCATCGGAGCTTTTCAAAGCTGGGGGCAATGTAGTGGTAGGGAGCATGCACCGAATCATTTGCTGAATTTGGGAAGATGAAAGCATGCCCGACGACTGGAATATCAGCTCCATATGTCCCATCCACAAAAAAGGCGATCCTACCTCCTGCAAGAACTACGGAGGTATATCCCTGCTCAATGTCGCCTACAAGATCCTATCCAGCGTACTGTGTGAACGTCTAAAGCCGCACTAATCGGCACGTACCAGTGCGGCTTCCGGCCCGGCAAATCGACTACAGACCAAGTCTTCACACTAAGGCAGATCCTGGAGAAGACCAGCGAGTTTCAAATCGATACTCAGCATCTGTTCATCGATTTTAAAGCCGCATACGACAGCATTCATCGCAAGGAGCTATTCGAAGCGATGGCCGAATTCGGGATCCCGGTTGTGTCGCACCACGCACCACACACCATGCACCATGCACCACGCACCATGCACCACGCACCACGTTCGTTTCAAAAACCTCTAAACCCTTCGAAAGCTGCACCGGATTTCGGCAAGGAGATGCGCTGTCGTTTGATTTCTTTCATTTGGTACTGGAGAAGATAGTGCGGCGGGCAAAAGTCAACACGGAAGGCACTATCTTCTACAAGTCAGTCCAGCTGTTGGGATACGCGGATGACATCGCGCGGATTGTCGCGCGGTCCCAACGTGCCATAGTGGAAGCTTTCACGGCAATTGAGGAACAGGCGAAACGAGCTGGTCTAAAGGTCAACGAGGACAAGACAAAACATATGCTGTCGAGCGAAAAACGTTCCGCCGCACACCTCCTAGGCCAAAACGTCACAATCGACAGCTACAATTTCGAGGTAGTAAAGCAGTTTGTCTACCTCGGGGCAAATGTAAACTCCACGAATGACATCGACGTAGAATCGCCCTTGGCAACCGATGCTACATCGGGCTCGAAACTCCTGACTCGAAGGACCAAAGTCATGCTCAAACAAAACCCCTATCCTGCCAGTCCTACTTTATGGAGCCGACAGCTGGACATTAAGTAAGGCTGCAGAGCTGATTCTTGGTGCCTTCGAAAGAAAAAAGTCTACGTGGAATATTTAGTGGAGAAGACATATCCACGGTGGGTAGGCCATGTTAAGCGCATGGAGAACCTGAACCAGTGGGACAACGCAATAGACGACGACCACGAAGCCGATGGCGCCTTCGAGTGGAGAGAGACCTCAACCAACTTGACGTGCGAAATTGGAGGCAGCTGGCTAAGGATCGTGCCAGCTGGAGAGGCTTGTTGGCTGGGGTATAGGTTCGTCCCGGATCATAAGAAGGCACAATCGATCTGTACAAGGATGTGAATGTAGTCCGGAAGGCAAAAATCCGTCGACTACACTGGCTCGGCCACATCGAGCGAATGGGCAACAACGCTCCAGCAAAGGGGGTCTTCGAATCCAAGCCTCCTGGTTCGAGAAGGAGGCGAAGACCGAACCTCCGGTACAAAGACCAAGTCATCGCGGATGCAAGACAGCTTGGCCTTGATGACTGTGCCCAGGACCGTCACCGATGGAAGGCAGCAATTGCTCAGGCTCAGACCCTTCATGGTTCGTCTGCCTGATAAGTAAAGTAAGTAAGTAAGTAACCTTGCCGGATCGATCACCGAGCCATACGATCCATGATCGCCCTGCAAACCAACCAAGATTGGATGAGTCCTTCTACCCATCCACCCCTTCCACTCAATTTGAGCACAGTCGATGATAATTGTGATGACGGCCTTAAAATAAAAGCAAACCCCATCACCAATCTGCGCCACTGCCTCTAAATTTAAGCACCGAGCATAAAAAACCGATTTGAAGTGAGATAAATTCCTCGTCATAACCCGCTCCTCTCGCAATGAGTGTACTCATCTCCGCTGCATGCGCTGTTTTTTTAAGGTTCGCGCTGCTCTTCCCGATGAAGTCATGAAGGGGGCTGGGTCGCGGATGTTTCTCTTAAAAGGGTCATTTGCTGGTGTGCTGACAGGAGTCAACCCTTCCGCGTGACTCCATCGGAAATAAATCCAAATTGAATCTCGCATAATTTTTGATCGGTTTTTCTTTTCCTCTCTCACTCTCTGTCTCCTGCTGATGAACGAATTGTATTAATTTTCACGTCTACCTCTTTTTCAGCAATCACTATTGGCAGGACGCATTCCGGTCGCATCGATGACAGGACCCATTAAGCGAGGCCTATTGTGGCAGCAACGTGATCGGTTATTTTCCCGATGGAAAGAAAGGTGAGTGCTGCTGCACGTTGGATGGTAGTGATTTTAATTGTGAGACCGTGAGGAGACGCCGTCCTCCTCTCTCGCGATTTTTAATTGCCGAGGAATTTCAATTTAATGAGATGGAATTTTATAATTGGACCCCTCGGCGAATTTCAACCGTATTTAATCTGCAATCGATGTGAGGGTGGTGGTGGAGCGACGACGACGACGACGATGACGGCTGCCTCTGCCTGCCGTTGAAATGGTAATGAGGGTAGTGATTTAGGGATCAATCCGACGGAGGGAGGGAATTTAATTTTGACGCGAGTCCGGGATGACCCACATTACGGGTCCAATTACATCAGACCACCTCGTCAATAGTCCCTTCAATTGCTGTCCAATCTCTCTTGAATTATCCGGGAGGAGCCACAGAGTCTGAGAGAGAAATTGTCACCCATCTGTTAAGCCGCCCCAAAGCCGCATTGTAATCTCTGTGTGATGGAATAAATAATGAACGGCACGAGTATGCAGGCAGGGACGAAACTCCGTTTCACTGATTCTCTCATGAGATGGAAGAGATTTCCCAAATAAATCGAGTGGGAATGCTGACAGTTGCCCCCCCATCCTTAGGCGGCGAAAAATAGAAGAAATTGAGGTGAGAAGATGAAAAAAGAAAAAAACCCCCCTTAATCCATTCGCACACACAACAAGCTGCTAATCTTCCAACCAACCGTACAGACAATCCTTGATGGATGTCAGCGTGCACGAGGCACGGAACGGCGACAGTTTGTTGCAGGAGCCTCAATGTTCGTTCGTTCATCTCTGGAGGGAGCACACAAGGATGGCGGTGCAAATGATGATGATGAGGATGATACACGACAAAACCACCACCAACCACCACCAGCCCTCAGATGAGATAGAGTGCATATTCTTGTCGACTCGACGACTTGTGCTTGTGCAACACAGGAGATAATGCAATATCCCAGCCCCCCACACACATGTGAGAGGAAGCTGGTAAGCTGCAGCAAGAGGGGATCACATAAACTTGCATCTAACTCGACTTGTGCCAGCGCCGGAGCATGATTGCAAGGGAATTTCTTTTATTTTGTGATTATCCCTCCGTCTCCTGCGGTCTGCGGACGACTTTAAATCAAATTAAATTGTGCCATAAACTTGAACTGCCAACTAATCACAATTTTTCTTCTGTTTTCTTAGATACTTCGTCCTCACACGAGACTACCTGCACTGCTTCAAGCGTGCGTCTGGATCTGCCAATGAGCGAGCTTCCGACATGGGACAGTTCATATTTAAGGTAAGTCAAGACAGTCAATCAATCAATCATCGTTTAACCGTATCCCACCCAATCGAATCCACTCGACCTCGAGCCTCACATTTCACAGAGCGCCCACCCACCCACACACAGGCGTACACACAAATTTGTCTCACTCGCAGAAATATTAAAAAGCGATTAAACGCCGACAACAAAAGCGCACAAATCGAAGCAAGAGCAACAGACACACGGCACGGTGCGCCGAGTGTAAGGGACGAGACGACGTATTCATCCATTGTTTCGTTCCCCAGGTGCGGTCAACTCTGCTGCATGCCTTTGCCATTTCACAGCACCCAACATGGTCATTATTCAGGTTTTACCACTTTTGATGCCGGTTCACAGTGGCTTTTGTCACAATCCACAGCCGCTGGCAGACTGTGACGGAGTTCAGAGAGTGTTATGCCCGTGTTTTCATTCTTCCACTCGGGCGGCGTGTCTCCGACCCGAAGGCTGCGCAAAATCGCCAAGAGACTGAGAATTTAGGTTAGCAGTGTGAGTCAAAATACAATGGGAACAACAAGCAATCAATTGGACGTTTGTTGTCCCAAATCCAAGCCATCATTCTTATTCGATGTTTAATTAAGCAATTTCCAATTCAACATCTTGACAGCGCGGAGACACAGAGAATACCCAGTGGCAGCCTACTTAAACGTTGTTCGGTTAATTTTACAACATTTTAATCTTAATTCATCATCATTGCTGGCTAATTAGCCGAAAAACCCATTAAACTTTCGGCTTGTGTATTGTTTAACGACGCCGCATCGCATTTCGACGGGAGATTTGCTTAACGGTGATTTTTGCTCGTCTGTCATTTGTTGCTTGTCATTAGTCTTCGCGGCTACCGTTAAATTCGACGTTATGCGCGCGTGGGTGATTCGATTTGAAGGAAAATCTTCGCTTTTTTGGCAAATTTCCCATGAGTACACGTCAGCCAGCGGCACTGCCGTCACTCTGCGTCGGGAACGTGAAAATCTACCGGATTTGGATTGTTTCACTGTTTTTTTTTTCCCAAATCCCGCCTGTCATTATCACGGCGAGTATTCTCTGGGGTCTAATGCGCGCACGCAAGTCTACAAGAGATTTAAATTAGCGTGCATTAATTTATCGTCCCCTCTGATGAGAAGAAACAGGGAAAGTCATAAATTTGCAGATTGTTGTTAAAACAAAAATCTTCTATGACGAAGTTTATAAATAAATAAACCAGACCAACCACGCACGAGTGTCAAGTCGATGGGGAAGGAAATGACTTTTCGCAACTGCCACTTTGACAGCTAACGCTTGACAATCGGTGAGATGTGATGGCGATTCACTGATTGGCACGAATTTGTTTGAAGATTGCTTTCGCCGGGGATTGTAAAAAAACTCTTTCTTTTTTTTTTCGACACTTTCTAGCGTGGAGATTTTCAGAGAGAGATTCTAATTGCCTGTCACGCTGATAGATTTGCTGTGCTGTCGTGGGGGCTTCTGGGAAAGTTTGTCAATGCGAAGACATTTATCACGGACTTGTGCGGGCCTTGAGATGTCGGAAAAGAGTGTCCGTTGGAAATTTCATGAGTTTTCTTTGAAGTTTCGTAATTAGGGTGGAGCGACAGGCCCGCCGACAGAAGACAGTGCCAGTTGCTTTCAAGTCTGCAACGCGGAGAGAGAGAGAGAGTGCTTTTAAATGACTTTGTCGCCTCTTTGTTGTTCCCGACTGGTCGTTGGCCTCAATCATCACTGTTCACATGTTCTGTCCCGAGCTATAGCTTCTTCACAAGGGGGGCAAGACGCACTCGCTTAATTTCGCCAATTTCTCTGACATTCTTCCGTCTGTTGAACCCATCCCAGTGACACCAGTGACAGTCGGAGAAAACAAGCAACGCATTTCGCGAAAACACCAAAAAAGCATTTAGCACTTCCTGCCCTTGGTCACACATGGCAGATCTCTCTGTCATCGCCCATAACGATCTCGAAATTGGTAAGCTCTCCAGACCGTGTCAACGCTAATTGCCATCCCAACTAGGCAACAAAAATCCACGAGAAATTAGAATAACTCGCGTCACAGCGATAGTCAGACACCTCGCTCGCTCTCTCCGTCCAGTTGGAGTAACTCCACTGATTTCGCACACATAATCGAACATCCCCCTAGCGCGCGTGTGTGTATGGGTTTCATTGGAAAACTTTTAAGTACACATCGACCCGGACACACACGGTGGCGCGGCTATCGATGGTTTATGGCATTTTACGATTGCCTGTGATTTCGATGAAAAATCAATTAATTTTCACCAGGCCAGGGTTAAAATTAGAAACAATCTATTGGTCGCCCCCCCTTCGGGGCTGTGCATGGAGCGCGATGAGATTAGAACAAAACAAACGTACACACCCGCCAAGTGAAAGAACGATGAAAACTTAACTATTCGCCGGGCGAAGTTTATTGCCTTGGAGTGTTGAGCAGTGTTACCAGAGGTTAAATTATTTAAGAGTCCCAGGAGCTTAAAAAATGAGTAATTTACAAAAAAAATGAGAAATGCGACTTCGTCTACCTTGGCTCCCAAGTAAATAGTGTGAACAACATCAGTACCGAGATTAAACGCAGAATAACTCTTGCCAACCGCTGTTTCTTTGGGCTCAAGAGACAGTTGAGTAGTAGAGCCCTCTCTCGAAAGACCAAGCTCACGTTATATAAGACCTTGATCATCCCTGTCCTACTGTACGGCGCGGAAGCCTGGACTATCTCAAGAGCGGATGAAGACGCACTTGGTCTCTTTGAGAGAAAAGTTCTGCGTTCAATCTTTGGTCCTGTTTTCGTTGAAGGTTCTTGGAGAAGGAGATTCAACCACGAACTGTACGGGCTGTGCAGCGACATGAGTTTAGTCAGGCGTCTACGGATTCAACGCCTACGGTGGCTAGGTCATGTAGAGCGCATGCACAACACTGTTCCAGCCCAAAGAGTCTTCGACTTCGAACAACGCAATAGAGGACGACCACGAACCCGATGGCGCTCTCAAGTGGAGAAGGACCTCAACCAACTTGGAATGCGAAATAAGAAGCAGCTGGCTAAAGAACGTGCCAGCTGGAGAGGCTTGTTGGCTGAGGCCCAGGTCCACCCCGGACTGTAGCTCCACACAAAGAAGAAGAATGTTGTTGTTGAAAAAAATGAGTCAAAACTAAAAATGATGAGTCGTTTTGACTCCCTTTGGTAACACTGGTGTTGAGGTGAAAGGAGCGCACCATTTTTCTCTCCCATGACTCAATGACAAGCGTTCAAGTCGACGAACCCCAACCCAAGGAGGCCATGACTGATAAAGAGGGACGCATCCGTTGCACAGATAAACTACTCAATTCAATCAATTCATGTTGTTTTTGCGCACAGATGCCAGCATCTCTCACTCCCCGTCTTCCAGCGCGGCGGTGGGCTTACTGTTGATTAAAACTCATCAGCGATTCGTTCTGCAATTATCAATCAATCACCAGATCGAGAACGGAAATGTTTTCTTTTGCAACTTGAATTGAAGATGAAGAGAACTCCGGTTTTTTTTTTGCATCTTTCCATTATCTCCGCCCGGCGAGAGAGTGATTTCTACGATTTAATTGTAGAAAACGACAACGACGTCGTGACGCACGAGCGAAAATCGTGTGTATTTTCGATTTCTTTTACACACCCGCCGCCGCCCGCCGGCTTTGAGGACAAATTATTCTTTTCATTTAAAGAACTTAAGCGGCTTCCTAATTTAGCAAAATTATTAATACACCGTATTTGGTGGCTTTGATTGATGGCCGTGCGAGATGTGAATGTGCGCCGCGGCTGGGGAGCAGCTAGCGCCTATAATCGGCAACGTGTCGCCGACAAATTGTGAATGATTGCCAAAACGAATACGAAACGGAGATAAGCAATTCGAAAGCGACTTGCCTGGCACATCAATTACGCTCCGTGGGTATCGGTGACTTAATGACGATTGATTAAACGTGGATTTAATCGTTCATTGAGGTGCACACAAGCAATGGGGTGGGCCTGTCGCAAGCAACAAAAAAAATGGGGACACGTTTGACTTGCTGAACAGAACCCCTTGAAAATCGATCCATCAGCTGTTCACACAGAGAAATCCCTTTCAACTTCCATCGAAACCATCCATCAACCCATCAAACTGATCATCCATCGTCTATGAACCAACCTAACCTCTCTTTCTCTCTCTTCTCTCTCTTCCAGGTTAAACTAGTGGACGTTGAAAAAGTTGAATGGCTCAACCGTCGATCGTACAGTGCCATCGGTTTGCTTCTCGGCCGCGAGGGTCGTGTCCTCTTGCGCTGCGATGAAGGCCTAGAAGATTGGTTTGAATTGCTCGAGGTAAGTTCACCGACCCGGTGCGACCTAACCTGACCTGCATGCGTGCGACACCGGCGCCCTGAGAACATAACAGCACAGCGCACACAGAATTAACGTAATCATCCGGCAATTACGCACTGCCGCTACACCTTCCAACCTGCTGGCCAGTCGTCGTCGCATGCATGCAAGTCTCTTCCTGATTGCCATCTCTCCCTTCCCACCGTCAACGTCCATTATCTCTCTCTCATCTTCTCGTACTCATGTAATCTTGTCTAGGAATGCACATTAACATCGAAGGAACGGCGTCGCGCACTCAAGATCACGCAAGGCCCAAGATCGCGTGCATCACTGGCGGCTCCGGTTTCACATGCATCGCTGCAAGCGCATCACTTCGGCCTGGGCGGCACATACTCGAGCGCACTCGAGGACTGGCTGATGACAAATGGCCGGCACTACAAGTTGAATGGCAACTCAACGAATCCGTTCCTCTTCTCCGACTCGGTGCCCGATCTAAGCGCCCTGAACAACGAGAATCAACACAGTGGCATGTCAACCAACCACTCGACACCGCAGAAGATACCCTATTCGAATAACTTGAATCTGAGTCGCTACTCGAACGGCTACGCCAGTCAGAATAGTTCGTTCTCGAACGGACTGTACGGCTCGCCGAGGCGGATCTTCATCAATAGCAGTTTCGGCAGCAATCACGTCGTCGACGAGGAAGACGAAGAGGTGCAACTGCGACGTCCGCGGATGTTTCGCAACAACAACGAGAACGGCAATGAATTAGACCGCGATTGGCTGTACCGAAAGCCCCGAGCCCCCACAACCGATGTCCGGCACTCAGGTAAGCGACGACGACACCCTATGCGCCCCGCAAGGCACAAAGAAACAAAGTGTAGCCTCTTTCATTTTTGCAGTTCAAACAACCGACCTGGATTACACAGCTAATGACAGTGGTCTCGATACTCCGCCCTCAACTCACCGTCCGTCCAGCTACCGCGACGTCAGCCATGCCAGTCCGCGGGACTCAACCGAAACCACTGTCAGCTCGTCGCGGGGCACTCTCCTGCACTCGCCCGGCGGTAGCTTTCGCTCCAAGCACATGAATCACATCACCAACCTCAACCAGACGAACACGCTGAACGGTTCGCGGTACAGTGTACAGGAGCGTGTGCTCAAAATTCGCAACGAAGAAGATCGCTGTGCATCAATCAAATCAGTTAACCGTCTCAATCACAATGAACTCTACGATCCCAATCAAAATCGTTACTACAAGATGGCAGCGGCGGCGGCGGCGGCGGCAAATGGAAATCAGTCCCTCACGCCACAGCACTCACAAGCAGCCGGAGTGGC
Organism: Eristalis arbustorum; assembly: GCA_916610145.1. Classification (NCBI taxonomy): domain Eukaryota; kingdom Metazoa; phylum Arthropoda; class Insecta; order Diptera; family Syrphidae; genus Eristalis; species Eristalis arbustorum. The sequence goes on from OU744319.1 coordinate 71,434,416, forward strand.
CGGACTTGGAAATGGTAATGGCAATGTTAATGCGTCGACCAACAGTGGTTCGGGTATCTTTCGTGAAAGGTATCAGCACCCTGCTTTAGCTGCAATCATAAATGAATCGCAAGGCATTAAGTTTAGAGGTAGGACGAGTACTGGAACTCTCTTGTAAATCTTTTCCTGTTGATGTTTGTGTCTGTGAAGCTGGACATTTTGGTTCCAGAACACTTTCAATGTTGTACACACTCTGAGCACTTTTTATGTAAATGGAATGTACGCACTGCATGTTTATTTATTTGTTATTTGTGTAGACGTTTCGTAGGTGAAGCCCAGGGAATCGTGGGGAACTTGCATGTGTTCAGAAGCAATCAACGGTCAGGGCACTTGTGAGGACAATCATCACAAGAGGAATGAATTCGCTTGTAAAATCGCCACAAGATTCGGAAATCAATTGGCGGCCACGCAATGCCATGGGAATTTACAAATCTTGCACCAGTTGCAACAGACCAACAACCAGTTGGTTTCTCCGGTGGATTCTCGATGAAAGGCTTCGAAATGCCGTGGGAATTCGCAAAAAACACTTGTGGAATCGGCACAAGATGTCGAAACAGGCCGATAATCAATTGGTTCCACCGCCGGAAGTGGATTCTCCAAGACAAGCTTCGAAATGCCGCGAGAATCCACAGCAAATTGTTGTAAAATCTGCACACGGCTCTGAAGCAGACCACCAATCAATTGGTTCCACCGGCGGAAGTAGATTCTCCAAGACAAGCTTCGAAATGCCGCGAGAATCCACAGCAAATTGTTGTAAAATCTGCACACGGCTCTGAAGCAGACCACCAATCAATTGGTTCCACCGCCGGAAGTGGATTCTCCAAGAAAACGCACAAAACCTCTTCACAATCTGAAAGAAATAAGCAGAGTCTTATTCAAAATGTTTCTAGTCGTAGAACCCCTCAGAAATCGCCTCCAATTGAGTAGGAAATGCAACAAACGGTAAAACAGACGAACAACTTGAGCCACACAATGCGTTTGCACAAATCACACCGGATTTCCATGAAATTTCCGCCCGTTTTCAACGAATTACGTGCGGAAATACACTCCATTGTGTGCATCTACCACAAATCTCATGAAATCAATGAAATTTCCAGCAAAAAACCATCCCAAGAAAGAACCGTTAGAAGAAAATTCAAGTTCCCCTCCAACCTAACCTCATGGTTTCACGGAAGTCAGATGAAATCTTCAATTTTCACAAGAATCCTTAAAGTTTTTGAATCTTTTTTGTGGAATAAATAAAGTAGAAGGATTAATCTCTCACTTACATGTGAAATTCTTGAGAAAATCGCCCACTTTCCAATTGGATTTCACAAAAAAGCACATCACTCGCGGGCCACCTACAACCATAACCGCACCAGTTGCATTTGCAAAACGATTGAAAAAATGGGTTATTCCGACGGAAACCCTTTTAAAAATACACCAATTATGCACATGAAACACTAAATTACATTTTGAAACAAAGATATTCACTCTCACATGAATTTAAAGCACTTTTTTGATTTTTTTTTCTGAGAAAACCACTCAACTGATTTGAAGCCACTTTTGAATTTAACACTGTTCGCTGTAAGGTGATGGGACGAGTGTGAATTTGACGGCATTGCCAGGAGGTTTCTTGTGTGCAGGTGTGGTGTGTGGTGAGTTGGGTTGGGGCAGAATGCATTTCAAGGACAAAAATGCAGAAAATCAGGATTATTTGGAAAGGATGTGACGGGGGAAGGAGGAGGGACATATGAAAAAATATCCTGACATCAAATTGAGAGGGATTTCGCTGGAAATTTGGAATTTTGAAAATATCGCGTTTTCTGGCAAAAAAATGAAGTGGAGGTATTCGCTTTTGACTCGGGAATTTGGCTGAAAAAAGAAGTGGTTTTTTTGAAGGGGGTGTGGATTTGATGTCCTTGTGGGTTGGATAAGGACTGTTGGGTGGAGGTTTTGAGAGAGTAGGATTGGGGGATAGGTGGGGAATTAAATTGGAAGGGGAAAGTGGGTGCTGTGATGGATTTTGGACACCGTTGTCTTGTGGAGATGTGTTTGAAAAGGAGGTTGTTTGTTCTTTTTGGTTGAAAAGGATTCTAGAGACATTCAGAGGTGGATTTAGATCCTTAGGGTGTTGGAGTGTTGTAGTTACACTTGCGGAATACTTGGAAAAGGACCAATTGAGTTATTTTTCGGGAGTTTCTACAGTCGATGGCGCATGTGGAACATGTTCTCGATGCAGACAGAAGCTCGCAGGACTCACGAAAGAGGACTGCTTGAGTTTGGCAGTCGATGGCGTATGTGGAACATGTTTTCGAAAAAGGATTGCTTGACTTTGGCAGTTTCTACGGTCTATAGCGTCTCGAAGCAGACTGAAGTTCATAGGACTCATGACAAAGGACTGCTTGATTTCGTCGGTTTCTACAGTCGATGGCGCATGTGGAACATGTTCTCGATGCAGACTCACGAAAAAGGACTGCTTGAGTTCGTCGGTTTCTACAGTCGATGGCGTAGGTTAGGTTAGGTAGTAGTGGCTGACTGCTGCAGAGCAGTCATACTTAGGCCAGAGTAGGCCCTTCTCCTAACGGATTGACTTCTTCTAACGCTGGAACCAGTTGGTGCTGCTGATGAACCGATTTAGTTGGCCAATGCTGGCACTTTTTAGCTCGTTACGGCCGCTGAAGTAGTAGGCTCCTAGCTGCAGGAACCTACGACTGGCAAGAGCACTGCCGGAGCAGAAAAGGTGATGATTCTGCAAAACTCATATGGAGCACCCATCCTGCGAGCTTGAGTGCCCGGTTATGACTCGAATGAGGGTCCTTAATGAGGGCTTGCTGAGTCCAAGTAGGTGTTGCCTTCTAGCCAGAAGATGGTAAACTGTAGCGATCGGCATGGAAGGTGGTACCCCTGCTATCGATAGGGATGAGGTTGTACCACACCTAGCGAGTTCGTCGGCTTTGCAGTTTCCTGGTTTGTCACAGTGTCCGGCACCCACATGAGGTGAATGTTAAAATGCTCGGCCATCTCGTTAAGAGACTGCCTGCAATTAAGGGATGTCGATGGCGTATGTGGAACATGTTCTCGATGCAGACTGAAGCTCGCAGGACTCATGACAAAGGACTGCTTGAGTTCGTCGGTTTCTACAGCCGATGGCGCATGTGGAACATGTTCTCGATGCAGACAGAAGCTCGCAAGACTCACGAAAGAGGACTGCTTGAGCTCGTCAGTTTCTACAGTCGATGGCGCATGTGGAACAAGTTCTCGAAAAAGGATTGCTTGACTTTGGCAGTTTCTACGGTCTATAGCGTCTCGAAGCAGACTGAAGTTCGTAGGACTCTTGTTGAAACTTGGAAGGACTAGAGAACTAGAGAAAGATTAGCTGGAATGCACTTTATGAGCACGTTAAATAAAAAATTGCATGATACACCGTTATTGCACGATATTCAATTAAAGGATGCCATTATTGAGTGAAACAACCAATTAAAGGGAGACTTTTCTTTTTCTTGCAGATCGTTCCTACTCCGATTGTCAGCAAGGACCACCAAGGCGTTCAGTTAACAACAATCCATCCCCGACACCACGTCGTGCGCCGATATTTGGCACGCCCACCCGCGTATAGCGATTAAAGATTTAATTTTATTTTGTCTTACCGTTTTTTTTTTTCCAATTTTATTCTCGACATAAATCTCGTTACGTCTAAAGTTACTGAAGAAAAATAAGAAGAAGATAGAATTAAACAAAAAAAGTATAGTAGTCGCGTCGGTCTCGCTAATCTCGTAGCAACGGTTAAGAGTTGTGCATGCATTCACGCACGCGTGTGCGGAATTTATTATATAAACAATTAAATTAGGAAAAAATTGGACTAAAACAGGATATTTTAAAATCAAATTCAAAGTAACTACTGAACGCGTAGATGTAGTTACAAGAAATAAATAAAATACGTATTATTCATAAAATATTAAGCGAAACAACAACGTATGAAAACACATCTGTGAATTATTTAAACAACAGCAATTAAGGCAAACAAACAATTATCATAATAACAATAATTATTGTACATGAGTTAAGAGGGAAAACAAAATTTAGCTTATCACGTAGAGCTCAATTACTTTGTTTATTATTTTCTAGTAAAGATTAGCTTCGATTGATATTTGAAGAATTAGAAAACTTATGAAGACACCATAATTAACGCAAAAAAAAAACGAGCATTGAAAACCAATTTGGACTAGTAGACGTTTTTTCTTTCTTTTTTTGTATACACACGTATTATATGTAGAAAGCGATAGAGCTCCAAAGAATTTTTGCAACGATTTGTACGTAAAATTAAACAGAATGCAAGGAAAAAAATCATAAAAATATTCATAAACGTAAAGTTAATCCTATAAAATGTGCGTAAGCTTAGTTTGTATCGTTATTTGTTGTTTTTCTGTTTTTTTGAAATTTAAATATTTACCAATTCTCGTTATCTCGTGCTTTTAGTTTTGTTTAGATGGAAAATACACTTTCACACATTTATTTAGAGGATCCCTTCCCCTTGATTGTTAACCCGTATCCTTTGGTTATGTTTACGTTGAGTTTTACGATTCGTTTCTTATCGAACATGAATTTATTAAGAGCAAATAATTTAAATAATGATTGTGTAACAATTTTAATATTAATATGAAATAAATATAATAAATAAAATACTTTTTATGGAAATACTGAAGGTGGTTATTTTATTGATAAGCTGACGGGCGAGAGGTCGTCACTTGGTAGTGATCCAGTTGGAGTCAGTATTTGGTCGTCAATACAGCAATCGACTTCTTTGGCTTCAAGCTAGGACTGTCTTTAAAACGTCTGTGGTGCTCAGTCTACGGCCGTCCTCAATCCTCAGTCGTCGTCAGTCATTTCCAGGCCTGAGTCATCTCTGTCAATCGTCTCCAGACAGTTGCATTCCTCAGACTCCAGTGCTCACTCGTACCCAGTCCTCAGTCGTCTCCAGTCCTCAGTCGTCTCCAGTCCTCAGTCGTCTCCAGTCCTCAGTCGTCTCCAGTCCTCAGTCGTCTCCAGTCCTCAGTCGCCTCCCGTCCTCACTGGTCTCCAGTCCTCACCCAGTCCCCCAGAACTTAGACGTCTCCTGTTCTCAGTCGTCGTCAGTCGTCGTCAGTCCTTAGTCGGATCCAGTCCTCACTCGTCTCCAGTCCTCACTCGTCCCAGTTCTCAGTCGGCTCCAGTCCTCAGTCGGCTCCAGTCCTCAGTCGTCTCCAGTCCTCACTCGTGTCCAGTCCTCACTCGTGTCCAGTCCTCACTCGTCTCCAGTCATCACTCGTCTCCACTCCTCAGTTGTCTCCAGTCCTCAGTCGTCTCCAGTCCTCAGTCGTCTCCAGTCCTCAGTCGTCTCCAGTCCTCACTCGTCTCCAGTCCTCAGTCGTCTCCAGTCCTCAGTCGTCTCCAGTCCTCAGTCGTCTCCAGTCCTCAGTCGTCTCCAGTCCTCACTCGTCTCCAGTCCTCAGTCGTCTCCAGTCCTCAGTCGTCTCCAGTCCTCAGTCGGCTCCAGTCCTCACTCGTCTCCAGTCCTCAGTCGGCTCCAGTCCTCAGTCGTCTCCAGTCCTCAGTCGGCTCCAGTCCTCACTCGTCTCCAGTCCTCAGTCGGCTCCAGTCCTCAGTCGTCTCCAGTCCTCAGTCGGCTCCAGTCCTCACTCGTCTCCAGTCCTCAGTCGTCTCCAGTCCTCAGTCGCCTCCCGTCCTCACTGGTCTCCAGTCCTCACCCAGTCCCCCAGAACTTAGACGTCTCCTGTTCTCAGTCGTCGTCAGTCGTCGTCAGTCCTTAGTCGGATCCAGTCCTCACTCGTCTCCAGTCCTCACTCGTCCCAGTTCTCAGTCGGCTCCAGTCCTCAGTCGGCTCCAGTCCTCAGTCGTCTCCAGTCCTCACTCGTGTCCAGTCCTCACTCGTGTCCAGTCCTCACTCGTCTCCAGTCATCACTCGTCTCCACTCCTCAGTTGTCTCCAGTCCTCAGTCGTCTCCAGTCCTCAGTCGTCTCCAGTCCTCAGTCGTCTCCAGTCCTCAGTCGTCTCCAGTCCTCACTCGTCTCCAGTCCTCAGTCGTCTCCAGTCCTCAGTCGTCTCCAGTCCTCAGTCGTCTCCAGTCCTCACTCGTCTCCAGTCCTCAGTCGTCTCCAGTCCTCAGTCGTCTCCAGTCCTCAGTCGGCTCCAGTCCTCACTCGTCTCCAGTCCTCAGTCGGCTCCAGTCCTCAGTCGTCTCCAGTCCTCAGTCGGCTCCAGTCCTCACTCGTCTCCAGTCCTCAGTCGTCTCCAGTCCTCAGTCGTCTCCAGTCCTCACTCGTCTCCAGTCCTCACTCGTCTCCAGTCCTCAGTCGTCTCCAGTCCTCACTCGTCTCCAGTCCTCAGTCGTCTCCAGTCCTCAGTCGTCTCCAGTCCTCACTCGTCTCCAGTCCTCAGTCGTCTCCAGTCCTCAGTCGTCTCCAGTCCTCAGTCGGCTCCAGTCCTCACTCGTCTCCAGTCCTCAGTCGGCTCCAGTCCTCAGTCGTCTCCAGTCCTCAGTCGTCTCCAGTCCTCACTCGTCTCCAGTCCTCACTCGTCTCCAGTCCTCAGTCGGCTCCAGTCCTCAGTCGTCTCCAGTCCTCAGTCGGCTCCAGTCCTCACTCGTCTCCAGTCCTCAGTCGTCTCCAGTCCTCAGTCGCCTCCCGTCCTCACTGGTCTCCAGTCCTCACCCAGTCCCCCAGAACTTAGACGTCTCCTGTTCTCAGTCGTCGTCAGTCGTCGTCAGTCCTTAGTCGGATCCAGTCCTCACTCGTCTCCAGTCCTCACTCGTCCCAGTTCTCAGTCGGCTCCAGTCCTCAGTCGTCTCCAGTCCTCAGTCGGCTCCAGTCCTCAGTCGTCTCCAGTCCTCACTCGTCTCCAGTCCTCACTCGTCTCCAGTCCTCACTCGTCTCCAGTCCTCACTCGTCTCCAGTCCTCAGTCGTCTCCAGTCCTCAGTCGTCTCCAGTCCTCAGTCGGCTCCAGTCCTCACTCGTCTCCAGTCCTCAGTCGGCTCCAGTCCTCAGTCGTCTCCAGTCCTCAGTCGTCTCCAGTCCTCAGTCGGCTCCAGTCCTCACTCGTCTCCAGTCCTCAGTCGTCTCCAGTCCTCAGTCGTCTCCAGTCCTCAGTCGGCTCCAGTCCTCACTCGTCTCCAGTCCTCAGTCGTCTCCAGTCCTCAGTCGTCTCCAGTCCTCAGTCGTCTCCAGTCCTCACTCGTCTCCAGTCCTCACTCGTCTCCAGTCCTCAGTCGTCTCCAGTCCTCACTCGTCTCCAGTCCTCAGTCGTCTCCAGTCCTCAGTCGTCTCCAGTCCTCAGTCGTCTCCAGTCCTCAGTCGTCTCCAGTCCTCACTCGTCTCCAGTCCTCAGTCGTCTCCAGTCCTCAGTCGTCTCCAGTCCTCAGTCGTCTCCAGTCCTCAGTCGTCTCCAGTCCTCACTCGTCTCCAGTCCTCAGTCGTCTCCAGTCCTCAGTCGTCTCCAGTCCTCAGTCGGCTCCAGTCCTCACTCGTCTCCAGTCCTCAGTCGGCTCCAGTCCTCAGTCGTCTCCAGTCCTCAGTCGGCTCCAGTCCTCACTCGTCTCCAGTCCTCAGTCGTCTCCAGTCCTCAGTCGTCTCCAGTCCTCAGTCGTCTCCAGTCCTCACTCGTCTCCAGTCCTCAGTCGTCTCCAGTCCTCAGTCGTCTCCAGTCCTCAGTCGTCTCCAGTCCTCAGTCGTCTCCAGTCCTCAGTCGGCTCCAGTCCTCACTCGTCTCCAGTCCTCAGTCGGCTCCAGTCCTCAGTCGTCTCCAGTCCTCAGTCGGCTCCAGTCCTCACTCGTCTCCAGTCCTCAGTCGTCTCCAGTCCTCAGTCGTCTCCAGTCCTCACTCGTCTCCAGTCCTCACTCGTCTCCAGTCCTCAGTCGTCTCCAGTCCTCACTCGTCTCCAGTCCTCAGTCGTCTCCAGTCCTCAGTCGTCTCCAGTCCTCAGTCGTCTCCAGTCCTCAGTCGTCTCCAGTCCTCAGTCGTCTCCAGTCCTCAGTCGTCTCCAGTCCTCAGTCGTCTCCAGTCCTCAGTCGTCTCCAGTCCTCAGTCGTCTCCAGTCCTCACTCGTCTCCAGTCCTCAGTCGTCTCCAGTCCTCAGTCGTCTCCAGTCCTCAGTCGGCTCCAGTCCTCACTCGTCTCCAGTCCTCAGTCGTCTCCAGTCCTCAGTCGTCTCCAGTCCTCAGTCGGCTCCAGTCCTCACTCGTCTCCAGTCCTCAGTCGTGTCCAGTCCTCACTCGTGTCCAGTCCTCACTCGTGTCCAGTCCTCACTCGTCTCCAGTCATCACTCGTCTCCACTCCTCAGTTGTCTCCAGTCCTCAGTCGGCTCCAGTCCTCACTCGTCTCCAGTCCTCAGTCGTCTCCAGTCCTCACTCGTCTCCAGTCCTCAGTCGGCTCCAGTCCTCAGTCGTCTCCAGTCCTCAGTCGGCTCCAGTCCTCACTCGTGTCCAGTCCTCACTCGTGTCCAGTCCTCACTCGTGTCCAGTCCTCACTCGTCTCCAGTCCTCACTCGTTTCCAGTCCTCACTCGCCTCCAGTCCTAAGTCGTCTCCTGTCGTCAGTCGTCGTCAGTCGTCGTCAGTCGTCGTCAGTCGTCGTCAGTCGTCGTCAGTCGTCGTCAGTCGTCGTCAGTCGTCGTCAGTCGTCGTCAGTCGTCGTCAGTCGTCGTCAGTCGTCGTCAGTCGTCGTCAGTCGTCGTCAGTCGTCGTCAGTCGTCGTCAGTCGTCGTCAGTCGTCGTCAGTCGTCGTCAGTCGTCGTCAGTCGTTGTCAGTCGTCGTCAGTCGTCGTCAGTCGTCGTCAGTCGTCGTCAGTCGTCGTCAGTTTTCATTCGTCTCCAGTCCTCAGTCGTCTCCAGTCCTCAGTCGTCTCCAGTCCTCAGTCGTCCCCAGTCCTCAGTCGTCCCCAGTCCTCAGTCGTCCCCAGTCGTCACTCGTCTCCAGACTTCAGTCCTTAGTCTTTTTCGGTCCTCAGGCATCGTTGAAGCAGACGGGAGCTTATACACCTTGGAACTTGAGCGCTTTCCAGCTACGCTTAGACTCCTTCTACTGAAGTCTATACTTTCGACGTCAGTAGCACAGCCACCTGCCTAAGCTCTACATAACATCGCCGAGCTTCCCTTAATGTCCTCCCCCAAGTCGCAATCTCAGACAAAACCAACTGTCTCATTCAATCCCGCTCATCGCTTCCAAAAAATTCACTGAATCCACCTCGCACGGTTCCATTCAGTCCTTCCCAGCCATATTCAAAGCTCACCCAATCTCCGAACCACTCCTGAGAAAGTCCTTGAAGCTCTCAAACCTCAGCCGAAAAAGGACACAACAAAACCAGACGAAAACTGTCAACAAGCCACCCTCTCAGCAGAGCGGCGGACTTTTATGCACTCGCCCCCAAATACGCATTATCCTCTGTCGCCTGTCAGAAAGCATCATCAAAACAAAACTCTCCCCCACACACAGGCACAGGGCACAGCATTGTGTTTTTTTTTTTGTTCGTTCTCCCAGGCAGACGCTTTCAGTATCCGGATTGTCCTATTTTCCTACGTCAGTCGCCGTCGCAAAAAGCGGAAACTGTGAAGTGAAAACTATCAAATTCATCGGTCGTAGCCATGCGAAGTCGCACAGAACTGGTGACCACGACGTTCGTTGACTCCGAGGACGATTTCACCGAAACAGACGACTCCGAGGAGGATTGGCGCCCATCAGCATCGCAGCGCAATGTGAAGAAGCGAAGCACGCACACGCAAAAAGGGCGGAATCGTGGCAGTCGCAAGAGGAAGTCCTCGGGCACCTCGTCCAGTGGTCCGCACAAGAATCCCCGGCGACAGGCGGCACAGGATGCAAACTATCAGACATTCGACGATTCCGACGATGACGACGACGACGACTACGAGTACTACAAGGCAAGGACACAGCTGGCGGCCGAGGTGGAACCGAAGGCAATCATTTTGCCGCCAAAGAAGAAGGAGAAGAGCTCAAATGGAGCTGCTGCGGTGTATCAGCTGTTTCTGTATCGGAAGGACCTCAAGGAGAACTATGTGACCAATCCGCATCTGTGCTTGTGGCGAAAGGACGGCTCGAACTTGTTGCAAAAGTACATCCGAGTCAAGACCGGAACTCCGGACGAGTTCATCTTCACATCGTCTTCCGTGGTGAGTGTGGGATTCGCGGAAGCAACTTTGGGAGAACTGAGAATGTGTCCATTTTTTCAGTACTCAACGTGGGATGAGAAGCGGCGCAGGGATTTCGCCAGCATCACTGTGAAATGTCTCGAGGAGAACAACAGGCGGGTGACATTCGTGGACACCAACGACCTGCATGCGTTGGCCAAGACGGAACTGGACAGGCTGTCCACCGGTGTGGAGCAGATGGACAATGAGAACGAGGAAAACAACGCAGACGCCGACACCGAAGCGGACATGGAGGGAAGCGACCACAATTCCGGCGACAGCGACTGCGACGGAAACGACGGATCCTATCGTCCGGAGGAGGAGGAGGAGGAAGCCGAAGTGGATGGAGACGATGAGAATGGCGATGATGACGAGCCCAGCACCGATGAGGAGCAGGCCGAAGAGGAATCCGATGACTTCGAGCAGGAGGATGACGACGACGAGGAGGACGAAGAAGACGACGACGGCGAGGTGGACGATGAGAATGCAAATGCAAACGCAAACCAGAACCACGCCGGACACGATTAAGGTTCGAACCAAGTTCGACTTCCTTTTCCAGATGTTTGCCAGTAGGAGGAGAGCTTTAGACTTATTTTCTGTCTATGCGTTTAGTTTGGCCACCCAGACCTTTGTTAACTATTTTCACCACAATCGTAGCGATTAAGTTCAGTCTAGTCATAAGGTGAAATCAATTGACGCATGGTAACTCCAGACAAACTGCTAACTTCAAGTGGCAACCGAACCGACGCCATTGTTGGCGCAGTTCTCGGCCAGTTGCCGCGGTTTATTCGGTTAAGTTAAGTTTTCGTTTCTCATTGTTCACTAATTAAGCTCAAAGAGATGCCAAAAGAAATTGTTAATCTCCTCACCAGTGCTGTAAGCACGAGAAGAAGACAAATATTGAAAGTTACATCAAGTAAAACATGTGAAATCCTAACTCCAGAAGGACACCGTATCCCTAAGTGCAGCGATAGCGTTCGTAAGTTGATCCTTAGCATACAAGAAAAGATGTGATTTAAAAGTTAAGTTCTAATGATTAAACGTTTATTTGTTGCTTTATAGTTTATTAACATGTGTTAGAGTTAGTTTAGTGCCCTAAGGTGTATGTAATTTGAAGGGGAAACACCACATCAACTTCTTAGAGTAAGTGACTGCGTGTAGAGCGGGGCGGGGGGATTCATGGAAGTATTTTAACATTAAGTAATAAATAATCAATTCGATGTAGATTTCATGGTCTTCGATTGTTGATGGGGTCAGGTGGCGGTTCTTGAGGTGGTTTTGATGTCCCTTCCAGTCGGGTTGTGCTTTTTTCGCGTACTTCCCTTCGTATTCATTGCATTTCTTCATTCCTGGGAGCTCTGTCGTTGCTTTCTACTCGTGAGCGAGCGCAAGCTACTTCCCAGGCACTCGGTTCCATTGCAAACGGCAAACACTGCGAATTATGTTGGATTTTGGGTTTGAAACGATGGCTTTGCACTTCCTTTCCGTTGAGTTGTGTTTCTGGTCACTTGTCCATGTCCCTCCCTTCGTTAGCTTTGAATTTCTCCATTCTCGGGAGCGCTGTAGTTGTTTTCTACTCGTTAACTGGCACAAGTTGCTTCCCAGGGAGCATTCAGTTCCATTTCAAAGCGTAACCTCTGAGAATTATGTCGGTTTTTGGGGGTTAAAATGCAAACACTGGGGATTATGTCGGTTTTTTTGGGTTGAATCGAAGGTTTTGCTGTCCCTTGCCGTTGAGTTGTGTTTCTGGCCAAGTCCCTCTGTTCGTGTTGTTTGTATTTCTCCATTTTTGGAGACACCGTCATTGTTTTCTACTTGCTAACGACCATTGGTTGCTTCCCAGGGAGCACTCAGATCCACTCCAAACGGCAAGCACTGGAAATTATCTCGGTTTTGTGGTTGAAACGATGGTTTTTCTCCTCCTTTCCGTTGAGTTGTGCTTCTTTCGTGTATTTCCCCTCGTAGTCTTAGAATTTCTCCATTCTTGGAAGACGACCGCACCAGAATGCAATGCAGTGCAGTGCTGCTCAAAGGCGCGCCGCTTGCACATCCTCGCGGCCGGCACTGTGACAATGCCTGCTCGCCAGAGTCGGAGCGATGAAACGTGAAAGGGTGGGAGGAACAAAAAACGGAACAAAAAAACCTCCCCCCACGAAAGCCAATAAGCTGCAGTCTTCACACAGGCGATGGCGGCAGGAGCACTGCAGGACACTGCCTTGCCTCGTCGGTTTAGGCATCCTCTCGAGAAAATAATCTTAAATTATGAGAATGTCAGGTGCCGGGTGACAACTTGTAATAACAGCGCACCGACGACGACAACGACGACATCGACAACCAAGATATCGGTGCACACGCCCTGACCAAGCCTTAAGAAGATGTAGATTGGCTGTTCAGCTCCTGCTGGTGCTCCTTTGTTGTTTTCGACTCGTTAACTGGCGCAAGTTGCTTCCCAGGCAGCACTCAGTTCCATTCCAAACGGCAAACACTGGGGATTATGTCGGTTTTTGGGGTTGTTTCCGTTGAGTTCTGCTTCTGGCCAAGTACCTCTTGTTCGTGTTGTTTGAATTTCTCCATTCTTGGAGACACCGTCGTTGCTTTCTACTTACTAACGACCATTGGTTGCTTCCCAGTGACCCCATAGTTCCATTTCAAACCGCAAACACTGGGAATTATGCCGGTTTTTGGCGTTAAAACGATGGCTTTGCTGTTCCTTTCCGTCGAGTTGTGTTTCTGGTCACTTGCGAACATCCCTCTCTTCGTATTCTTTGAATTTCGCGATTACTCGAAGCTCCTTCGTTGTTTTCTACTTGCCAACGTGCATACGTCGCTTTCGAGGCAGATCTCAGTTTAATTTCTCGCATTCCACATGGAAATTCCTAGCTGATGCACTTGCGACGATGTCCCCTCTTTAAAGGGACTTCCCAACGATTAACCCAGTCTCTTGTTTTTTTAGATCTGGACATCCCAACGGTGTTCTCAAACTCTTGCTTCTTTAGCTGGCAGTGCGTTTCCTCTAGAAAAATTATCAAAAAGTTTCCCGCAAGTTGTTCGGCTTCAAACTCCATCGCTACTCGTTCCGGGGGATCCTTCAAGAGGCAGGGAAGTTGTTCGTTTTCACAGATAATACTGCAAGGCCTTTAAGTGTTACGTTCATCACCATCATTCATATCCTCCTTACGATCTTCCTCATCGTCGTTCACAAGGGATTCCCTCCGAGTTGAAAGTGTTGCACGGTAGTCGTTCTTTTTCGGGGAATATCGCAAGAACTCTTTGTTTCCCAACGGTGTACCCACACTCTTGTTTCTTTAGTTGGCAGTTCGTTTCATCGAGACATGTCATCAAAAAGTTGCCCTCAAGTTGTTCTGCTTCATGCTCCATCTCTGCTCGTTGTTTGCAGCGGCTTCCTTCAAGAGCACCTCAACAAGTTGCACAGAAGTTGTTCGTTTTTCAATTAATACTGCAAGGCCGTTAAGTGCAAGGCCTTGTGTTCATCACCTTCGTCCATATCCTCCTCACGACCTTCCTCATCGTCGTTCACAAGAAATTCCTTCCGAGTTCAACGAGTTGCAGGAAAGTTGTTCGTTTTCGGGGGAACATCGCAAGAACTGCATGCCAGTGTGTTGTTTTCCCTCATTGTTCATGGAAGGGACTTTCCAACGGTGTACCTTGTTTTTTAGTTGGAAGTCCGTTTCATCTGGAAATTACATCAAAGAGTTGTCCACAAGGTGTTCTGCTTCATGCTCCATCTCTAGTCGTTGTACGTTTCATCGAGAAGTGTCGTCAAAAAGCTGCCCGCAATTCTGTTTCATGCTCCATTTCTAGTCGTTGTTTCGAAGGGATTCCTTGTTAAACGCAGTCACGGACGTTGTCCAGAAGCACAGTAGTCCATCATTCTTGAGCTTCGTTTGCCGATTGCGAAGGAATATCATAAGAACCATCCAGATCCACACAAAAAGCATCCATCGAAATCTTGCATGAAGCCCTCCTAGCCATCCGCATCCTTCACACATCACCCATCCCTCTCCCATTCTTCGTCATCACGTCGCACACAACGGTCTCACATTCAATTCCACCTGCAGCTCCCCCACGAAGCCTCCGCGAAGCCCAAAAGTATACACCATCACATCTCTCCCTCGCTGTCCGTCCAACACTCTCTGCTCCTAAAGCTGAGCAACACATAACCACCCACAAGAAACACCAGCTCTGTATGCCCTAGTAAACATCGAAGAGTTGATGTTCGCTTAATTTATTCGTTCTAGTGTCAGCCTTCCCATAAACAACACAACAAATGAGTACCGATTGAAACATAAACAATTCAACCATCCACTCTGACTTGACATCGTATCTGTGTTCTCCGTCAAAGAGGCGCTCTATCACGTGTTAGTAATGAAATTCAATAGGGGGGGTTTTTTTTTGCTTTTTAGTAAAGTTCTGCTACTGCTGAGGATAGGATGAACAGAAGACTATTTCTATGGCGGGACGAAGGAGCTGTAAACTGATGATTGGGGTACGGGACTCTATCCAGTGCCCCGCTACCGGCGGCGTTCGCCTTTGACAGTTTTGCGTTTCTCTTTCTTCTCCTCGCGCATTTGTTTCTGCTTCTCGCGATCCTCCTTGTCCTTTTCCTTCTTTTTCTGACTATCAAGTCGTGCCTGCTCGCGTCGGTCCTTATGCAATTGAAGGACATCCTGTACGTTGGTGTTCTTGACCAGTGTACCGGCCGCTTTGTCGTCATGTTCCTCCTCGTCCTCCTCTTCGCTGACTTCAGTCTGAAAGTGATTGAGTTGAGTTCATGCACGTTAAACATGCTTTAACGCATATGTACCTGACTGTATTGCGCCAAGATCTGCTCTCTTATACGCAGCTCATCGGCCGTGTACTGCCGCTGAACGGTGGTCTGGATTTTCTGCGCTTCGAGCATCTTCGCCAGTTGCTCATCCACGTCGAGGGTCAACTTCGGTTTGGACGATTCATCCTCCTCCGGATGACAGTCGTTCCATTTGCCCAGAATCTCCGAGATCAACTCTTGAATGTTTGAATCCTAAATGGGGAAATAATTCAGAACACACACACCTCGGAGGGGGGGGCATGGATGTACTCACAATGATTTCACCGAGGATACCCTCAAGGGCATCTTGCTTCTCGTCAGCCGTCTCATCGCCCTCTAGAATGCCAATGATGTAGGAACCAAATACACCCTCGTCCGTGTTCAATTCGCGGAGTTTATCATTTAGCCACTGTGTGAAATTCCCGGCAGCAGAAGTAACAGCACCACCACCGGCAATTGCAGCCATGATTTTCCTCGCTTATTTTTTTTTCTCCACTTCTTATTCGAACACAAATTTTAGAATACTGACAGCGGGTGCAAGCTTTTTTTTTTCGATTGCCTTTTTTTTGTGGCACATCACGGCTGACAGCTGACAGTGTGGTGTTGAGGCACTAGCCTGACAGATGGAGTTGATTGGGTGCGTTCAGTGACGATGAGGGTTCTTTTTTTTAAGAGGAAATGCGATGTGGTTTTGCTTTCGGGGGGGATGAATTAGCCTGTGCAGATCGGGAAATCATTTTCCACTGTCCTGACACTCTTTTCCGCACCAGAGCTCATCTTTCTAGTCGAAAACCTCTTAACATTTCGCACACCTCCCTCCTCAGAGCACCACAGAAAGCTCTTTTCATGGGTTCTCGCTCGCCCCACAGTGTCTGTCTCCTTCACCCACGCGCAACTCCCAACCACGACGTATCCCCCTGTCCCCCTTCGACCGGACAAACCCAAAAACCACTCGAAAGCGAGAAAAATAAAATACAACTTTGACGTGCTGTTCGCTCTTTCGACGTCGTCGTGTAACGAGAAGAAAAAAATCGTTTATTTCCATATTTTTTGTCAATTTCTTTTCGAAAAACTCTACCGAGCATTATCCGAAGACCTACCGGCCACACAGTGGCTAGATACAAATTCACATCCATCGCGTGCCTAGTCGACTGTTACAGATCCAATCGTTCGTTTCAGTGAAACGCGCAAAAGAAATACCTCAGCTGTTAAATATACAAAAATAATATACATCGTCGTCGTCGTCGTCGTCGTCGTCCCCCCAGTGTCCTTCGAAAAAAAAAACATCTCCACCCCGTGCCCCCCCCAACAAATAGAGTGTGCAGTTCAGTTCGAATACAAAAACAAAATTATTAACCATATTTCCCAACCAAAACGAAAAACTATATCTCTGCCCGGAGCTGCTCTCAATTTTCATGTAAAATTTATCAAAAATTTTTTTTTATTTTCCTCCATCGTAGGTCCCCATGGAGTAGCCCCCAAGGTGTGGTGAATTTTTGTCGCACCCGAGAGAGCTCCAGTGAGACAGATGGATTCCCGCGAGGACGAGAGGGACAACTGTATGATGGGCGTTCTGTTTTTGTTTTCCTCACACAACGAATGAGAAAAGAGAGGGGAGCAAAGCCAAGAGCCTCTCCAGATGGATGGTGTAACAGTGTGCCGTGGTGAAATAGTGGTTTATTGTGAAGTGTGAACTGTCAAAATAATCGAAATCCCCCCATATTTTTGCTTAGAATTTCCTTGAAAGTCGTCTGAAAGTGCGGTTGAATCGTGAAAAATCGCCGAGATAAGAAAAATTCAGTAAATCGTGTCAGTGTCTGAAGTTTTGAGGTAAATTGTTAATTACCGCGTGTGGTGCTGGTGTGTCCGTGTGTGTTTTTCTTTCGTTCGTCGTCGCGTCTGTCGTCGATTTGTTTTGAAAACGTCGTCGTCGTCGTCGCGCCGGTTGTTCTTTTTTCTGTTTGTTCTGCAAGAGAGAAAAACAAGAAGAAACTGATTCCCGTCTCCAGTGTGGAATAGTATGAAAAACGGTCTTAAAGGTGAGTCTGATTACATGCGAATTGTTTTTTGGGGGAAGGCCATGAAACAACAACACGAATTGTGTGTGATGAGGTATTTGGGAATCAATTTTCATCGCATCGCATCGCACACGAAAATCGAAAAGCATTGACCTTGCCATAGGTCCTTAACACGAATCCACCGTTCGCTCTCCGGGTCGGCTCTCCGGAACGCACACAGTCTTGGTCTCTCTCTCTCGGTGGCGGGGTGGGACGGTTTGTTTTCTTGCCGTTTTGATGTGTTGACGGGGCGCTGATGGCCTGAAGAGAGTTAAGTTGAGACAGAGAACGAGGCAAAAATATTTATAATTATACGACGAAACGAAATTACAGGTAATTATTCACACGTACGCGTACCGGTGTGTGTGTGGTTCACATATATTGCCTAGGTTCAGCGAGGGAACGAGAGAGAATGATTGATGGCAATGGCAGGGAGTGTGTGTGTGTCTGTTTGCATCGCATGCAGTTTTCTGACGATCGACGATGGCAACAAGACGGGTGAGAATTGATTCCTCGTGAGAGGTGTCACGTTGTGGTGGCCATTCTCCCTGACCAGGTGAAGGATGCCACAAGGTCCTTCGAACGGAGCAGCCGGGTTGATGGCATTCCTGCTTTTCTGTGCCACAGACGTTCTAAGGGCTCGCTCAGGAATTCTGGTGGTTATGTAAGCCTGGCAACAGGTTCTTCCCTCGGTAGGGCGTCTAGTTGGTCACAAGTGACAGGCACGCCTGTCAGTTTGCACGCCGGCATCTTGCCTCTCTCTCTCTGTCTGACAGTTGGGATCTTGCAATTTTGGTGCAACAGCTGTGTCAGCTGTCTGTCATGAAAATCCGATCTACCGCCCATTCTGTCGCTCCAACAGCACCTCTTCCGGCGGCCGCTGCCATGACATACTTGCATCGGTGTCACCGTCAACGTCAACTTGAACAAAACGCAAAGACAGTCAACAGCATTATCTAAGCCCACTAATTCCCAAATCGTATTCTCCAACGCACTCTCCGAAAGCCTCCACCGCTGCCAGTGTGCGTTATGCCCAGTCGTCCCCTCTCCAACCAACACCGTCCCCGCCCGTCTCTCTCTCTCTCGTATGCGTTGCCAGAACATGTACCCATCTGCGATTGTATTCGACACGTAACACTCAGCAGAATTCTAAATCAAACATCCACCAGGCCAACAACGACACTGACAGCGCTCGAATAAAGTATTCCATCTGATTTGTGTGCGATTGTGTAAGAGAGACCCGCTTTGCAAGCCCGCACTCTAGAACCATCTCAGAGCGCGATGGAATAGCTAATCGCACACTCACACACACACACGCCCGCCTCGCACACAAAATGGCCAAAAAAAAAGAGGTGATTGACTGGCGAAAAAATTCACAAGACAGCACAAAATTTCGGCGTTTTTCCACTCGGCGGCCACCGTCTTTGGAGGCTCAGTTTTCACCTGGGATCACTCGGTGCTGGCCTGAACTTGCCCTCGCTCGGGGAGCTCTGATATTTGAAGCTTCGAACTTCCAGGTTCCAGCTTCTAGCTGAGATTTCGCTCACAGTGGACATGTATTTCTTAGAACGACAGAGAGACCGAGTCAGGCTGCGTTGCAGTGTTCCTCTCGTCGTCGGTGGTAATCGGAGACTTTCGGGAGGTTTCTTTTTTCATTAAACAGGCGGGCGGCCGTTTGCGAGGGTTTTTATGACAGCCCCGAGGGGAAGGAAGTGAAAATGTGGAAACAAAACGCCTCCAAAGGATTGACAAGTTCTCACAGATCGTTAAAGTTTGTCTTTTGCTCTCTTTTGTCTTTTCGCTTTTACGATTGTAATTCGAGCCTCCCCTGGAGCGGTGGCTTTTCATAAGTTTGGCAATAAAAACTCTCACACGCACGCAGTGGAGGCAAAGTTCCAATTGAATTCCTGAAATGCTCGTCAACATTGACACGTCACGGGCGGGTGCCTGGTGTCGTATCTTTCCTGTCCATCGATCTTCTTCTTTGATTGGCGCTACAGTCCGGCGCCTCAACCAACATGCCTCTCCAGCCAGCACGATCTTTCGCCAGCTGCCTACAGTTGCGCACACCAAGTTGGCTGAGGTCCTTTTCCACTTGTGTGCGCCATCTAGTGCTAGGAAGTCCTCTGTTGCGCTGTCCCAATGGCTCGGTGTCGAAGACTCTTCGGGCCGGAGCTGTGGTGTCCATCCGCTCTACGTGACCTAGCCATGCTCAGCGTTGAATCCGAAGACGCTTAACTAGGTGCATGCGCTGTACAAACGCCATCAACGCAAACAGGACAGGAAGATCGCACGCAGAACTTTTCTCTCAAAACAACCAAGAGCTTCTTCATCCGCTTTCAATAGCGTCCATGTCCCTGCGCCATAGAGCAGGACGATGATCAGGGTTTTATCTTTGATGTCTCGAGAGATGGCTCTGTTACTCAATTGCCTCTTGAGTCCAAAGAAACAGCGCTTGATCTCGGCACTCGTGTTGTTCTCCCTATTTACTCCAGAGCCTAGGTAGACGAAGTCCTTGCCTACCTCAAAGTTTCTGCTGCCCAATATGACGCTCTGTCCGAGACGTCGATGTTGTGCGTCCCTCCGTGATGACAGCATGTACTTTGTTTAGCTCTGGTTTACCGCTAGACCCATTCTAGCCGCTTCCGCTTCAATGCCAGCAAACGCATCATTGACGGCTCGCTGTGTTCGTCCAATCACGTCAATATCGTCCGCTCAGGCTCAGGCTCAGGCTCAGGCTCAGGCTCAGGCTCAGGCTCAGGCTCAGGCTCAGGCTCAGGCTCAGGCTCAGGCTCAGGCTCAGGCTCAGGCTCAGGCTCAGGCTCAGGCTCAGGCTCAGGCTCAGGCTCAGGCTCAGGCTCAGGCTCAGGCTCAGGCTCAGGCTCAGACTCAGACTCAGACTCAGACTCAGGCTCAGGCTCAGGCTCAGACTCAGG
The DNA here is from genome assembly GCA_916610145.1 of Eristalis arbustorum. Taxonomy (NCBI): domain Eukaryota; kingdom Metazoa; phylum Arthropoda; class Insecta; order Diptera; family Syrphidae; genus Eristalis; species Eristalis arbustorum. Next base: position 71,454,451 of record OU744319.1, read on the forward strand.
CTCAGGCTCAGACTCAGACTCAGGCTTAGGCTCAGGCTCAGACTCAGGCTCCGGCTCAGGCCCTTTATGGTTCGTCTGCCTGATAAGTTAGTAAGTAAGTAGGTTCGATCTAGTAGGTCAACGACGGCCCTCGTAAGCAAGCAGTTGAACGGACTTTTAAAAGATCGTGCCTCGGGAGTTTACGTTTGAGTTTCGCACGATCTTCTCCAGGACGATGTTAAAGAAATCACATGACAGCGCGTCGCCTTGCCTAAAACCTTTTTTGACATTGAAGGTCTCGGTGAGTTCGTTACCGACCTTGACGGAGCAGCGAGAGTTCTCCATCGTCATCCTGCACACAGCCTGACGAGTTTGGCAGGAATGTCAAAACTAGACGTGGCGCTGTATAGCTCGTCTCTACGCACGCTGTCATATGCGGCCTTGAAATCGACGAACAGATGGTGAGTGTCGATTTGCATTTCTTGGGTCTGTTCCAGGATCTGCCGTAGTGTGAAGATTTGGTCTGTTGTGGACTTTCCTGGCCTGAAGCCACACTAACGTGGACCTATCACATTATTGATGAACGACTTCAGGCGGGTACACAAAACGGCAGAGAAGATCGAGAGAGAGACGCGATGTTAAAGACGATCCCTC